>UESW01003855.1:1691796-2058981 GCA_900491605.1 Calamus simplicifolius
TTACAAGCCGGAGTGCTTGTGTTGGGTTCGTTGTGATCCCGTGAAAACAACGCGTAAGGTTTGTTGTTAGCCCGCAAAACAACGTGTAGGGTTTTTGTGCTGGTAAGCCCGCAAAACCAGCTGGGTTCGTTGTGATCCCGGTGAAAACAACAAGTTAGAGTTGTGATCTTGTAAAACAACTCAGCTGTAATCGGTGTGATTATAGTGGACCCAAGTGATCCTTGGGAGTGGATGTAGGTGTTGGATACACCGAACCACTATAAATCTTTTGTGTTTGCCGTGTTCATTTTCTCTATATCTATCTCTCTTTGTTAACTGCTAGTTCTTTGCTTATTAGTTAATCTCACTTGCACATCTTGCTAACTAATCAACTAAAGTTAAAAAGGGCTTAAATTTTTAAGAACCCAATTCACCCCCCCCCCTCTTGGGTTGCCATCTGGGCCAACACGAACGTCCGGCTCCTCCTAAGCCGGAGGCGGAAGAGATTCCTGCGGCGGCCGAAGAGGGGGAGGCTGCGGCGATGGCAAACAACGGTGAGGCGGGACCGACATACGAAGGTGGGGTGGAGCCGGAGGATTCGCCATCGCCAGCCACCCGAGCGACCACCCAGCGGGCAGTCGAGAAGACATCGGCCTGGCCACCACGGTCGCCGCCGAGGTTCTCAGCAATGAAGGATGCGAGGCAGGCAGAGCGCCTGCTGGAGAGGGTGCATCTGCCACATTTTCATGCGCAGCTGCACTGCGAGACCGCCGCTGGGCTTTTCGACGTGGCATATGTGTCGGTGCTCCAGGTAATTTCCATCTGTGCATCCTTTATATTCATCTGGTGTGATCTATAGCTGATCGGTTGATCCATGCAGATGGCCAACGAGGTCCTTGCCATCAGAGACTCCATGATCCAAATGTGTGACTTAGCCTCATGTTCTCAGGAGAGAATGACCAAGTACCGGGACCAATGCAAGGGAATGGCCGAGAAGTTTGGCTGGAAGTTGGAAGAGGCCAAGGCCCGAGAGAATGACCTGGCTGGCAAACTCATCGCGTCGGAAGTCATCAGGAACGAGTGGAGGGCTTGGTTCAGGGAGGCAGAGAGCAAGGCAGCAATCGAGCACAACCGAGCTTTCGCAACCGAGACCAAGCTGGCAGTGGTCTCGGTGAGCCTAGCGTTGACCGAAGGGAGGGTCAACGAGCTGACCCGCTAGCTCAAGGATGCCGAGAGCCGGGCCGACATGGTAGAAGCCGATGCTCAAGCCACCGAGAGGAGGGCCTCTGTGGAGGAGGTGGTGGTGCAGGAGGCCGAACAGAGAAGGGTCAAAGTCGTGGCCCAAGTCTGAGATGCTGAGGCCCGGACTGAGGAGGCCAAGAGCTGGGCCTGGGGAGCCAAAGCCCGGGTTGACAAGGCCGAGGCTCAAGTTCGAAAAGCCGAGGCCTGGGCTCAAAATGCCGTCAGGGTGTTCCGGAGCTCGCCGAAATTTGAGCAAAAAATAATCAAAGCCAGCCTCGACGCTTACGCTCAGGGCTTCAGGCACTGCAAAGCGAAGGTCACTGAGGTCTTCGAAATCAACGATCTCGACCTCGAAGCTATCCAGCCTGGGACTTGGATGACGGAGAGACGAATGGGGATGAGGCCGACGGAGAGACGGGATTCGACGAACCATAGACTCTTAGGCTTTCGCTTTTGTATTTTCCTTTTCTTTTTGTATCTTTCTCCTTTTTGTAATCGACTTCGAGTTGGATTTTGTAATTGCCTAGAATATTAATAAAAGGAAAAAGTTTTGTCCAAAAGTCTCCACCTATCTTCAGTGGCTGCTTCGTGTGTCTGTGGTATTGTGCCAATCCCAATACTTGGGCTCGGTAGCAAGCGATCACAGTCCTCCTGCGATCTGACTAGGGTCTGCACAAACTCATGTTGTCGATCGAGTCCTTCGTCCCATAGCCATCCGATGAAGTGAGCGCGGGGTGTCGATGTTGACCAAGGGATACTTAAGCACATTTAGGAGTCTTTGAGAACCATCTCGGGGGTTTGTGTACCGACCTGAGAGGCAACTCGAGCGAGTATAGAGCTATTAGGGACTTGAACCATCTCAGAAGCATCTTTATGCTGGACCGAGAGGTGTTCCGTTAGCCTCGATGTTGCTGAGCTCCTTTAGAACCGCCTCGGGGGTTTGTGTGCTGGCCTAAGGGACGATTCGAGTGGGTACGAAGCTGTTAGGATCTTGAACCATCTCAGGGATGCCTCCGCGCCAGACCGAGAGGTGTCCCATTAGCCACAATACCACCGAGCTCCTTTAGAACTATCTCGAGGGTTTGTGTGCCAGCTCGAGGGACGACTTGAGCGGGTACGGGGCTATTAGGGTCTTGAACCGATTCAGGGGCATCTCCAAGCCAGACCGAGTGGTGTTCCATTAGCCGTGATGCCGCTCAGCTCCTTTAAAAACCACTTCGGGAGTTTGTGTGCCGGCTCGAGGGGTAACTCGAGCGGGTATGGGGCTATTAAGGTCTTGAACCAACTCGGGGGCATCTCCAAACCAGACCGAGTGGTGTCCTCTTAGCCGTGATGCCACCAAGCTCCTTTAGAACTGCCTCGAGGGTTTGTGTGCCGACCCGAGAGGCGACTCGAGTGGGTATGGGACTGTTAAGGTCTTGAACCGACTTGGGAGCATCTCCAAGCTGGACCTAGTGGTATCCCGTTAGCCACGATGCAGTCGAACTCCTTTAGAACCACCTTGAGGGTTTGTGTGCCGGTCCGAGGGACAACTCGACCAGGTACAAGGCTGTTAGTATCTTGAACCGACTTGGGAGCTTCTTCAAGCCAAACCAAGTGGTGTCCCGTTAGCAGCGATGTCATCGAGCTCCTTTAGAACTGCCTCGTGGGTTTGTGTGGCGGTCCGAGGGACGACTCGAGTAGGTACAGAGCTCTTAGGGTCTTGAACCGACTCGGGGGGCGTCTCCAAGTCGGATCGAGTGGTGTTCCATTTGCTGCGATGCAGCCGAGCTCCTTTAGAACCACCTCGGGGGTTTGTGTGCCAGCTCGAGGGGCGATTCGAGCGGGTACATAGCTGTTAGGGACTTGAACCATCTCGGGGATGCTTCCGCGTCAGACCAAGAGGTGTCCTGTTAGCCGCGATGCCGTCGAGCTCCTTTAGATAACAAGTCCTTAACTTCAGAGATGAGCCATATGTAGTATTTAAAAAATCCTTTATTATCAACAGTGGAGGGGGTACATTATTGATAGTATTGGCGGAGGTTGTCTGCATTCCACATGCGTGGGATGAACCGTCCGTCGAGTTCTTCGATCTGGTATGCTCCTCGGTGAAGTACCTCGGTGATGCGGTAAGGACCCTTCCAGTTTGGAGATAGCTTGCCCCCCTCTGCCGGCTTGGACACTTTGGCCTTCCTAAGGACTAGATCTTCGGGGCGGAACGATTTGAAACATACCCGAGCATTGTAGTACTTGGCTGCTTGCTGGCGAAAGGTAGCCATTTGGAGCTGTGCTCGATCGTGTGACTCATCAATGAAATCAAGGTTAGCTCTCAGCTGTATGGGGTTGTCTTCTTCATTGTAGGACTCCATTCGAGGACTTGGCGAGCCGATCTCGATGGGGATGACCGCTTCGGATCTGAAGACAAGACTAAAGGGGGTCTCTTCCATCGGAGCCTTTGGAGTCGTATGGTATGCCTATAGCATGCTGGGGAGCTCCTTCACCCATCTGCTTTTGGACCCGTCCAGCCGGGTTCTGAGTTCTCGAAGGATGGTCCTCTCCGTTAGTCTGTGGATGGTCGACGAAGGTAAACCGATGGCAAATGCTCAACTCGGCACAGAAAGTCTTGAATGTAGCGTTGTCGAATTATCGGCCATTGTCGGTGATGATGGTGCGAGGTAAACCGAAACGACATATGATAGACTTCAAGAAGAAGGCTTTGACCTTGCTCTCGGTGATCTTGGCCAATGCCTCAACTTCAACTCACTTGGTAAAGTAGTCGATGGCGACGAGTAAGAACATTCGCTGACTTGAAGCCGGAGGAAACGGTCCGAGGATGTCCATTCCCCACTGGGCGAAGGGCCATGGGGCCGAGAGTGGACTCAATGAGGTGGACGACTGTCGTTGGATATGTGCATATCGTTGGCAGCCGTCACATTTCTAAACTAGCCTACCGGCGTCCTCCCTCATGGTAAGCCATTAGTAGCCTTGGCGAAGGGCCTTCTGTGCTAGCGATCTACCCCCTAGATGGTCTCCGCATATGCCCTCATGAATTTCTCTGAGGATGTAGTCGGCGTCTGCAGGTCCAACACATTTGAGAAGGGGGTAGAAAAATGACCTTTTATATAGACGTCCGTCTAGAATGATGAACTTGGAAGCTCTCCATTTGAGCAACCTAGCTTCCTCGCGATTGGTTGGAAGGGTGCCATCCGTGAGGTAGCGGACATAGACGTCCATCCATGTCGGCTCTTGGGTGACCAGGAGGACCTCCTTTTTATCTTCAATGCTGGGTCTCCAGGTGCTCGATGTAGGTGCCCCCAGGATGCCACCCACCGAGGTGGCTAGGCAGGAAAGGGTGTCAGCCTTGGCATTATCGCTTCGAGAAATGTAACTGATGCTAAAGTAGGCCAGCGAAGAGACTAGGAGCTGGACCTTTTCCAGGTACTGAGCCATGATGGGGTCTCGTGCATTGTACTCTTCATTAAATTGTTTGGAGATGAGTTGAGAATCGGTGAAGGCTCTGAGACGTTTCACCCTAAGTTCCTGGGCGAGTCTCACCCTGGCCAGCAAGGCTTCGTACTTGGCCTGGTTGTTTGTAGCTTTGAAGAGGAGCCGAAGGGCGTACTCCATCTTTTTATCCTCTAGACCCGCAAGGATGAGGTCGGCACTGCTTCCTTAGGAGTTTGAGGTGTCATCCATATGGAGAATCCAAAATTCCCCTACGTCCTCGAGCTTGACGTCGGGTCGCACCATAGGAGATTTCTTTGCTTGCTCCTCTGTCCAAGTGCACTCGATCAGGAAGTCGGCCAGGACTTGAGACTTCAGAGCCGGCCTTGCCTAAAATAAGAGGTCGAACTCTTCCAGCTTGATTGTCCATTTGGCAAGCCGACCCGAGGTATCAGAATGAGCCAGTATGGCTTTAAAAGGTTGGTCCATGAGCACCACAACGAGATGAGCCTGAAAATATGGTCAGAGACACTGAGCAAAAATGATCAGAGCAAAAATAATCTTCTATATCTTGGAGTACCTGACCTCAGTATCGTAGAGTTCCTTGTTCACATAGTAGACGAACTTCTGGGTTCCGTCGACGTCGAGGCGCACTAGGACGGAGCTGACAGCCTCTGAAGAGGCGGCAAGGTAAAGGAAAAGACTCTCTCCATCCCTCGGCTTCGATAGGAGTGGCGGGGTAAATAAGAATGCCTTCAATCCTTCAAAAGCTCTTCGGAAGCCTTTCGTCCACTCAAACCCGTTCACCTTGTGCAGGGCCTTGAAGAAAGGCAGGCACCTCTCAGTTGACTTAGAGAGAAACTAGCTCAGGGCCGCAACCCTTCTGATGAGCCGCTGCATCTCCTTCTTGTTAGCCGATGGTCTCATATCGAGGATGGCACTGATCTTCTCTGGGTTCGCCTCAATTCCTCGCTGAGTTACCATAAAGCCCAAAAAATTTTCCGTCGTGACCTCGAAGGCACACTTTTTTGGGTTCAACTTGACTTTGTAGCGGTGAAAGTTGTTGAAGATCTCCTCCAGGTCAGAGACATGGTCGAAAGCATGGGCACTCTTCGTCAGTATATCGTCCACGTAGGCCTCCATGTTCTGGCCCAGTTGGCCTTGGAAGACTTTGTTCATCAACCTCTGATAGGTTGCTCCCGCATTCTTAAGGCCAAAGGGCATTACCTTGTAGCAGTAGATGCCCTTCTCGGTCACGAAAGAGGTGTGCTCCTCGTCGTCTGGGTCTATCTTTATCTGGTTGTACCCAAAGAAGGCATCCATGAAACTGAGGAATTCGTGACCGAATGTCAAATCCACCAGCTGATCAATTCGAATCAATGAAAAGCTGTCTTTTGGGCACGTCTTATTGAGGTCAGTAAAGTCGATGCAGATCCTTCAGCTTCCATTTGCCTTTCGGACCACGACCACATTGGCCAACCAACTCGGGTAGTGTGCTTTCCGAATGTGGCCGGCAGTGAGCAGCTTGTTGACCTCTTCATCAATGGCTCTCTGCTGCTCAGGGATAAAACTTCTCTTTTTTGGCGGATCGGACGGTACTTTGGGTCGATGTTGAGCTTGTGGGTGATCACCTCTAATGGTATGCCAGTCATGTCGAACGCTGACCAGGCAAAGATGTCCGAGTTGGCTCGCAAAAAAGTCAGGAGGCGATCCTTGTCCTTCACGGGGAGAAGTCCACCGACTTGCACCGTCCTCGCCGGGTCGTCGCCTAATGAAAAGGTTAGTAGCCGCTCGACCAGTTCTCCTCTTTTACTGGATTCTCTGGGATCTGGCACCTCTGAGGCCGGCACGATCTCCTGAGGGCTTGAAGCAACATGATAGCATGATAGGACTAGACTGGTCTCTTCTTGCATCTCGTCGATTCCATTGCTAGTAGGGAACTGCATGAGCAATCCCTTGATGAAGATGACCGCTCATGGAGATTAAGGCCTGGCTGGCCAAGAATGGCGTTGTATGCCAAAGGTACTCGGACGACTAAGAACCTCATCATGACTGTGCTCTAACATGGCAGCGCTTCGACCGTCACCAGTAAAGTGATCTCGCCTTCCATCCTTACCGAATCTTCTATGAACCCGACCAAGGGAGCCATCACTGGCTGAAGGGAGTCAAGAGACAAATCCATCCTAACAAATGCATCGTAGGTAATGATGTCGACCGAGCTGCCACTATGAACCAGGATCCTTTCTACAGGGTGTTTGGTGATCATCATCGAAACAACGATGCCCTCATTATTTACATTGTCTACCCTGGCTAATTCTTCTCTGGGGATTACATCATCTAAGTCCCCATTCCCCTCGTCCGTTTGGATGAAGAGGCTGCCCCCTAGGACACCGTCCTCTCCGTCGGGGAGTTGTCGACAACAGCTTGAGCAGGTAGAGGCCCCATGAGTGCTGGAATAGCCAGGGTGCCTTTTGGACATACTTTCCGAAGTAACCCCGTTGGATGAGTTCCTCAATGGCACACTTCAGGCTGTAGCAGTTGTCGGTGTCGTGGCCATAGTCTCGGTGAAAACGACAGTAGCAGCTCTTATCGCGGGGGACACTTTTCTTCATAGAGGGAGGGCGTTGGAGATATGGCTCGCCCTCAATCTCCATGAGGATGTGAGAGCGAGGGGCAAGAAGAGGCGTGAGCTTGCTCTCCCTAGGGGCGAGGTTTCGACGATTGTTGTCCGATCAACGTGGCGGCTCAGGCTTCTTGGGGCGAGAGGATCCGCTTGGCTCAGGGCAGATGGACCTCCAGCTAGAACCCCTCTTGGTCTTCCGGTGGGTGAAGTCGGCCTCATCTGCATAGATGTACTTTTGTGCATGGAGAAAGAGGTCGAAGTAGGAGCTGAGCGGCTTCTTATCCAGAGAGAATGTGAAGCGGAAGGGGTGTAGCCCCCACTTCAGCGCCAGAGTCGCCACCGCATCGTCCAGACGGTATACCTTGAGGGTGGCTATTTTGAAGCGGGCCACGAAATCTCGAAGTGACTCTCCCTTCATCTACCGTACGAAGAAAAGGCTATCAGCGACCCACGGAATCCTCCGGTAGGCATCGAAGTGTGCCAAGAATGCTCTTTTCAGCTCTTGGAAAGAGTCGATGCTATGCAGGGACAGATGAGAGTACCAAGCGCGAACAGCTTTCCGCAAAGTAGCGGGAAAGGATTTGCACAGGAGGGTGATAGTAGCCCCTTGGACTTGCATGAGAGCTTTATAGCTCTCGAGGTGATCAAGGGAATTCATCATACCATTGTATGGATTCAGTTGGGGGAGATAGAATCTGGAGGGGATAGGCTCTTTCAAGATTCGACGAGTGTAAGGAGGATGAGTGTCGTACTCCTCTTCCGATTGGTTGTTAATTTTTCTGGCAAGTTTCTTCTGCCATTGGTGGTATTCATCCAGACGTTCCTTCGCCTGGCAGTTGACATCTGGCATCTTCCTTGGTGGCCCAAAAGATGAGGAAGAAGAAGAAAGGGAAGAGCACGAGTGGTAGTGCCTCCGCTTAGGCTCTTCCTGACGCCGTAGCTCTCTAGGAAAGATTCGCCTGAGCCTGGGCTATGGACAGGGGAGCATGACCTCTTGAGGGGCTTCCAGCGATGTCCTCTGGGAGAAGCACGATGGCGGCCAGTCTTCCAGCGGGGGTATCTTCCCGAGCAGACTGCTGTCTGGCTAGTGCAGCAGGTGGTAGTTCAGATGGAGCAGGCTGATGCTGGGTGGCTACGGATTGCTGTTTCCGGAGCTCTTGGATCATCGCCGTGAGAGTTTGGATTTGCTGGGTGAGCATGGCCAACTGCTTAGCTTGAGTGGTCGTGGCTGGTGGTGCGAGAGTAGCCGAAGAGTTAGCAGCAGGGGGGTTGGCCTCCTGCTACTCCGTCGATTGAAGGTGCCCCCCAGGATAGCTGGCGGAGGCCTCTCGAGCGCGCGTCACCACCATTGTTGATGAAGAAGGGGATCTGTAGGCAGGTGTTATAGAGCTCATCTTCTTTGATCCCCTTCCTGGCACGCCAATCTGTTGACGCTTGATCACTGGGATCAACCGTCGGGGAAAACATTGTTTGCTGGTGCGGCCCTCTCCGGAGCGGACGACCTACAAGAAGTCCCGGGGCCGGAGGTTGCTCCAGCGGGGACCCTCTGACGGTCAAGTTAGCAATCGAGGTCACAGCAAAGAGAGCTTGGAGAAGCTCTGGAAAAGAAGAAGGCTCTGAGTATCAAAAGGTTTTCTTAGGTTAGAGAGGGTGTGAGTCGACGTACCTTTATTCTGGATTCTCTTACCCTTTTATAGACCTTCAGTACCCATATGGGGATCAGCCACGTAGAGTTCAGTGAAGAGGAATGTCTGCTGAACTCGTGGCGATTATGTGAATAGAAGCTGGTTGGTGGGCCTAGTCCCATCGAGAACATGGGTCTAACGGTTGATGGGCTTGGTTCCATCAACTGCATGGGTCAGATAGTAGGTAAGCCTGATCGTATCAGGCGGTGCAGGCCAGACGGTTGGTGAGCCTGATCGTATCAGGTGGCGCAGGCCAGGCAATTGGTGAGCCTGATCTTGGAGGAGTCAGGGCCGCTGAGGCCGACTTGGAAAAATCGGGGCTACTGAGGCCGACTTGAAGAAGTGCGGGGCCACTAGGGGCCATCTTGGAGAAGTCGAAGCCTTTAGGGGCCGACTTGGAGAAGTGCAAGGCCATCAAGGCCGCCTTGAAGAAGTCGGGGCTGCTAGGGGCCGACTTAGAGAAGTGAGGGCCGCTGAGACCGATTTGAAGAAGTCGGGACACTAGGGACCAACTTAGAGAAGCGTGGGGCCATCGAAGCCGCCTCGAAGAAGTCAAGGCCGTTAGGAACCGACTTGGAGAAGCTTGGGGCCATCTCGGAGAAGCGCGATCCGAAGAATGGGACTGCCTCGAAGAAGTAGAGCCGTTCTGAAGAAGCAGGGCTGTCTGCTTCTGTCCATGATTAGCTTCGCCATTAATGTTTACATTGTGCTAATGTTTACATGGTGCTAATGTTTACATGGTGCCACCGGCTACATCAGAACCATTCGTTAAAAAATGGTATTAGTTGGATGAGCATAGAGACCGTTTCTCATACTTTCCTGGCTTATTGTTCTTTGCATCTTTCACCATTTGATGGGTGATGTAGGGTGGATGATAGAATCTATCTCAAGATCGATCAATCAATCGTACATGTCGTCTGAACCTTCGACCCCCCAGTATGGTAGGCGGTGCGGGTCAGGCAACATCTCGATGCTGCCGCTGATATGCATGACCTATCCCAAAATACAACAAAACGGGCATTTAAATTTGATGCAATTTCAAGAAATCACGCATTTCATGCCCCGTGAAATACCTGATAATACAGCACTTTTATCGTTGATGCCATGAACCCTTTTTTTTTTCTAAAAAAAATAAGTTATGATCGGGTTCGTAGAGAATCCTTTCACAGTCTTGTCAACCTTTTTGTTTGCCTTCACTATCTGCACTATGTTCCAGTTCATACAGTTTGGTTGGCCTTGTTCTTTATACATGTCAGATTCAACACCCTAAATTGTGTCATCTTCTTCTTCCACACAAAACATCTGCTTAGATTAGCAACTTCCTTCCTTTCCCCTCGTGTATACAAAATGCATGGAAGAACATCATTATATCGAAACCTTATCTCCAATCATACTAATGGAGTTGAATTTTGCAGACTAGTTTGATTGAGATTGATATAAAACCTTCAGTATGACTAACCATCCCTTAGATATAGGGATATCATCTTTTCATTAACTAGTTTAATCCCTCATTTCATCTTCAAGGGCTACTTCTATCATTTCTTGTATATATTTATTTTTAATTTTATCTTTTAAAGTTTTACCATATATCCATCTTAACAAACGCATTTTTGTTATACTTAATTTATTCACATGTTATTTCTTTATTGTCCAACACTCTGTTGCATATAGCATAGCTGGTAATATATCACAATCTAATAAAATATTATATATTAAATCATCTTTTCTTGCAAAGTTTGCAAACTAAAACTATAAATCTTATGAGCTTTTAGGAGCTATATGGTTCATGATAATATCTTGGTAATTTGAAATTATCATACAAATTACCATAATTGGCAATTAGACACGATAATCAGAGCACTAATATTTGATTCCCAATGATTTAAAATTATTACAAATCATGATAATTTAATTTCCATCGAAAAGATGGATATTTGAGATTACTATAGTCTGATAATCTTAAATTATACTCTTAACTTTCATATAAATATTTAATAATACTTAATCTAATTATATATTTAATTTGCACTCGATAATATTTGAATATTTAATATTGTATTTATATTTAAATATTAAACATATAGTATAATATTTAATAGTAATATTAAATTTAAAATTAATATAAATATTTAATATTTTAAATGCTATATAAATATGTAATATTAAATTTATTAATATTTATGACCTTCTTGCACATTAAGTTATATATAATATATTCCTAAAAGTTTGTATATTACATATTAATATATATTATATATAATGAGATATTTAATAATATTATAAATATATTGTATTAAATATTTATAATATTTAAATATGTAATATTTTTAAAATCGATTTGCAAAGAATCTTTATTTTTATTAGAACATTTTATATTTTAGCAAAAAGAAGAAAGTATCACTTAAAAAGATAAAAAAGATTTATAAAAAATTAAAATAAAAATCAAAAATATGGTAAGCTGATTACTGCATTTTATTAGTATAACCAAACACAATAATCTTTCATTTCTGAAAATCTGATTATCAAGTATAAGATTATCAAGAATATAATATTTTTGGTAATATTATATTGCCACAAACTAAATGCCACCAAACTAAATGCCACCTTAAAGCTAAAGCATGTCGACTAAGATAGTTAATGATTGCCATTGAAACCTTAATAAATTAGAGCAATTGGAGAATTGATTTCCTAATCCTTGTCGGACAAACCAGGTTCATTTAAACTCATGAAGCTAGTAGTGAACAAAACAATGTGTTTATGATCAATTTAAATCAATTATTAACAGCAATGCTAGTTGATACATGCACTTGATCCAGAGAACCAGAACATCAGAGGGGCAAAACATATTTTGAGCAGACAGTGGCCCTTAGTTCATTCTCATTTCAGATTAAAGCTAAGTGTCTGATGTGAATAGCAGAGTTGATACGGAGCTAGCCCTTATCAAGATTCTGAAGGCCATGGAAGAATCATATTGTCCTCCTACGTGTCTATCAGAACTGCCTAGTCCTTGGAATCCAGGACACCAACAATAAACCGCTCACTCCATCTATTTGTTTTTCACTTCAGCAACTCAGAAGGATCTTGATGCGTTTGCTACTATAAATACTGAGACAAAAAAGTAATTCTATTGGGAAATTCTAGCAATTTTAGTCCACTAAGCATCAATCAAGATCTTACAAAGATAATTCTACCAAAATTAATATAATGCTCAGCAAATAATAAAACTTTAATCCCAAAATAGCTAAGGTTGGCTGCATAGTTATTATGCACAACAATCCATCATGTTACACTATTAAGCAAACATTCTCGCAAAACATTCAAGATTGTTAATATGATTTCTGTAGCATGTGAGCTATCACAGGTACATCTGCACAGCTATCACAGGTACACCACTTGGTTGCTAGGATCACGAATAGGTGTGGAAGCAGGTATGGGTGAAAGTGCAGCAAAGCAGATATATCACCTCAGGCAGAAGTTTTATGCAACTAAGCACATGCTAAGAGCATGGTGTGCAGAACGCACGTATCAAGAATCTAATATATGTGTGCGTGCATAACATGAAGCAGGCACCAGCAACAAAAGTTGTTAACCATATAAAACTACAGTTGCATTGAAAGAAAACCAAGACATGAAAGATAACTGCTTTCAATCCATGTTCACTGATTCCTTGGTACACCTCTAGGCTCTAGCTTAATAGCGACTAAATTAAGTTGCGATAGCTTTAATTCCTCCTCACCAGGGGTTGTTTAGTAACTCTCAGAATACAGCACCACTCCTTATACTGATCAGATAATTAGTAAGGTAGTTATTGCATCATGCAGACACATTACTATCATATTTTTCAGTCTCACTCTAGGTTGAGGGATTCAAAGAAAAGGCAACTCATTATTCAGCTTGGTACATATATATACAAAGCAGCCATGCGAATAACAATAAGGAACAAACATTTAAGATGTGAAAGATATTCAATTGAAATTGATAAAATAAATAAAGCAAGTCAGAATGGAAAAAGATATTTATAAATAAGAATCCCTTGCTTCCATGAAATGGTTAGCCTATAAGGAACTTCTTAATAATGCCCATTTTTTGAAGATGCAAACAGAGGGAAGAAATCATAGAATACAGAACACTACATAGAATGCATCGAGTGAGATTTAGAAGATGTGAAACTCGAACTGTCAGGTGAAATAAACTCAAGTTGGAATCCAAGAACTTTGAATGGTCTCACAGCTCTTATAGCACATGTGAATATTGCAACTTTGGGTTCATAGAACATCTCCAGCCTATCCAATGATATGAATAGTAAACAAGTGCCCAAGGAAAATTGCAATTAAAATCAGTAATTGTGTCATCACCTATACCCCAAAACAAAGTACAAAAAACAATGCCTTTTTCTGTTATTATCTTTCAAATTTGATCTGTACATTTTTAACAAAATATACCTTGATAATCATTTTGCTCCAAATAAATGGCCAATCGCATTTTTGATGCCATGGCAGTAATTTGGTTGCAAAAGAAAAGGATGATTATGTTATTTTTCTTTGATAGGGTTAAAAAACTCACGAATCCAATTGTTAACTCAACAATTCATTAAGTGCTATCTCCATAATTCATTAATGTAGTGTAATTTCAAGAAATGCACTACTGTAACAAAGATGGGTTCCCCAAAATTTCCAGCTACAGCTATACTCTTTTTTTAAATAAAAAATAAAAAAGAGAAAAGAATCTTCTTGAAATCAATATCAACATCATCTACTCTTTCTTTCCCATTAAATAGAAATTAAGCAGTATTTCAGATACGAATAGTGTGGCATTAGTGCAAATGGGTTCATGGACCAATCCAATTGATGATAAGGTTGTAAAATTAAGCATTTCTTTTTTCTATGTTAACATATTTGGAGCTAAATCAAATCAGCATCAAATCAAATTAGAATTGCAATCATGCTTGATTTATATACTAACATAATATTTGAAACCAAATCAAATCAAGTTAGAATCGCAATCATGCTTGATTTACCATGCGCATCATCATAATAGATCGGATTGTATTTTCCTTTTTTGTTCTGATACATGTTGAGGGGTAAAATCGTTATTGCATTGTTGATCGCTCACATTGGCGATGGGTCGCGCCCAATCCAAATGCCCTGCTTGCCAGCTGGCTAGCTGGCGCGACATATTAGCAACGAGCGTCTCCTCATAATGAAGAAAGAGAGCAAGAGGAAAAAAAGGGCCACGTTATGTGCGTGGGTTCTTCCAAGGGCCATCTCATTAATATCTAGCAATCAAGTCAATAGGCTGGAACATTTAATGGTGCAGAAACGGTCATAATGACTTGGCATGGAATAAAAGAAAGGAGAAAGCATGCCTCGGCACTCAAGCCCCGCCTCATTCAAGCCGAGCCATGCCTCGGCGCTCTCATTCAGGCCAGCTCCAACATAGCTCGGCCAGCCTCAGCCTCGGCCAGCTTCAACATAGCTCGACCAACATAGCTCGGCCAGCCTCAGCCTCGGCCAAATTCAGCATAGCTCGGCCAACATAGCTCGGCCAGCTTCAGCCTCGGCCAGCTCCAGTATAGCTCGACCAACATAGCTCGGCCAGCCTCAGCCTCGGCCAGCTTCAACATAGCTCGGCCAACATAGCTCGGCCAGCCTCAGCCTCAGCCTCGGCCAGATTCAGCATAGCTCGGCCAACATAGCTCGGCCAGCCTCAGCCTCGGCCAACATAGCTCGGCTAGCCTCAGCCTCGGCCAGCTCCAACATAGCTCGGCCAGCATAGCTCGGCCAACATAGCTCGGCCAGCCTCAGCCTCGGCATAGCTCGGCCAGCCTCAGCCTCGGCCAGCTTCAACATAGCTCGGCCAGCCTCAGCCTCGGCCAGATTCAGCATAGCTCGGCCAACATAGCTCGGCCAGCCTCAGCCTCGGCCAATATACCTCGACCTCCGCAACCATGCTGTCTCTTGCATCAAGGCATTTATGGCCTCATAAAGGCCACGTGCATCCACTTGCTTTAAGGCATTTAATGCCTTTTTTTTCTTCCATGCATTAAGGCATTTATGGCTGCCACGTTGGCCCCTTGGCACCTACCTCCGTGGAACCATGATGACCGAACCACAGCGTTCAAAATACCTCTGCGGAATCCGACGTGTAAGAATTCGAATCAACTATAACTGAATAAGATTCCAGGTGGCGAATCATGCCCAGAGGTAGCCTAGGACCCGCAAGAGTGGCCTAGGTCCATATGATCATTAAACCTCATAGCATCAACTAGCTCTCCCAGCCGTCGATCCTCTAACTGACAAGATACGGATCCCGCTGGCATCATAACAAACTCGATTCGGATCTCAACGGCTTTCAGACCCACGATGCCTCCAAGCAGTCAGGTGACCCTCTATAAATACAACTGTCTTCCTGCTTCTCAGGTACGGGCCATCTTTTTACACACTTGCTCACCCCTTTCCGCCATTAGCGCTCTGCTCAGAGCCCTCGAGAGGCCACCCTGGAGAGACTCTTCCACGAGAGCCTTCTCTCCATTTTTTGATTGCCGATCTCCACTGACTTGAGTGTCGGAGGATCTTCCGCAAAGGGCCACCCTCAACGCCTCTCGCGTGAGGACTGTTTTGCAGGTCCTCCCAGGAAGAAGCCCATCTCGAAGCCTGATCACGCCCGAGTCGAAGGACAGATTTCAGCAGCAACAAATTGGCGCTAGAGGAAGGGCCCTCAAGTCCCATAAACTTGTGATCCAGAAGATAAGGGTCTCGATCTTGAAGAGAACCCCTCCAATGGCCAATAGAAGAAAGGCTACTTCCGAAGCCCGGGACCAAGTCGTCTCCCAAAGACCTGATCCGGTGAGTAGTGTGGCGCCGCCACCACCACCAGTTGAGACTCCATCGCCACCAGCGGCCCCAGTGACCCAGGACCAGTTTGTCACACTGGTCCAGCAGGTCCAAGCACTGACCCATTTGATTCAGGGACGCCGTGAAGCTCCCCATCCAGCTGCTCCTGCTCTGCATCTTCCTGAGGAGGCCGCGACCCCCATTTCCCCAGCAGTCTCTTCTTTCGGTCCGTACGGAGCCGCAGACCCCCCTCATCGTCCTAAGGGAGCTGGGCCAACACTGCAAGTGGTTTGCAACAAGGATCTTCCTAGATCTCGTAGGCTCGATCCCTCTCTCCGGTGTCCTCTTGCCACGACTCAACGCGTCTCCACCTTCTCCCCGCCTCGGCACTATAGCTCGGCTTCCGTAGCCGCGCTATGCGCACCAAGGTATTTATGGCCTCATAAAGGCCATGTGCATCTACATGCTTTAAGGCATTTAATGCCTTATTTTCTTCCATCATTAGGGCATTTATGGTTGTCATGTTGGCCCCCTTGGCACCTTTTGCATGAAGAAGGATGGCATCATGAAGCCAAGACAAGGAGTTCTTGACTCCATGCTTCACAGAAGTCCAACGTCCAGCTTCAGCCTCGGCCAGTGGGTCTACCGCACCACCCAGAGAGTTTTCACAGGCGAGACCCCGTTCCGGATGGCCTTTGGCACAAAAGCTATCATCCCCGTGGAGATAAGACTCCCCTCTCCACGGGTGAAGAGCTACTCGGAGGAGGCTAACGACGAGCAGCTCTGCACCAACCTCAACTTGGTGGAGGAAATCAGGAAAAAGGCCTGAATCAGAGTAGCTGCATACTAGCAAAGAGTAGCTTGTTACCACGCCTCTAGAGTCAAAGGAAAATCTTTCTCGCCTGCGATCTCGTCCTCCGGAAGGCGTCCGTTTCCAAACCGCTGGAGCAAGAAAAGCTCTCTCCAAACTGGGAAGGCCCCTATCAAGTGACGGAAGTCATCAGGCCTGGTACCTACAAGCTCCAGGACCTGAGCGAGAAATATGTTCCTCGAACGTGGAATTCAGACAACCTCCGCATACATCATCAGTAGGGTACGCCTTCTATAGGTCCGCTCCATTAACTGTTATGGCATATTGCTTCTATGATTCATGGCATGGTTACTACAATCACTTCTCCAAAAAATCATAATGAAAAGTAGATACCACTTGCTAATCCTCGGCACGACCGAGCTGTCTCCTTGAACAGGAAATCTCCGTACCTCGGCTGGGCCGAGTCCTATTCATCGAAGACTCGGTATGGCCAAGCACCCCCAGTACGGCTGGGGGCCAAGTGATTTCCAAAACCCCATCCGAATTCGGGCAGCTTACAAGCTCCGGCCGAACAGCAAAGGAACCTCGTTCGGATTCGGACAGCTTATAAGCCCCGGCCGGACCAGGTGACCTCCAAAATTTCATCCGAATTCGGGCAGCTTACAAGCCCCGGCCGGACCAAAGGACAAAGAAACCTCGGTTGGATTCGGGCAACTTACAAGCCCCGGCCAAACCGAATGATCTCCAAACAGTCTCCGTACCTTGGCTGCGCCAAGTAAATATAATCTTTATAATCCTCAGCTGGGTTGAGCGATTTCCGTACCTTGGCAGTGCCAAGTAAAATATAATCTTTATAATCCTCGGCTGGGCTGAGCGATCTTCGTACCTTGGTAGCGCCAAGTAAAATATAATGTTGAAGGCTCGGCAACACCGAGTAATTTATTATTTGGAAGCCTCGGTTACAACCGAGTAGCATCTTGGGAAGGCTCGGCAACACCGAGTAATTTATTATTTGAAGGCTCGGCAACACCGAGTAATTTATTATTTGGAAGCCTCGGTTACAACCGAGTGGCATCTTGGGAAGGCTCGACAACACCAAGTAATTTATTATTTGAAGGCTCGACAACACCGAGTAATTTATTATTTGAAGCCTCGGCTGCAACCGAGTAGCATCTTGGGAAGGCTCGGCAATACCGAGTAATTTATTATTTGAAGGCTTGGCAACACCGAGTAATTTATTATTTGAAGGCTCGGCAACACCGAGTAATTTATTATTTGGAAGCCTCGGTTACAACCGAGTAGCATCTTGGGAAGGCTCGGCAAGACCGAGTTATTATTTGAAGGCTCGGTGACACCGAGTAATTTATTATTTGGAAGCCTCAGTTGCAACCGAGTGGCATCTTGGGAAGGCTCGGCAAGACCGAGTGATTTATTATTTGAAGGCTCGGCAACACCGAATAATTTATTATTTGAAGGCTCGGCAACACCGAGTAATTTATTATTTGAAGGCTTGGCAACACCGAGTAATTTATTATTTGGAAGCCTCGGTTACAACCGAGTAGCATCTTGGGAAGGCTCGGCAAGACCGAGTGATTTATTATTTGAATGCTCGACGACATCGAGTAATTTATTATTTGGAAGCCTCGGTTGCAACCGAGTGGCATCTTGGGAAGGCTCGGCAAGACCGAGTGATTTATTATTTGAAGGCTCGGCAACACCGAGTAATTTATTATTTGAAGGCTCGGCAATACCGAGTAATTTATTATTTGAAGCCTTGGCTGCAACCGAGTAGCATCTTGGGAAGGCTCGGCAAGACCGAGTGATTTATTATTTGAAGGCTCGGCGACACCGAGTAATTTATTATTTGGAAGCCTCGGTTGCAACCGAGTGGCATCTTGGGAAGGCTCGGCAAGACCGAGTGATTTATTATTTGAAGGCTCGGCAACACCGAGTAATTTATTATTTGGAAGCTTCGGTTACAACCGAGTGGCATCTTGGGAAGGCTCGGCAAGACCGAGTGATTTATTATTTGAAGGCTCGGCAACACCGAGTAATTTATTATTTGAAGGCTCGGCAACACCGAGTAAATTAATATTTGGAAGCCTCGGTTACAACCGAGTAGCATCTTGGGAAGGCTCGGTAACACCAAGTAATTCATTATTTGGAAGCCTCAGTTACAACCGAGTAGCATGAAGGCTCGGCAATACCAAGTAATTTATTATTTGAAGGCTCGGCAATACCGAGTAATTCATTATTTGGAAGCCTCGGTTACAACCGAGTAGTATGAAGGCTCGGCAACACCGAGTAATTTATTATTTGAAGCTTCGGTTACAACCGAATAGCATCTTGGGAAGGCTCGGCAACACCAAGTAATTTATTATTTGAAGGCTCGGCAACACCGAGTAATTTATTATTTGAAAGCCTCAGTTACAACCGAGTAGCATCTTGGGAAGGCTTGGCAGCAAAGAGTGATTTATTATTGGAAGCCCCGGCCAGAGCCGAAGTGCGTATCAAAAGCCTCGGCCAAAGCCGGAGTGCATCTCTTATTATCCAAAGCCTCGGCCAGAGCCGAAGTGCGTATTAAAAGCCTCGGCCAGAGCCGAAGTGCATCTCTTATTATCCAAAGCCTCGGCCAGAGCCGAAGTGCGTATCAAAAGTCTTAGCTAGAGCCGGAGTGCATCTCTTATTATCCAAAGCCCCGGCTAGAGCCGACGTGCGTATCGAAAGCCTCGGCCAGATCCGGAGTGATCTCTTATTATCCAAAGCCCCGGCCAGAGCCGAAGTGCGTATCAAAAGCCTCGGCCAGAGCTGGAATGCATCTCTTATTATCCAAAGCCCTAACCATAGCCGAAGTGTGTATCAAAATCCTCGACCAGAGCCGGAGTACATCTCTTATTATCCAAAGCCCCGGCCAGAGCCGAAGTGCGTATCAAAAGCCTCGGCCAGAGCCGGAGTGCATCTTTTATTATCCAAAGCCCCGACCAGAGCCAGAGTGCATCTCTTATTATCCAAAGCCCCGACCAGAGCCGAAGTGCGTATCAAAAGCCTCGGCCAAAGCCGGAGTGCATCTTTTATTATTCAAAGCCCCGGCCAGAGCCGGAGTGCATCTCTTATTATCCAAAGCCCCGGCCAGAGCCGAAGTGTGTATCAAAAGCCTCGGCCAGAGCTGGAGTGCATATCTTATTATCCAAAGCCCCGGCCAGAGCCGGAGTGCATCTCTTATTATCCAAAGCCCCGGCCAGAGCCGAAGTGCGTATCAAAAGCCTCGGCCAAAGCCGGAGTGCATCTCTTATTATCCAAAGCCCCGGCCAGAGCCGAAGTGCGTATCAAAAGCCTCGGCCAGAGCCGAGTGCATCTCTTATTATCCAAAGCCCTGGCCAGAGCCGAGTGCATATCAAAAGTGCATTAAAAGCCCTGGCTTCTTATTATCCAAAGCCCCGGCCAGAGCCGAAGTGCGTATAAAAGCCTCGTCCAGAGCCGGAGTGCATCTCTTATTATCCAAAGCCCCGGCCAGAGCCGAAGTGCGTATCAAAAGCCTCGGCCAGAGCCGGAGTGCATCTCTTATTATCCAAAGCCCCGGCCAGAGCCGGAGTGCATCTCTTATTATCCAAAGCCCCGGCCAGAGCCGAAGTGCGTATCAAAAGCCTCGGCCAGAGCCGGAGTGCATCTCTTATTATCCAAAGCCCCGGCCAGAGCCGGAATGCATCTCTTATTATCCAAAGCGCCGGCCAGAGCCAAGTGCGTATCAAAAGCCTCGGCCAGAGCCGGAGTGCATCTCTTATTATCCAAAGCCCCGGCCAGAGCCGAAGTGCGTATCAAAAGCCTCAGCCAGAGCCGGAGTGCATCTCTTATTATCCAAAGCCCCGGCCAGAGCCGAAGTGCGTATCAAAAGTCTCAACCAGAGTCGGAGTGCATCTCTTATTATCAAAGCCCCGGCCAGAGCTGAAGTGCGTATTAAAAGCCTCGGCCAGAGCCGGAGTGCATCTCTTATTATCCAAAGCCCCGGTCAGAGCCGAAGTGCGTATCAAAAGTCTCAGCCAGAGCCAGAGTGCATCTCTTATTATCAAAAGCCTCGGCCAATCCGAGTGATACAGCACTAAAGCTTCGTCTCAGCCGGATAATTTCTCGGACACTTTAGCGCAACTAAAGCGCCTTAGCAAGAGGGCCGCCCAGGCCTTTCTCTAACCTACACAGAGATAAACACTTCCTCTACAGAGGATCGAATGACATGTTCCCCAAATAAGATTGCTCCAGAATTCTACTCCCTATATCCGAAGTAACACTTCGGACTAGGGAGTGGGGGGTATGTGTTGAGGGGTAAAATCGTTATTGCATTGTTGACCGCTCACATTGGCGATGGGGTCGCGCCCAATCCAAATGCCCTGCTTGCCAGCTGGCTAGCTGGCTAGCTGGCACGACATTCTAGCAACAAGCGTCTCCTCATAATGAAGAAAGAGAGCAAGAGGGAAAAAAGGGCCACGTTATGTGCATGGGTTCTCCCAAGGGCCACCTCATTAATATCCAGCAGTCAAGTCAATAGGCTGGAACATTTAATGGTGCAGAAACGGTCATAATGACTTGGCATGGAATAAAAGAAAGGAGAAAGCATGCCCCGACACTCAAGCCCCGCCTCATTCAGGCCGAGCCATGCCTCGGCGCTCTTATTCAGGCCAGCTCCAACATAGCTCGGCCAGCTTCAGCATAGCTCGGCCAACATAGCTCGGCCAGCCTCAGTCTCGACCAGCTTCAACATAGATCGGCCAGCCTCAGCCTCGGCCAGATTCAGCATAGCTCGGCCAACATAGCTCGGCCAGCCTCAGCCTCGGCCAGATTCAGCATAGCTCGGCCAGCCTCAGCCTTAGCCAGCCTTAGCCTCAGCCAGCTCCAATATAGCTCGGCCAATATAACTCGGCCAGCCTCAGCCTCGGCCAGCTTCAACATAGCTCGGCCAACATAGCTCAGCCAGCCTCAGCTTCGGCCAGATTCAGCATAGCTCGGCCAACTAGCTCGGCCAACATACCTAGGCCTCCGCAACCACGCTATGTCTCTTGCATCAAGGCATTTATGGCCTCATAAAGGCCACGTGCATCCACATGCTTTAAGGCATTTAATGCCTTTTTTTCCTTCCATGCATTAAGGCATTTATGGCCGCCACGTTGGCCCCTTGGCACCTACCTCCGCGGAACCATGATGACCGAACCACAGCGTTCAAAATACCTCTGCGGAATTCGGCGCGTAAGAATTCGAATCAACTATAACTGAATAAGATTCCAGACGACGAATAATGCCCAGAGGTAGCCTAGGACCCGCAAGAGTGGCCTAGGTCCATGTGATCATTAAAACTCATGGCATCAACTAGCTCTCCCAGCCGTCGATCCTCTAACTGACAAGATATGGATACCGCTGGCATCATAACAAACTCGATTCGGATCTCTACGGCTTTCATACCCACGATGCCTCCAAGCAGTCAGGTGACCCTCTATAAATACAACCGTCTTCCTGCTTCTAAGGTACGGGCCATCTTTTTACACACTTGCTCACCCCTTTCCGCCATTAGTGCTCTGCTCAGAGCCCTCGAGAGGCCACCCTGAAGAGACTCTTCCATGAGAGCCTTCTCCCCATTTTTGTTGATTGCCGATCTCTACTGACTTGAGCGTCGGAGGGTCTTCCGCAGAGGGTCACCCCCAACGCCTCTCGCGTGAGGACTGTTTTGCAGGTCCCCCAGGACGAAGCCCATCTCGAAGCCTGATCACGCCCGAGTCGGAGGACAGATTTCAGCAGCAACACATGTTTCCCTGTATACAGCTTGTAATCAGGTAGAAATACCCCTTGATAATGTATAGATGAACATGCAATGCAATACATATTTCTTCTCACTTTCCTTTATTTTTCTGTCATGGTATCAGAATTCTAACTGGGCTTTTTCTTCCCATCATATTTCTGGTGTTCTGCCAAGCAAACACGCCATATAATGCAGTAGTCTGCTACTATCTCGCTATCGTTAGCAACTCTAACAATTTTGATCAAAATTCTGATAGTACCAATCAGGTCGCCATCTCCAGATATTTCCAACGTTGCTGGCCGAACTCGGATCCAGATCTTTCTGGCATTGCTGGCCAACTTGATCTGGATCTTTATAGCATTGTTGGCCTAACTCCGATCTGGATCTTTCCAGCATTGTCGGTCCGACTTTGATTTGGATCTTTCCAGCATTGCTGGTTCGACTTCAATCCGGTACTCCACGTGCCGGTTCGAGTCCTAACCTGAGACTTGAACTTGGTTTTGATCTCAGCCTCAGATCTGGCACATATCGTTATCTAGCGGTGACATGTGGCATGTGCTGATGCCATCCTGTTGGTTCCGTTTTTACAGTTAATCTTTTGTCATTTTCTTGCACATTCTCTTTTGTTTCACCCATTAATTTTTGTGCATATTTTCATATGACCAATCCTAATTTTTCTCAGCCCCTCCCAACTATTCTTGATGGCTCAAACTACTATGATTGGGCTTAGGTGATGCAAAGGTTCTTAAAAAGGCGCAGGTTTTGGTGCTATATTACTGGAAATGCATGTCACGCTGAAAAAGCTAAGGGTGAGACTTAAGAGAAATTTGCTGATTGCCTTAAAAATTGGGATAACAAAAATCATCAAATCGTTACCTCTTTCCCTCCATCCATCTTCATTTTAGCCATTTTGAAGACTGCTAAAGAAATCTTGGATTTGCTAACAAAGACATAAAATGCCATTATTCTAGCTCATTAATATCATCTCTGGTCCACTCTACATCATACAAAACAAGAATCGAGTCAACTAATTAATGACTTTCTTGCCAAGATGCAAACTTTATAGGATCAATTGGAACAATCGGATCCTATTTAGGAATGTGATGTTGATGCTGTAAAATTCATTACTCATCGAGATCAACTGCAACTCATCCATTTTCTTATGGCTCTTAATGGTGAATATGAAGGTGTTAAATCTATGCTGCTACATCACCATCCCTTGCCTACACTAGATATTGCTATTTATGAGTTAATTTCTGAAAAAACTGGACTTGGGATTTTGAAACCACAGCCTATTGATGCTACTTTTGCTAATTCCTCTCGTCCTCAGCAGCATACTCACTCCAAACTCATACAGAAGATTTGCAAATATTGCAACAAAACTATTCATCTTCTATCAGTGTCCTACTATTGAATGTCGATATTGCCGTAAGTTGGGTCACAATCTTCCACTTTGTCCCATTAAGCCTCTAAAGCTTGACTGGAATAAATGTAACAAATCTCATTCTAACAACTCCTCTAAACCTGCTTCTCACTCTGCTACTGTTGCCACTGATTCATTAGCTTAAAATCCCTCCAGTCAGTTTACTATCTCCATAAAAGAGCTCGAGTCCATGCTCAAACAAGTTCCTTCTAACTTCAGTAATAATACTGCTCTATTAGTTACTCCAGGTACCTCTTCTTGGTTCTTTGATTTTTCTTGTTTCAATCATATAACACTTGATTCTTCTCTTTTCTCATTTAAAACCTTTGACTCTAATGCACCTACAACTCACATTGCAAGTGGATCTCATATGAAATTGAGTCATATTGGTCATTTCCTTCTTTTGCACTATCTTTTCCTCAAACCTATTTAATTCCCGAACCCACTTTAAATCTCATCTCTAATGGTCAATTGTATAAACTTGATCTTGATTTAATTCTTTCTGCCAGGGATTGTCGAGCGTAGGATTTGAAGATGGGATAGATTCTTGGGACGGGCCATGAAGTTGGATATTTGTTTGAGCTCATTTCCTTTCATCTCCCAAGTCAATATATTCCTTGTCTGCTGCTTCCACAAACTCTTCCATGCATTTATAGCATTCTCATTTGGGTCATGTTTCACATAGCAGGCTTTGTCTTTTAATTTCTCTTGGTTTGTTAAGATCTCAACTCAACTCATCTAAGCCTTTTCCTAACTACATGGAGTCGGCTACATGAATTTACTTCCTCCAGTTTTGCTCTATTCAGGACTAAGTCGACATTCAAATTACAAATAGTTGTCTTTTTCAATTATTTCTGTCCATGTTAGTTTAGGTATATCTCTACCTCTATCCTTACCATAGATTGTTAAAAGATCACTCTTTCTAACTGGAGCATCTAAGAGTCTTCGTTGTATATGTCCAAACCACTGTAATCCATTTTCTCTTATTTTATCTTCAATTGGGGCTATTCCTATTATTTCTCTTATATGTTTATTTTAATTCTATCTTTTTAAAGTTTTATCACATATCCATTTTAACATACGTATTTTTGTTACACTTAATTTATTCACATGCTGTTTCAGTATTGCCCAACACTATATTCCATATAACATAGCTGGCCTTATAGCTGTTTTATAGAATTTTTTTTCAATTTTAATGGGATGCGCCGATTATACAATACTCTTAAAGCACTCCTCCACTTAATCCATCTTGCTTTAACTCTATGATTCACATCTTCACCTAATTCACCTTCTTGCTCAGATCTATTAAAGATATATATTTTGATTGATTATCATGTCAGCTTGCCAAGTAACCTGCTTTATCATTTAATAAGAGTGAATCTATTTCACCCTCACCTTTAGACTTAATTCATTCTAACGTGGGGACCTTCTTTAGCTCAAATAATGAGAGGTTCTAGATACTTTGTGCCATTCATTGATGATTTTCACGTTTTACCTGGTTATATCTTATGTAAAATAGATTTGAGCTATCTTTCATTTTTTAACATGATCAAAACATAGTTTTCTAAGACTATTAAAATTCTTTGCACTAACAATGCGATAGAATATCAAGATGCTATGCTTCAAAATTTTCTCAAAGACCAAAGCACTCTTGTTCAGCGATCTTGTCCCAGCACCTTTCAACAAAATGATTGAGCAGAGCATACACCTAGATACATATTAGATAATGTTCATGCCATGCTTCTTTCTGCTTTTTGTCCTTAATGTTTTTGGTGTGAAGCTGCTCTTACTGCTATCTACACCACCAACCTTAGTCCTTCACCTGTTATCCATCATCAATCTCCTTTTGAGTGTTTCTATGGTAGTTCTCCTAACTATGACTTTCTTAAAGTTTTTAGTTGTGCTTATCTCGTTCTTAATTATATTAAATTAACAAAACTAAGAAAAAAGAAAACAAAAGATCTTAACTATATTAAATATATTAAGGATGAAGATGAGAAAGTCATAGTAAAAAAAGAAGAGATAAAAGAACGATAAAAAAGTTATTTTAAAAAATTATTAAATAAAATAATTTAGTAAATTTAATGATAGAAAGATGTGATAACCTATGAGTAACAAATGAAAATAATTTTTTTCGTAGATTTAGCATGCTTGAGGTTAAAAAGGCTTTGAGTAAAATAAAAATGCAAAGCCATTAGGGCTAGATGTGATTCCTATTGAGGTTTGGAAAGACCTAAAAGAAATTGAAGTCATATGGTTAACCAATTCATTTAACAGGATTGTGGCAACTAAAAGAATGCCAAATGATAAAAAAAAAACATATTAATACCCATATACAAAAATAAAGAAGATATTCAAAATTGTGCAAATTATAGAGGGATTAAGTTGATGAGTCATACAATGAAATTATGGGAGAGTAATAGAAAATCGAATAAGAGCTAAAACTTTATTGTCAAATAATCAATTTGGATTTATGCCTGAAAGATCAATTATGGAAGCTATTTATTTATTAAAAAGATTGATGGAAAGGTATAGGAAAAAGAAAAAAGACCTTCATATGGTGTTTATTGATTAGAGAAAGCATATGATAGAGTACCTAAAGAAATAATATGATGGATTTTAAAGAAATAAGGAGTTACCAAAGGTACATAGTATTGATAAAAGATATGTATAATAGAGCAATAACTATTATTAAAACAATAATAGGAGAAACTAATGAGTTTTTATTTACTGTAGGTTTACATCAAGGATCTGCCTTAAATCCGTATCTTTTTGTATTAGTTATGGATGAATTAACCAAACATATTCAGGATGATATCCTATGGTATATGTTATTTATAGATG
Organism: Calamus simplicifolius; assembly: GCA_900491605.1. NCBI lineage: Eukaryota > Viridiplantae > Streptophyta > Magnoliopsida > Arecales > Arecaceae > Calamus > Calamus simplicifolius. Next base: position 1,718,442 of record UESW01003855.1, read on the forward strand.
ATATAGTGTTGATCGATGAAACTAAATCTGAAGTAAATGCTAAACTAGAGATTTGGAGAGAGGCTTTAGAATCTAAAAGTTTCAAGATTAGTAGAACTAAAATTGAATATATGAAATATAATTTTAGTGAAAGTAGAAATACAAATGAAGAATAGTGAAGATTGCAAGCCAAAAGATACCAAGGAGTAAAAAATTTAGGTATTTGGGATCAATTATCAAGTAAGAAGGTGAAATAGGTGAATATGTGAATCTTGAAATTAAAGCAGGATGGATTAAGTGGAGGAGTGCTTTGGAAATATTATATGATCTACGCATTCCATTAAAATTGAAAGAAAAATTCTATAAAATAGCTATTAGATCAGCTATGCTATATAGAATAGAGTATTGAGCAATACTAAAACAACATGTGAATAAATTAAGTGTAACAGAAATATGCATGTTAAGATGGATATGTGGTAAAACTTTAAAAAATAGAATTAAAAATAAACATATATGAGAAATGATAGGAGTAACCCCAATTGAAGATAAAATAAGAGAAAATCGATTACGGTGGTTTGAACATATACAACGAAGATCTTTGGATGCTCCAATTAAAAAGAGTGATCTTTTAATAATCCATAATAAAGATAGAGATAAAGATAGACCAAAATTAACATGAATAGAAATAATTAAAAAATATATAACTATTTGTAATTTGAGTGTCGACTTAGTCTTGAATAGAGTAGAGTGGAGGAAGCATATTCATGTAGCCGATCACATGTAGTTAAGAAAAGGCATAGATGAGTTGAATTGAGTTTATCTTGTTCTTCTCCAAGCTCATGAATATACCAAATTAGAACCTTGGTCTTATCTGTATTATTTTTCAAGATATGAAATTGAACACAAGGGATATAGGTATTAGGATCCTATTTCTGAACATCTTCATATCTCTTATCATATTGTCTTCTAGAAACATACAATGTTCTCTTCATTGTCAAAGTTTTCATTTCCATCATCTTCTAGTATTCCATTTTTCACTAACCCTTCTTTTGAGTTGTTTCTAAGTGATTCTAATGCAAGTTCTTTTTTAAGCTCTCTTGAGCGTCTTGAGACATACCTATAGCTGTTCCAAGTTCTGACTCATTTGGTAACTCTACCTTTGACCATTTTTAAATGTCCTCATTCTCCAATCATATTCCAAGTACTAATCCTACTTCTCATTGCTCTTTTCTTTCTCGTGCACCTTTTGTTCATCTTCATGACCATCATTGCTTTTTTGCTGTTGTATCTTTGCATGAGCCTCGCTCCTATCATGAGGCTAGGATTGATTTTCTTTAGCAACAAGCTATGGCAAATAAGTTACAGGCTCTTAAGAAAATAGACACCTAAGATTTGGTTGATCTACCCTCTAGCAAGACTCTTTTGGGGTGTGAGTGGGTTTATAAGATTAAAACCCATTCTGATAGTTCTGTGGAAGGCTATAATGCTCACTTAGTTGCAAAATGATACACACAAGCATATGGGATTGATTAGAGGAGACCTTTGCTCCGGTTGCTCATTTTACCTCTGTTAGAAGCTTGATGGCCTTTACTGCAGTGTGTAAGTGGTCATTATTTCAGATGAATGTCAAAAAAGCATTTCTCAATGGTGACCTTCAAGTGAAAGGTTACATGCAACCTCCTACTGGTTATGAGCATCTCCTTTAGAAAGTTTGTCATCTTTGCCATACTTTGTATGATCTTAAGCAAGTACTTCGGGCCTAGTTTTCTAAGTTCAGTGCTTCTATTGTTAGTTTTGAATTTTCCTCACTTCCTTATGACTGGAACTTTTCATTTGTTAATCAGATAAAGCACCATTCTCCTATACTATGTTGATGATATGATTATCACAACTGATGATCTTTTTGACATTATAGATCAAAAAAAAATTCTCAGTCAGTAATTTGGGCTGAAGAATTTTGGTTCCCTTAGCTATTACTTAAGCCTTGAAGTCTCCTCCACTTTCAATAAACATGATCTCTCACAAGCTAAATCTGATTCTAATCTATTCTCATGAGCTGGACAAATCGATAGTAAGTTTGTGACTACTCCATTGGAATCCAATGTAAAGCTCACTCCTTTAGATGATACTCCTTTTGATGATTCATCACTTTATCATCAGTTAGTTGGAAGCTTTGTTTATCTTACTGTTACACATCCTGATATCATTTCTACTGTTCATTTGGTCGGTTAGTTTTATTAAAACCTCAATCCGCTCATATTACTACTGTACTTCATAAGTTTTATTAACACCTCAATCCACTCATTTTACTACTGTACTTCAAACTCTTCATTATGTTAAAGAGACTTTATTCCATGACCTTCATTTCCCAGCTCACTCTGCTCTCAAGTTACGGATCTATTCCAATGCTGATTGGGCTGGTAATTCTATTGATCAATGCTCCACATTATATTGTATTGCTTCTTCCTTGGTGATACTCTCATATCTTGATGCAGCAAGAAAAATCTGTTACTGCTCGATGAGGCTGAATATTGTGCACTTGTTGATACTACCTCTGAGCTTCCATGGATATATTGGCTTATATAAGATAAAGATATTTCTCCTTCATTTGCAATTGCTATTCATTGTAATAATCAAGGTACTATCTAGATGGCTCATAATGATGTATTTCATGAGCACCCCAAGCATATTGAGATTGATTGCCACTTTTTATGCCACCATCTTGCTCGAGGCACTCTTCACTTGACCTTAGTCACCCTTGATGATTTTTATGAAGGCCTGCTCTCTTAATCATTTTTGTGATTTAGTTTCTAAAGTCAACCTCGTTTCTATATTATCACCTTGAGTTCAAGGAGGATGTTAACATATTTGGAACTAAATCAAATTAACATCAAAACAAATCAAAATCACAATCATGTTTGATTTATATGTTAACATAATATTTGAAACTGAATCAAATTAATCAAATCAAATCAGAATTACAATCATACTCGACTTACCGTGTGCATCAAATCATCACTTATTTGATTGTATTTTCCTTCTTTGTTCTAATTCACATTTTCTTACGCATAGCTTGTAACTAGGTATAAATACCTCTTGATATATACAAATGAACACAAGATGCAATACAAATTTCTTCCCAATTTCTCTTATTTATTTATCATTCCAATGTCCTGGCAAGGATGACATTGTATGTGAAGATAAATTAGGAGGCAATTCCACTGTAAGGAGGCTCAGGGACACTGAATGAAACAGGCTATGTTGTACTAATTGGAGGATTTTGCAGTAAGAAATGGAGAGCCTCTTCGAAGGAATGAGGCTGATGAAACCAACTATGCAGTGGAATTAGGAGTATTTGGCAACAGCAAGAATATTTATGTATAAAATGAGCGTAGCAAGAAGAGTAGGACAAGAAAGCTTCATGAGTAGCTGACCATAGTAGAGATAGTAAGAACATTGCACCATATCAAATGAGACGGAATCAATCATGAGCAACACCACATAAATTTGGAAAGAAACATTCCTGCGCAGATTCATGTTGAAAAGTTTGTGACGTGGCTGATCAAGCCATGTTGCAGTTAACGGACAAGGCTAACTGACGGAGGTAAAATCAGACAACTAAAGTCGTTCGTTATAATCCAACGTGTCGCCTCCAGCCTCGACACCAACTCCGGCATCGGTCCCAAGACCGACTCCAGCATCGGCCCCAGCACCGAACCCTGTGTCGGCCTCAAGACCAACTCCGACGTCGGCCCAAAGACTGACTTCGGCGTCGGCCCCAGCACCGACCCCCGAGTCGGCCTCAAGACCGACTCTGGCATCGGCCTCGATGCCCACGTGGCCCGTTGCCTACCGTGGTCCCACGTGGTCTATTCATCGCTTGCGGTCCCATGTGGCCCACCTACCGGTTGCGGCGCACATCCGACAGGACCTGACCTACCAACTATTTGCAACGCCACCTTCGACAAGACTTAGCCCACCAACCGACTGTAGCTGCCCATATCGGACAAATAGGTGGCTTGCCAGTTCTGACAAGCCACGAGGTGGACACCCCCTATTGCTGCTGACCTTACCACTTGCCCCATGTCAGACCATGGCGTCTCAGAACCAACTGTCCAAAAATGGGGTAAGAGGGACTCCCGACCAGGTATAAGAACTTTTGCTCAATAATGAGAGAGGGACTTCAACTTCTCCAACTTCAAGAATTTCTCTAAGTCCTTAGCTAACTCTCGAAAGAAAAGAACATTACTGTTTTTCAGACCACTCACTTGAGCGTCCGAGGGTCTCCGCCGAAACAACCGGGCCCACAGGGATTTTTTTGCATGATCCAGTCCGAGGTTGAGGTATCGAAAGACTTCCAACTCCATCCTTACCGGCCATCGGATTCCGGATCTTACCTGACGTCTTCAGGAAGGAGATTTGGAGACAACAGATTGGCGCGCTGGTAGGGGTGTAGAGGTGAAATACCTACGAAGGCTAGTAGCAGACTTCATCCCCCTCCAAGAAGGAAATGGCGGTTATACGTGCTCAGAAGGCCTCTACCAGCCATGCTAGGGGGCATCCTCCGCCGGCTGAGCAGCCGGAGGTTAACCTCTGTTGGCCCAGATGGCAACCCAAGAGGGGGGGGTGAATTGGGTTCTTAAAAATTTAAGTCTTTTTAACTTTAGTTGATTAGTTAGCAAGATGTGCAAGTGAGAGGCTAACTTAAGTCAATACACAAGCAAATAAAGAGAGATAGAGAGAGAGAAAATATGGCACGGCAAACACAAGATAATTTTATAGTGGTTCGGTGCAACCAACACCTACGTCCACTCCCAAGATTCACTTGGGTCCACACTATAATCTCTCTAGATTACAGCCGAGTTGTTTTCCAAGCTCACAACTCAAACTTGTTGTTTTCACGGGCGCACAACGAACCCAGCTGGTTTTAACTCGGGCTTACCAGCACAAAACCCTACACGTTGTTTTTCACGGGCTCACAACTAACCCAACACAAGCACTCCGGCTTGCAACGAGGTATATCAACCTCCACTGATTCAATCCACTGATTGAATCAGCAAACAATTAGAATAACAGTGTTTGGATAATGAAATGCTCCCCTTGAGCAAATATACAAATGAAGTATAAAATAAAGAGTTAGAAAAGCCTGATAGTATTGCAGATGGTAGTGGCTTGGCTTTCTTCCTTCTTCTCTTTAACTCCTCTTGAAGTGTTGAATCAGGCCTCAGCAAGATTCTTGACCGTTGAAGACTTTGGAGTTGAGATGAAGCTTTTTCTCCTTTTGAAAATCCTTCGATTTGATCTTTGAAACGCTTATGGATTTTCTTTTGACTCTTGTGGATTGATGAGATGGAGCAGACGAATCTTTCTCTTTGATTTCACTCCTTTTGAATCACTCTATTTTGAGCTAAAGATTTTCCTATGAAAGCTCTGTTTTTCCCTCTTTTTGAAAGATATTCTTTTCTCTCTTTTTGATTTTCTCTGGATTGTTTTGATTTGAAAAGAGCTCCTCTATTTATAGATTCTGCAAAAATATATCCGTTAGAGACAAAGAAAAATAGCCGTTATTTGAAAATCTTACCGTTGGGGCTGATGTGTCATCGTTAAAAATCGCGCCCAGATTTCGCGGAGTCGACTCGAGCTTTGTGGGAGTCGGCTCGAAGTCGATTACTAAAAATAGAAACATTTTAAACATTGAGGGTCGACTCGCGAAAACTAAAGTGTCGGCTCCGAAAGTCGGGAGTCGACTCGAGGAAAATGGGGAGTCGACTCGAGAAGTGCTCAAAAAACATGGTTTCTGTTGTTTGAGCGGAGTCGGCTCGCACAGACAGGAGTCGGCTCGCAAAGAGTCAGGGGTCGACTCTTGAAAACCAAGGGTCGACTCGAGAAAATCAGAAAACTCTGTCTTACAGGAGTCGACTCGGAAACCTTGAGTCGGCTCGGAACGTATCAAAAATCAGATAAATTTTCTGATTGACTTTAAATTCGTCCCAAATAAATTTAAAATATAAATTGACTTGAATACATTAAATATGACATTAAGCATGGATTCAAGACATGTTTCAAGAATTCATAGATTGAATTATAATGTGTAAAAATTCCTTTTTGAAATCTTTTAAGCATAGAGCTTGAAACTCCTTTTTCTAAAGGATTCAAAACTCATTAAATTTAACCATTGAGAGTCCATTCCTTTCAATTTGAATAAGCTCAAGGTTTTTGATAAATAAACTCATTGTATTCTTTAAGGTACTCATGGCTTTTGGAAATCATCAAAATCAATAAAGTTGGGGCAATTATGTTTCAATAATTTCTCAACAATCTCCCCCTTTTTGATGATGACAAAAACATTGAGTATATGCATTATAAAATTGAAAAATTTGTGATTCCAAAATCAACTTTTGTGTTCATGGAAAGGCTCCCCCTCAATGAGGTAGCTCCCCCTATGAACCTTAATTTTATAAATCATTCAAAATTTTTCAAATTCAGAAACTTAAGCATTTTCTTTATGAAATTCAATTTATCTCTTCCCCTTATGCTCTCCCTCTTTCAAAATTAAACTTTGATTGAATTGAAGGCATATACGATTGAATAAAAATCTCTCCCCCTTTTTTGTAATCAACAAAAAGGTTAGGAAGTTCAATATCAATAACATTCTTTATCTTTTTCTATTTAACTTATCAATTGAGGATAATCATTCAAAGTATTCAAGGATACTTACAATTGAAATAGACATAAGTAATGCATCAAACTTTCTCATTACTTCAAAATGATAATACATGAAAATGTAAACTTGCTCATTGCATTGAAAGTAAACTTGATTACATCAAAAAGAGATTACATAAAAAATTAAAAGTTTCTTCTAGTAATTCTATTCAAGTGATCAACAATCTGCTTCATTCCTTCACATTGAAGTCTAACATAATCTTTGAGCTTATTATCAACAAAAGTACAAGCAGATGTAATTTTATCCTGAAGCTCGGCGTTGCATTGGGAATAGGTCTCTGAGTCACCGCAGATATCCTTAAGTTCTCCAAAGATATTCTTTAAGTCTTCACTTAAGGAGCTGGTAGATGAACTGAGAGTAGACTCAATCGATGCAACCCGATCACTGAGTGAATATAAGGCTTCTTTTAAATTCATAAACTTTTCATTAAATTCTTCTTTCAGTCTATTTTCATGCTCACTTATCTCAGATTTGAATAATGATCTAAGCTGATCTAACTGTATATCAGAAAAGCTACCAGATGATAGAGTGAAGACTGAGCAGGAGCAATAGCAGGAGCAGGGGTAGAATCAGGAGCAGGAGCTGGAACAGAATCTGGAACAGACGAGCACTGAGGAGGCTCAGGTGATGAATGTCTCATAGAAGGTCTGGGGGCCTCAGCATCTATAGCTCTGTCCTCTGTAACATTCTTTCTCTCCCAATTATTTTCTTAACAAACCCCATTCGATGTATAGTGGCCAAAGAGTAAAAGTCCGTATGCCTTAGTTCCTTTTTCGGCTCACTATCACCAAATACAATCCCTTGGCTTTGAAATAACTTAGTTAAAACCATGCCATAGGGCAAACTTGATTTCTTTTTCCCACCACAATCTGCAATGTACCATATATCATCCGAGGTAGATTAATGGGCTTCCCAGAAACAACAGCATCCATAACAAAAATATCTCTCTCAGATACATAGTCGAATCTGCCGGTCTTGGGAAACAAAATTCTGCTGCAGATGTGAAGTAATCTTAATTCCAAAGGCAATTGACTAGCAAATACTTCTTCAAATCCTTCAAAATTTCTGTTCAATAGCCTAGTGAGGGCTGGAGATCTATCTTCTGGGGCAAAGGTGGATGGTCCAGACAGGGGTAAATTCAACAATCTAGATAGAATAGTGGAAGTGATGTTCAGACCAATGCCTCTCACTTTGCTCACTAAACCATCATCTCCTCTGGTCAAATTCTTGTAAAACTCCTTAACTAGAGCAGGGTAGGTGGGACAGTCCAATGAACATATACTCTCAAATCCCATCTCAATCAGTTGTCTACCTATTATAAATCCTTCATTCTCAAATAATTCAAAATCAACCTTTCTTCCTGTTGTGACAACTCTACTGGCAAGATGATCTACCTGAAGAGTAGGAGCTGGAGCAGGAGAATCACTCGGAGAAGGGGTAGAGGATGAATCCGTAGACGGCTCGCGGACGGGTCGTCGAACGGTCCTTCCTCTTCAAACCGGCGCCACTAGTGCTAGCTCCACGGGTTTTGGGTGCCATAGATCTCGAAGGAGTGGTTAATCAGAGGTTTTTTGAGGTTTGGAGGGTTTGGGAAAGCTTTGGAGAGATTTGGAATGATTTGAAACGAATGAAATGTCCGTGGGGTCGACTCGTGCCCTAAATAATCAGACTGGGACCACGTCGAGTCGACTCGCGCAAAGTGTGGAGTCGGCTCCCGACTAGTCACAGAGCACGGACACGATCTCGAGTCGACTCGCTCAGAGAAGGGGTCGACTCCTGAGTTTCAGCAGAAACTCGAGTCGACTCCGATACTCTCGAGTCGGCTCCTAGACATTTCAGAGAAAAAACAGATTAAGATTCAGAGAATCCGAAATGAGTCCGGAATTTGATCTTTGAGTATGATTAAAAATCATGGATTTTGAGAGATCAAATTGATATGAGTTCTAGATAAAATTTCCTTAAGATTTTGAGAAATTGAAAGAACTCTAGATATATTTCCTTAGAGGTTTCAAAATTTATTCAAAAGGGTTACAAATTCCTAACTCTCCTCTAAGATAACAAAATCTTTCTTCGCTTAAAGGTTTTGTAAAGATGTCAGCTAATTGTTCTTCAGTGTTTACATAATCTAAACAAATTTCATCATTAGCTACATGTTCCCTTATAAAATGATATCTAATTTCTATGTGTTTTGTCCTTGAGTGTTGAATTGGATTTTTAGTTAAGTTGATTGCGCTAGTGTTATCACATCTTATGGGTGTTTTATCAAGTGTGATACCATAGTCTTCAAGTTGTCGCTTAATCCATAGGATTTGCGCACAGCAACTTCCAGCTGCTACATATTCAGCTTCAGTAGTTGATAATGCAACTGAATTTTGCTTTTTGCTAAACCATGTGATTAAGTTACTTCCTAAGAAATGGCATGCACCACTTGTGCTCTTTCTATCTAATTTACATCCAGCATAATCAGAATCCGAATATGCAATTAGGTTTAATGTAGAGTCTCTAGAATACCATAAACCTACATTTTTAGTTCCATTTAGATATCTTAAAATTCTTTTAACAGCTATTAAATGTGATTCTTTAGGTTCAGATTGAAATCTAGCACATAAACATACTGAAAACATAATATCTGGTCTACTTGCTGTTAAATAAAGAAGGGATCCGATAATACCTCGATAGTATTTTGATCAATCTTTTTACCTTCTTCATCTTTGTCCAGCTTGCATGAAGGACTCATTGGAGTTCCGAGGGGTTTCATTGTTTCCATACCAAACTTTTTGAGTAGTTCTCTTGTGTATTTGGTTTGGTTGATAAAGATTCCCTCCTTGCATTGTTTAATTTGGAGTCCAAGGAAGAAGTTGAGTTCTCCCATCATGCTCATCTCGAATTCTCCCTGCATCAACTTTGCAAATTCTTGACAAAGAGAATCGTTAGTAGCACCAAAAATAATGTCATCTACGTATATTTGTACTACAAGTAAATCTTTACTTTTTCTTTTCAAAAACAAAGTTTTATCAACATTTCCTCTTGTAAAATCATTTTCTATTAAGAATTTACTTAACCTATCATACCAAGCTCTAGGTGCTTGTTTCAAACCATATAAAGCTTTGTGCAATTTAAAAACGTGATTTGAAAATTCGTGATCTTCAAAACCTGGTGGTTGTTCTACATAAACTTCTTCATTTATAAATCCATTTAAAAATGCGCTTTTTACATCCATTTGAAATAAGTTAAAATTCATATGACATGCAAATGCAAGTAATAGCCTAATGGCTTCTAATCTAGCTACAGGTGCAAAGGTTTCATCAAAATCAATACCTTCCTCTTGATTATATCCTTTAGCAACCAATCTAGCTTTGTTTCTAATTACTATGCCATTTTCATCTAGTTTATTTCTAAAAATCCATTTTGATCCTATTACTGAATGATTTTTAGGTCTTTCAACTAAAGTCCAAACATTATTTCTTGTAAATTGATTTAGTTCTTCTTGCATTGCTAACATCCAATTATTATCTTTTTCAGCTTCTTCTATAGTTTTAGGTTCAATTTGTGATACAAATGCAAGATGATTACTAATATTTCTCATATATGATCTAGTTCTTATTCCTTGAGATGGATCGCCTATAATCAATTCCTTGGGATGACTATGAGCATATCTCCAGTCTCTTGGAAGATCTATATCATTATGATCAATATTGACATCATCGTCCTTATGTGAATCATCATCTTTAGCTCTTGCTCATGATCAGAAGATACTTCAATATTAAGTTTTTCAAGATCTTTTTCAATTATGTTTGTATCTTCCTCATCATCAATCTTTTCAGATCCAGTTGCTAAAGATTCATCAAAAACTACATGTATGGATTCTTCAACTACTAAGGTTTTCTTGTTAAAGATTCTATATGCCTTACTAGTTGTTGAATAACCTAGAAAAATTCCTTCATCAGATTTAGCATCAAATTTTCCTAAGTTGTTTTTACCATTATTATGAATGAAACATTTACATCCAAATGCATGAAAGTATTTTATATTTGGTTTTCTTTCATTCCATAATTCATAAGGTGTTTTCTTTAATATTGGTCTTATTAAAGCTCTATTTAAGATGTAACATGCTGTGTTAATTGCTTCCGCCCAAAAATACTTTGGTAAGTTGCTTTCGCATAGCATGGTACGGGCCATGTCTTCTAGAGTCCTATTTTTCCTTTCAACTACACCATTTTGCTGTGGAGTCCTAGGGGCTGAAAAATTATGATTAATTCCATTTTCAGAACAAAAACTTTCAAATAAGTGATTTTCAAATTCTGTTCCATGATCACTTCTTAGAGATACTATAGTAGTGTTTTTCTCATTTGTGACTTTCTTGAAGAATTTCAGGAATATCGAGAAAGTCTCATCTTTGTGAGCTAAAAACATTACCCAAGTATATCTAGAATAATCATCTACAATCACTAGACCATATTTCTTTCCTCCTAGACTTGTGGTTCTAGTTGGTCCGAAAAGATCCATGTGAAGTAGCTCTAGTGCCCTAGAAGTTGAAACAATGTTTTTAGATTTGAAAGAACTTCTAGTTTGTTTTCCAAATTGACATGCATCACATATTTTGTTTTCAAAATCTAGTTTAGGTAATCCTTTAACTAAATCCATTTTAATTAGTTTTGAAATAAGGTGTGTGCTTGCATGACCTAATCTACGATGCCACAACCAACTAATTTCATTTATGTTAGCATTGTCAGCAATTAAGCAATGATCACTCAAAGATAATTTTTCTAAGTCAACTAAGTAAACATTGCCATGTCTATAACCAGTAAATACAATGCTATCATCAATAGAATTAGTTACAGTGCATACAGAAGATTTAAATGAAACATTAAAGTTTTTATCACATAATTGACTTATACTAATTAGATTATGCTTCAAACCATCAACATAAAGTACATTATCAATAAATATAGATGGAGTTATGCGAACTTTACCAAGGCCCATAATTTGACCTTTACCGTTATCGCCAAACGTCACAACTCCACCTTTCTTTTCTTCTAGGGTGATGAATTCATCTTTGTCACCCGTCATATGTCTTGAGCAGCCACTATCAAGGTACCACTTTTTCTTTGATCTTTTGGCTACAAGACATTCCTGCAATAATCAAACTTTATGCTTAGGTACCCAAGCTTTCTTGGGTCCTTCATGGTTAGCAGCAACAAAAATTGTTCCTTTCGGAACCCATATTTTCTTTGCTTTAACATTTAACTTGTTGTTATTATTTAACGTTTTGCATTCAAATGATTTATGACCTTTTTCATTACATTTAAAACAAGTTATATTACTTTGGTTGGCTTTTACAAAAATATTCTTTAAAGATTTTTGTTTCCTTAATGTGTTATATCCTAAACCAGCTTTGTCAAAACAGCTTTTTGACTATCTAAGATCATGTTAAGTTTAGTTGAACTTAAGGTGAATTTCTCAACAATGTCTTTATATTTTTTAACATCTTTCTTAAGAGAGTCATTTTCTTTAACTTGCTGTTCTTTTCTAAAGCTAAAGTTTCTAATTGATCTTTTAAATCTTTTGTTGAGTTTTTAGTTTCAGATTTTAACAAATCTATTTCTTGATTAAGATTATCTCTTTCTTTGCTAAGTTCTTCTTTTTCATTAGTTAAGTTCTTAACTTCTAAAGCTAATTCATTTTTACTTTTAGCTAAGCTAATATTGTCATTTTTCAAAAACTTATACTTCTTTTTCAAGGATTTAAAATCAATCATAAGTTCATTGAAAGCCTCAAACATTTCATCAAATGTAAATTCATCATTTGAGTTTTCAGAACTTACCTCATTGTCGTTGTCGTCGTCGTTGGCCATGAAGCAGATATTGCAACTTCTTTTGTTCATCTTCTTCGGAGGAAGACTTCACTATCAGTCCAAGTTGCCATGTATGCTTTCTTCTTTTTCTTGTAGGCCTTTTTCAGCAAAGGACAATCATATCTAAAGTGCCCTGGCTTTTTGCACTCATAACATACTAAGGGCTCTTTTTCTTTTTCTTTCTCCTTGTCCTTTTTCTTATCCTTTTCTCCATCAATCTTGCTCCAAATTTCTTTTTATGGAAGGGCCTTTTTCTCATAAACTTTCTGAATTTTTTGGCCAAGAGAGCAGTTTCCTCATCATCTTCATCATTACTTTCACTGCTGCTCTCTTCCATTTCTGCAGTCTTGAGGGCAAGTGTTTTCCTTCTTTTTGTATCCTCCTCAACATGCTGCTTCATTGTTAACTCGTGGGTCATTAAGGATCCTAGAAGCTCCTCTAAAGGTAATGCATTGAGGTCCTTTGCTTCTTGGATAGCAGTGACTTTCGCTTCCCACGATCTTGGTAGTGACCTAAGAATTTTGCGCACAAGATCAGCATTAGAATAAATTCTACCAAGACTTTTAAACCATTCACAATATCAGTGAATCTAGTGAACATGCATGTGATGGTTTCAGTTTGTTCCATTGTAAACAATTCATATTTATGAACCAAAATATTTATTTTTGATTCCTTAACTTGGTTTGTTCCTTCATGAGTTATTTCCAACCTATCCCAAATTTCTTTTGCGGAATTACATGTTGAGATTCGGTTGAATTCATTTGAGTCTAAGGAACAATATAAAATATTAATGGCTTTAGCATTTAGTTGTGCCATTCTCCTATCATTATCATTCCAATCCCTTTCGGGCTTAGGAACAATAGTGCCATCAATAAGGTGTGTGGGTGTACTAGGTCCATTTATTATTACTCCCCACAATTCATAGTCCGAAGCTTGAATGAATATTCTCATTCTAGCTTTCCAATATGAATAGTTGGTTCCATTAAATAAAGGAGGTCGATTCGTAGAATGACCTTCAGCAAAACATGAACCACTTTGTGTTGCCATAAGGATCTTTAGCCCTTGATCGTGAGATCAAATTCTAAATGAGCACTTGCTCTGATACCAATTGTTGGCCCAGATGGCAACCCAAGAGGGGGGGGTGAATTGGGTTCTTAAAAATTTAAGACTTTTTAACTTTAGTTGATTAGTTAGCAAGATGTGCAAGTGAGAGGCTAACTTAAATCAATACACAAGCAAATAAAGAGAGATAGAGAGAGAAAATATGGCACGGCAAACACAAGATAATTTTATAGTGGTTCGGTGCAATCAACACCTACGTCCACTCCCAAGATTCACTTGGGTCCACACTATAATCTCTCTAGATTACAGCCGAGTTGTTTTCCAAGCTCACAACTCAAACTTGTTGTTTTCCGGGTGCACAACGAACCCAGCTGGTTTTAACTCGGGCTTACCAGCACAAAACCCTACACGTTGTTTTTCACGGGCTCACAACTAACCCAACACAAGCACTCCGGCTTGCAACGAGGTATATCAACCTCCACTGATTCAATCCACTGATTGAATCAGCAAACAATTAGAATAAAGTGTTTGATAATGAAATGCTCCCCTTGAGCAAATATACAAATGAAGTATAAAATAAAGAGTTAGAAAAGCCTGATAGTATTGCAGATGGTAGTGGCTTTGGCTTTCTTCCTTCTTCTCTTTAACTCCTCTTGAAGTGTTGAATCACGCCTCAGCAAGATTCTTGACCGTTGAAGACTTTGGAGTTGAGATGAAGCTTTTTCTCCTTTTGAAAATCCTCGATTTGACCTTTGAAATGCTTGTGGATTTTCTTTTGACTCTTGTGGATTGATGAGAAGGAGCAGACGAATCTTTCTCTTGGATTTCACTCCTTTTGAATCACTCTATTTTGAGCTAAAGATTTTCCTATAAAGCTCTGTTTTTCCCTCTTTTCAAAGATATTCTTTTCTCTCTTTTTGATTTTCTCTGGATTGTTTTGATTTGAAAAGAGCTCCTCTATTTATAGAATCTGCAAAAATATATCCGTTAGAGACAAAGAAAAATAGCCGTTATTTGAAAATCTTACCGTTGGGGCTGATGTGTCATCGTTAAAAATCGCGCCCAGATTTCGCGGAGTCGACTCGAGCTTTGTGGGAGTCGGCTCGAAGTCGATTACTAAAAATAGAAACATTTTAAGCATTGAGGGTCGACTCGCGAAAACTAAAGTGTCGGCTCGCGAAAGTCGGGAGTCGACTCGAGGAAAATGGGGAGTCGACTCGAGAAGTGCTCAAAAAATGGTTTCTGTTGTTTGAGCGGAGTCGGCTCGCACAGACAGGAGTCGGCTCGCAAAGAGTCAGGGGTCGACTCTTGAAAACCAAGGGTCGACTCGAGAAAATCAGAAAACTCTGTGGCTTGCAGGAGTCGACTCGGAAACCCTTGAGTCGGCTCGGGAGCGTATCAAAAATCAGAAAATGTTCTGATTGACTTTAAATTCGTCCCAAATAAATTTAAAATATAAATGTGACTTGAATACATTAAATATGACATTAAGCATGGATTCAAGACATGTTTCAAGAATTCATAGATTGAATTATAATGTGTAAAAATTCCTTTTTGAAATCTTTTAAGCATAGAGCTTGAAACTCCTTTTTCTAAAGGATTCAAAACTCATTAAATTTAACCATTGAGAGTCCATTCCTTTCAATTTGAATAAGCTCAAGGTTTTTGATAAATAAACTCATTGTATTCTTTAAGGTACTCATGGCTTTTGGAAATCATCAAAATCAATAAAGTTTGAGCAATTATGTTTCAATAATTTCTCAACAACCTCCCTGCTCCACCTCCACCACTACTACCGGTTACTCAACCCGACCAGCTTGCCGCCATTGCCCTACAAGTTCAAGACCTAGTGGTTACGGTTCGGGAGCTGCAAAAGCAACATTCTATAGCCATGCAGCAGCAATCTCAGCCTTCTCCACCTCATGTGATAGACTCCCAGGCTAGCTAGCGATCCACCCGCAGTAGACTCCCTTCGCGGGAGTCCTACCACCGTGCTTCACCAAGATTTCATCGCCGGAAGGCTCCTAAGAGGCCACGATCTCCTGATCGCCGTTCTAGCAGCCTCCCTAGACGGTGGCACGAGAAGGAGCCCGAGCGGGGATATCACCACCAGCGCTACTCCTTCCCTTACTCATCCTCCGAATCTTCAGGGGAGGGGCCCTTTGACAGTCAGATTAATCATCGAACAGAGTGGCAGCTTGATGAATACAATCAGGGGCTAGAGGAACTTAGCCGCAGGATCATCAGTCAACCGGAGGCAGATTACGATAGCCGCCCCCCGTTGACTCGCTGTTTATGGAGGAACCGATCTCGATCCGATTCCGCCTCCCTCAGCTGGATCACTACGACGGCACCACCAATCCGCTGGACCACTTGAAAAGCTACAAGGTACTCATGCAAGTTTAGGGGACGACCGACGCCCTCTTCTACATCGCCTTTCAGTCCACCCTTCGGAAGGCTGCGCGTGCCTGGTACTCTCGCGTACCGTTGTGCAGCATCAACTCCTTTTGGCAGGTGGAGAAGGCCTTTTTGCACACTTCGACGCTTGCCAGAAGATTCCTCGGGTGGCCGATAGCCTATTCTCCGTTTGACAGAAGGACAACGAGTCACTCAAAGACTTCGTGGCTCGATTCAAGGCGGCTGCCCTCGAGGTCTACCACCTCGATGACTCTGTGGCCACTCTGGCCCTGAAGCGAGGGCTTCATCCCTCTAGCTTCACCTACTCCCTCGATAAGAAACCCCCTAGTTCATATGCTGAACTTCTGAGTCACGTGCAGAAGTACATTCGCGCCGACGAGGCTGATTCCACCCGAAGGGAGGCAGATGGACGGTCCAGCAAAAGACAGGTCCATGTGGAGCCAAGCATACCTCGCCCTAAGAGGCCCGACCTCCCCAATGACTGGATAACCGGCCCCAAAATTTTGCCCCTAAGGAGGAGCATCTCACCCCTTTGCTCGCCTTGAGATCCTACATCCTAATAGAGATCGAGGGCAAGCCGTACCTCCAGTTTCCTGCTCTTCTAAAGCCCAGAGCTCCTCGCAACAAGAACCTCTACTGCCGCTTCCATCGGGACCATCATCCAGCGAGGCTACCTCGGGAAGTTCATCCAGAAGGGGAACCCGACTGCTCCAGGCCAGGCGGCACCTCTGGCTACCCCGGTTAGTATCGATAATGCCCCAACTGAGAAAACTATGGTCATGATCTCCTGGAGGACAGGCGATACTTTTAAAAGGCCACAAGGGAATGAGGGAATAGATACTGTAATCCCTTTCTCTAAAGAGGACCTAGTGGGGGTAGACAATCCTAATGATGATAGCGTTGTTGTGTCCATGACAATCGCTAAGCACCCTGTAAAGAGAAATTTTGTCGATAGTGAAAGCTCGGCCGACATTCTTACTTACGACACTTTTATTCGAATGAATTTGTCTTCCGACTTCCTTCGACCCATGACTACGCCTTTGGTGCGCTTTACCGGAGATTTTGTAAAGGTAAAGGAGAGATCACCCTTCTGGTCATGGTAGGGATGTCGTCGTGCCAGAGCACGGTTCTTATGAGATTCCTAATTGTCCGAGTGCCCCTGGCCTACAACGCCATACTCGGACAACCCGGTTTAAACCTCCTGGATGTCGTCATCTCCACCAAGCACTTGCTCATTAGATTTTCTACTAGTGAAGGAATCGAGGAGATGCATGGGGAGCGAAATTCGGTGCCACTCTGTTACAACATGATGCCCAGTCCTTAAGAGGGGGTTATTCCACCGGCTCCAGAGCTGCTCGACCCCAAAGAATCTGAGAGGGGAGAGCCGACCGAACACCTGCTAACCTTCCCACTAGGAAAGGACCCGACGAAGATGGTCCAAATCGGAGCACTCCTCCCCGCGGATGCGAGAAACCAGCTTCTCGCCTTCCTGCGAGCTAACTTAGACATCTTCACCTGGTCGGTATCAGACATGCCGGGCATACCATCGGAGGTGATCACCCATAAGCTCAACATTGATCCAAAGTATCGGTCAGTCCGGTAGAAGAAGAGGAGCTTCACCCCTGAACGGCAGAGGGCCATTGACAAGGAGGTCCACAAGCTGATCGCCGCCAGCCACATCCGAGAAATGCACTATCCGAACTGATTGGCCAACGTGGTGATGGTCCGCAAGGCCAATGAAAGATGGCAGATTTGCATCGACTTCACCGACCTTAATAAGGCGTGTTCCAAAGACAGCTTTCCGCTGCCCAGAATTGACCAACTGATGGATGCCATATCCGGCCACGAGCTTCTTAGTTTCATGGATGCATTCTCAGGGTATAACTAGATAAAGATTGACCCAGGGGATGAGGAGGCTACTTCCTTCATGACCGAGAAGGGAGTATACTGCTATAAGGTAATGCCCTTCGGACTAAAAAATGCAGGGGCCATATACCAGAGGCTGATGAACAAGATTTTTGAAAAGCAAATTGGGCGTAACCTAGAGGTGTACATGAACGATATGTTGACCAAAAGTATCCGCACTGCCGACCACATTGCCGACTTGGCCAAAACCTTCGACAACCTTCGCCGCTACAGAATAAGGCTAAACCCACGTAAATGTGCATTCGGGGTCACGGCGGGTAAGTTTCTAGGGTTCTTAGTAACCCAGCAAGGGATCGAGGGAAACCCAGAGAAGATTCTGACAATCCTCGACATGAAACCATCAGCCAACAAGAAGGAGCTGCAGCGGCTTACCGAGAGGGTGGCAGCTCTGAGCCGGTTCCTGTCGAAGTCGGCCGAGTGGTGTCTGCCCTTTTTTAAGGCATTGCGGAAGATAAACGGCTTCGAGTGAACAGAGGAGTGCCAGAAAGCCTTCGAGGGGCTAAAGGAGTTCTTGTCTACCCCGCCACTGCTGTCGAAGCCAGTGAAGAGAGAGGATCTCTTCCTCAATCTCACTGCGTCCCTAGAGGCAGTCAGCTCCGTCCTCGTCCGCATGGTTCCTGACGAAGCGCAAAGGCCGATCTACTATACCAGCAAAGTGCTTCATGATGCAGAGACCAGGTATTCCAAGACCGAGAAGATTATTTCGCACTAATAATCTCCGCTCAACGTCTCATGCCTTACTTCCAAGCCCATCCGATCGTAGTGCTTACTGACCAACCTCTCAAGGCGATACTCTCTCGTTCTGACACCTTCGGCCGGATGGCTAAGTGGGCAATCAAGCTGGGCGAGTTTGATTTGTCATTCCGACCGAGATCGGCCATGAAGTCCCAAGTTTTGATGGACTTCCTGATCGAGTGCACTTGGACCGGAGAGCAATCAGAAGAGCCCCACACGATGCCCTCAGATACTATGCCCGAGGAGGTGGAAGAGGACTGGATTCTCTATATGGATGGCGCATCAAATTCTCAAAGAAATGAAGGAGGCCTCATCCTTGCGAGCCCAGAGGGAACGGTGATGGAGTACGCCCTCCAATTCCTCTTTGAAGCTACGAATAACCAAGCCGAGTACGAAGCCTTGCTGGCGGGAATAAAGCTCGTGAGGGAGCTCGAAGTAAAGCGACTCAGAGCCTTCATCGACTCCCAGCTCATCTCCAGACAAATCACAAGAGAGTACGAAGCCCCCGACCCCACCATGTCCCGATATTTGAGTAAGGTCCAATCAAAGACCTCATTCTTTACTCACTTTAGCATCAGCTATATCCCCATGGGCGAGAATGCTAGGGTCGATGCCTTGCCAAGTTTAATCACTTCAGCGGACGGGACCCTAGGGATGACCTACGTGGAGCACCTGGAAGGCCTAAGCATCGACGCAATAGAAGAAGCTCTGCCAGTCAACTAAGAACCCACCTGGATGGACGCAGACGTCCGCTACCTCATCGACGGCACCATTCTTGTCGACCATGTGGAGGTCAAGCTACTGCATAGCCCTCATTTCTTGAGCATATTTGAACTTAATTTGTGACAGCTCCAGACAATCCTTATCGGATTATTCGCGAAATCCGTGGAGCTCCTTAACTTTAATCTCAAGCTGAGATGCTCTTTCGACGGCAGCTTGATAAGACCTTCCCATCTTCTCAAGATCGCTTTGGACAAAAGCCAAAGCCCTAGAAAGTTTGTTGGATGATTCCACCCTCTCCCGAAGACCGGTGGCCTCCCTTCTGGCTTGAGCATAGGCCCCCATGGCCAGGTTTAAGCGCCAACTTAGTGCTCTCACAATTAAAGCATTCTGCAGGTAAAATATATATGAGAAAATATGACCGAGCCAGTCGGCCAAAACCTGTTACCTTGACATAATGACCCGAGAGGTATAGTTCGTGGCGATCCTCATAAGGGCAAGGCTATCAATCTCGGGAAGAAGATAAACATCCTTCGACACTCCAAGCTGCTCAAATGCCACATCGACAAGATCCTTTGTGGCGGACTCACCCGCCGAGGAACCCTCTCCTGTGCGCAGCACGGACCGCATCAGAGCGGCGAACATGTCTTCCACATCCGAATCATGTGTAAGAAAATTCATAGCCAAAGGATTAATCTAAAGAGCTTTAGGCTGTGGAGATTTTATCCGCTCAGCTTCCTCCATCAAAGCCTTAGCCTGTGAAGCCTCGGACGCTTCGGTTCGCCCGACCTCCTCCTCAAATGCTTCAGCCAGAAAAACTTCAGTCCATACCTCTCCTCCACTCAATGGCTCTTCTTCATCTGCAGGCATTTCCTCATCTCTAATGGGCTCCATCGGAGCCTCAGCCCCCTCCGCAACTTCTTCCAATACCTCGGGAGAAAGTTCCCCAGCGGAGAGTCCCTCGCGAACTCTAGTTGTTAGCTCCATTTCTCCCTCAACATCCATCGATTCTCTATCAGGCAACTCCTCTTAAGTCTCGGCAGTGACGACTACTTCCTTCACCCCCTCAATCAAAGCGGGGGTCTCTCCCTCGCCCATATGGGGCATCCTAGGCCTGCCAACCTCCATCAGGCAAGGCTAATTAGCCTCGAGCGAAGAGATTACTGGGTAAATCGGTGACATCCCCTCTGGGTCGTCTAATACGACTATTATTTGGAGAGGAGAAACCTCAACGGCCTCCTCCAAGTTCTCCCCAACTACTTGTTCCTTCTCCACTGCCACACCTCCCTCCGGCAGGGAAGGCTCATCAACTGTGGCCGATGCACCCATTTTTCCTTTCTTCGAGGTAGAGGAGTGATGACCGACCCTGGCTTGCTTCAGCCCCTTTGAGTAAGGCCCAGAAGAACGGGGTTTCTTCTCAAATCTATACTTTTCACCAGAGCTAGATCCCCTCTGGCGTTTGCCCAATTCCTTCCTTATTTAACCCACGAACGCCGACCTTTCGGCTATAAGCACAATAAACAATCATTTAGATCATAATAAAACCACCTGAATACATCAGTCGCAGGAAGAGGGGAGAAAGCTTACCCTTGGGATCAAAAGAGCTAAGCTTGGCAGCGAAAAGGGCATCCTCTGATAAAAGGGCGCTGGCCGAAAGCACTGACCACTACGGAGAGTTACCAAATCTTTCTTCTCTTGCTCAGACAGCTCTGAACGAGCCTCTGGATCCGTTACATAACTCACCCATGCCCAGGGAAAATCAGAGCCAATGTTCCCCTCGACGATGAAAAAACCGAGACTTCCACTCCTTTATCGATGATGGATTGTCTGATATTATATTGAATGACTTCCGAGGACCAATATAGGACCACTCGGAATTCCTTCCGGAAACTAAGTTGTAGCAGACTCGGAATATAGGAAGAGTTGCAGTTATCCCAACGCGGTTGTACATCGAAATAAACCCGATGAGGTTGCGCCAGCTATTGGGAGCCACCATCGTCGGACATATGTTGTAGAATCTCATGACTTCTTTCACCAGCGGGTGGAGAGAAAACCGGAGACCCACTCTCAAACTTTCCTCATAGAAGAATACTCCACGCCCCAGCTCCATTGAGACCCTATGCTCGGCCCTCAGAAGCCATAGAGCAACATCCTGAGGGACCTTGTATCGACGACGTATTCTGTCCAGATCTTTAAGTGTTATCTCAGAGGCCACGTCGTTTAGACCCTTCATATTGTCGAGTTGAAGAACAAAGCACAAATGAACTCACAAGAGTTTTGAGAAAGAAAAAAAAAAATCTCTGAGGGAGAAACGAGAAGGTGTTGCAGAAGAGACGCCGCCCTAACCCTTCCCCCTCCTTAAAAGGCATTTCAAGAGGGAAGCCTTGAACGCTAAAATTACCGCTATGGGAACTGTAAACATAGGGGTCTCGCCACGTGGGACTTCCTTAGTCGCCGCCCATGAGAAACGAGGGGTTTTCTCCTCGTGCAATGATAAAAAATGGAGCAACGGTCCAGCATTTATGAGGCCATCATTGCACGTCTCTTCAAATCCCTCTGAATGAAATTATTCTAAACTCTACTCCCTACATCCGAATTTACACTTTGGACTAGGGAGTGGGGGGCATGTGATGAGGGATAAAATTATAATTGCATTAATGTTCGTGTGCACCATCAGCAGGGTCGAGACCAATCTCGATATCCCGTCAGCCAGTTGTCACGTCTAAAAAACAGCAGAGCCGAATCGTCCTTAACAGAGCCAAGTCACCTCGGCAAACCGAGCTATTCTCATGCTTCGGCAAACCGAATTACTTTTACGTCCCGGTCAGACCAAGGCGTTTAAGCACCTCTGCGGAATTAAGTGCGGGAGAGTTCAAATTCATGATAGTTAAACAAGACCTCAAACGAAAAATTATGCAAACAATACCGAAAATGGCCTAAGGCCTACAGAAGTGGCCTAGGACCTACAGAATCGCTGAATCTCAAAGCATCAACCAACTCTCCTGGCCATCAATCCTCTAACTAACTAGATAATGATTCCATCGGCCTCATAACAAACTTGATTCAAACCCGATTCGAATTTGAACAGTTTTCAGACCCCCTATGATGTGCCCAAGAAATCGGGTGATCACCTATAAATACCCTAGTTTTGAAGTCTTTCAAGTACGTTTTCACTGATACTCTAACTCAAAACTCCATTGAAGCTTGAGAAGAGCTCTGAGTTTTCAAGAGGCCATTCGTCTTAAGAAACTCTTCTGCGAAAGCCTTCTCCTTACATCTGCTTGCTGTGAATTTTTACTTACTTGAGCGTCGGAAGGTCTTTCGCAAAGGGCCATCCTAGACACTCTCTGCGTGAGGACGGTTTTGCAGGTTCCATCCGAGCGAGAGATCAATGTTCAGATCCGGAGCCAAGTTGTATCCGAGTTGAAGAACGGATATCGGCGGCAACGGTTACCTTGGCAATAAGTTTTCCTTCCTTTTGACACTCGGTCAAGCAATCTCACGCCAACTTTGTGCTAACTTCATGCTCTGTTACGTATCTTGTGATATTCAACAGATTATCTATTCGACGACGGGAAGGTTAACTAAAACAAAAACGAGCCTTTTTAAAGTCCCATTTAAAAGGCCTGTCGATGAGGGATGAAAAGTGAACGAGACGCACATGACAGATTGAATAGAACGAGTAAATAATCAAAGCAAGTAGAAGATTAGTTCTACCATGAAATTAACTGATACGAGCAAATGTTGGAATGGATACCCGCCATGTAATAAAACAGATGTACCATTCATCGCTAAGGTCCCAGGGCACAGAGCGTGCGGTTGCTGATGGTTGCAGAAGGGATGAGTTGGACATGCACGCTGAAAGCCCTCTGGGGTGCAATCAATTCTTCCTGCAAGGAAACGGGGGGGCGACTGATCTTTCTCTCTGCCTTGAGGGGAAGAAGGTTGGATATACCTTCAAAAAAAAGAAAGAAAGAGGGGCGATATTATACTGTTGATAAGTGAAAGAGATGAAATCGAAGAAGAAGAGAGCGAACGGAGCAACAGAAACCCTTTGCCTAGAGCAAGTTAGGTAGAAGTTCCATTCGTCCTACCCTCATCAGGCGAGGAGAAGAAGAGATGTCGCGTAATGCAGACATCACCTCTGCTGTAACCACTCCTTCGCCCTGCTTTCCTCACCTCGGATGTCATGTCAATTAAAAAAAAACTCGAGTTGATGAAGAGGTGGAGCTGTTTTAAAACGACATCGGTTTTACATTGAAGCTAATTTTTTTTAAAAAAAAGTAAAATAAAATAATATTTTTTATTTATATATTTTTTTTTACGAAATCGCATGAGCAGTTGAATTGAAGAATAAATTTTTTTAAAGCATAAATTCTTTGTGCTTGAATTTTTCGCGACCTTTCAAATTTACGACCCCTTCCCGATTTAGCCCGCAGTTCTCTTCGCGAGGAAGTCTAAAAAGTTGATTAGAAGCGCAGTGGTAAAATCGGTGTCGTTTGACACCGGTTTTAAAAACAGCTATGAAGAAGTGGGTCAGGGAAGAGTCTGTGTGGAGCTCTCATGGGACACGTCATATCAATCTAGCGTCAGATTTAAAGTTGTTAATTTTATTTTAAATTATATTTTGGTTTAGTTTATGAAATAAAATATTTTGATATCAAATTTTTGAAATATATATATATAATAAAAAATTTATTTATAATTTATATTTTTATAAATAATAATAATAATATAAAAAAAAGTTTGATTTTTAAAAAATATTATCGTAAATAGGATAATTAAAAAAATTTAATATTATATATATATTTTAAATAATTTTAAAAAATATAATAATTAATAAATTGATCCTTCAAATATATTTTATTAAAACGATCGAAACAGTTCGTCGAAATGATCAAAAAAAAAATTTCAAAATAAAACATAGTGCTCACTTTTTTTGAATAAGCTACTAAAATGAAATATCTCGATCGAAACATTTGAAATGAAACAAAACTGATCAGATCATCCATCCAACCGCTGTGTATTATTATCACTGTTTATTTTTTTTAAAAAAATTAATTTTTAATATTAGCCCTTAAAAAAATATATTTGTCACTATAATGATTTTTTTAAAAAAAAAAAAGTAAAGCAGGGGCAAACGGCCTGTCTCCTTCTCTGCGTTCTGGACCCTAAATCCAAGAACCAGATCGGGGAAAAGGAAAGGAGCAATTATCCTATATTTATTTGCGTGTCTTCCTTCATTTTTTTTTGGTTTCTTTGGAATATAGGTGTATATATATATATAGAAGCTCTGGAGTTTGGGCTTTGGTTTTCGCCGACATTAACCCCTGTCCTAAACCTAGATCTGAATCCGACGGCAGGAGCGTCCGATCTTCTCCGGGCGGACCTGGATGGTGGGTCTCGGGCCGGATGCTGGATGCTTCTCAGCAGATCTGTCACTTCTTGGATCGCCCAGCTTCTAGTCTGCATGGGGTTAGTAGCCTCGTCTCATTTTTCTCTTTCACCTGCTCGCTTCCTTTCTTCCTTTCTTTTGCCTCTGGATCTCGGCTTTCTTGGCTTCAAAGCGAAGCGAAGCAAAGGTTCAGAATCTTCGTTGTTGCGATATTTCTAAAAAGAAGAAGAAGAAAAAGAAGAATTAAATTTTGGTGCTTTGTCGAAACCTCGTTCAGTTGAATTCTTGGTTTACCCTCTTGGACAGCCGTGATATATCTGCTTATGGGGAGGTGGACTTGGTGTGGGATGAGGACGATTTCCTCGTTGTTCGGGGTGCGGGTATTTGTTGAGCGTCTCAGGGCAAGATGGATCGCTCTTCTTCTCAGTATAGGATGGATTGATAGGTCCTTTGTTACAGCTCTTGTAAGCCCAGTCATGAAATTTAACGAAGCGAAAACCCGTATTAAGCGTATGTAACGGGATAGATGATCTATATCACGTTTCATCCACTTGGCGTGAGTAACGAGATAGATGATCTTTATCACGTTTCATCCACTTGATTATGTCTATGCAGTCGGGATGAGTGCTTCAAAATGTCGGATTTAATTAAATCCCTTTCCATGTTCAAGAAATCAGGCTTTCTCTGTTGCAAATGTTACTAAAGTATATGTTTGAATTTCATATTTATGGGAACCAGTTGGTGAGTCTGGTTTCAAATGAATAAAAAAACAACTTCGAATAGAGTTTTTTATTTCATACATGTTATTGGTAATCTCTATGCAACTTTTCCCATCGTACCAACGATTTTTCTATAGATTTTTTTTTCTTTTTTTAGACATCACTTTATTCATTTACTTCTCGAAAGAGGAAAAAAAAAAACTGCCAGCATCATTGTTCATAACTGAAAATCTAATAGCTAATTAATTATCATCATCATCATCATCTGAAGAGGCTTTGTGTCATTGTTCATACCATTGCTTTGAATGGTATCTTATGACTCCATAATACCATATATAATGTCATTAATGATTCTTTATGCATATACCTATGGCAACATACTTTCCACCATCGACCTATTATATAAAAAATTTGTACTTAGAAACAGCATTTGAGGGGATATGGGGAGAAAAGAAAACTTCCATTCGATGATATTTCTATCATCTACCATCATAGCCATATGCAATCACATAAAAATTGACTGGAGCGTCAGGTGTTGCCATATACTTCATCTAACCAATATGTGGTTCTCTGAGCAACTGAAGTCTTCATGGAGGCTCATGGCAAAATATTGGAATGTCTGATGATGAAAATCTCAATATTAGACAAGCATTCTTGGGTTTGCTTAATACCTTACAACACTTCAGAATGGCTCATACCGTTCCTTTATTATTTGCATTTTGCAAAGTTCAGTTTGGTTTCCAGTCCAGAATATTGTCAGGGTGAATTACTGTTGCTACAGTTTAACGTATTATGGGCTTCAATCTTTTAAGTTGAAACAAGTGACGGGTCATGCTAGTTCGATTTCAAACATCTATAGCATTGGATTTCATACATGCCAGTTCTTGTCTGCCTTCTAGGATACCAATGGAGTAACACTCCATGAGCAGATTCCATTCAGTTTTTTAAAATGTATATTATTTAAGCAAAAAGATAAAGTATGTTCTTATTGCCTTAATCTGGGCACCATCCCTGTTATATCAGTTGTAAAAATATGGTCAAATGGAGGAGTAATATGGAGGATTAAGTTAAAAAATGCTTTTGTTTTCTGCCTCTATGTTTTTTCTTTCCTTTTTTGTTTGTACCTTTTATTATTATTATTATTTGAAACTGATTCTAATCGTTTACATGGTTCAACCCGATTTGTAACAGAGCAGAGGTTGTCTTGGATGCTGTGCTAAGCCCACTCCAATTATTGCAGTGGATGAACCCTCAAAGGGTTTGAAATCCGAGGCCGGACAATAAAAAAACCCAGTGTGTCTGAGGATTTTTGGAGTACGAGCACTTATGAGATGGAAAATAGTGGAGTGCAGTCTCAAAGAAGCATTTCCTCAATTAGCACATCAGCACAAAACATTGATCACCATGGAGCAGGAAGCACCAGCAACCCTTCTGGATTTGTAAACCATGGTAAGTGGAAATTGAATCTTTGAATCTTCGATTACTAAATCTACTTGGTGTAGCAACTGTATGACCTAGACTCTTGCATCTGGCTCTAGAAACCCATGTTGGATATGTATTTGAGTCAGGTATGTACTAGACACTTGGATACTTGTGAAGATCTATGATTGTCACTTTTAAAGATTGGTAAAGAGTTAAACTCTTCCAACAACAAGTTTAACCCGCTATTTTCTATTAGGAGTGATTTTTTTTTTCTTTTTAGTGATAGTCAAAGATGTAGATATTAAAATAACTTTGAAAATGTTTAATTTTTTTATATTCCTAAGTTACTTGGGAAGTTTGAATGAGAGTCATGTATATTGAACGACTTTAATAATAATATCTTCTTAACATTTATTTTTGATGTTAAAATAAAGAAGATTAAAGATATAAGCTATATAGTTCAGTTAAAATTATAATTTATCCTATGTATCCCTGCATCTCCTTTTCTCCCTTCTTGCAGAGCCAGATACTTGAATATGTGTCCAAATTTAATTCTTACATCCATGTCCATGCAACATGAGTAGCAAGGATGCTGTTAGAAATTCCTCTGAGAGGATCGGTGCTGGCTGTTTGTATCTTGATGACCAGTAAAAATAAAGATCAGAAGAAAGCCAGAGTCCTTTTTACCTGAACTAGAAAGAGCATAATCTGTTGCCACCAAAAAACATAGCCATGTTCTTTAAAGTTTCTTATAGTTTTTGTGTTTCCATGTCTTTCCCTCCTCTTTTTGTAGTGTTTTAACTGCCAATGATTATCTTTGTCTCATCATATTGAATTAAATATTTGCACATGGAGAGGGAAGCATCAAAGAATAAGTGAACAAAATGAGATGTGTAATAGTTGTATGTGAACTTTGTCTTTGGCAAATTTTAGGCTAAATTTACTACAAGAAATAATCTTAGTTTGGGTTAAAAAATCACTCAAGCAAATGGTGGCATGATTTGTTATAAATGCTACTCAAGAGATGGAGGAGAGGACATTATCTTGTCTAAACTATGGAAAGAGATGCATTTTTGCTTGTATGTTTAGCATTTGGAGCATTTATATTGCAGGTCTTCTTCTCTGGAATCAATCCAGGCAGCAGTGGATTGGAAATAGAAGGGCCGAGACCCGGTTGCAACGGGCCCGAGAACCTAGATTAAGGTATATGTGTCAATATTCTGTATTCATACTACATTAAGTGCTCTTATATGATCATCTGCATTGTATTACCTTCGGCAGCCAAGTCATGTTATATTTATTGCATATCAGATTTTGAGTAAATGTGCTGGCTGCCACAGTTGTTCCAGACACACACATGTACATACATATGAATGGATGCAGGAACTCTTGCACTGGGTTAGCTTGGAAATTAAATGTGTATGTTCCTATATACACATGGATAGAGATAGAGGTAGACCTAAACTAATATAGATAGAAATAATTAAAAAAGATATAACTATCAATAATTTGACTGTCGACTTAGTCCTGAATAGAGTAAAGTGGAGAAAGCCGATCCCATATAGTTGGGAAAAGGCTTAGATGAGTTGAGTTGAGTTGTATGCTATTGCCAACTCCACCATGTGGAGCTCGAGTAAGGTTATGATCTACTCCATTTCTATTTTTATGTTTTTCAGTGTAATATAATTTATGTCTGTATTCTCTATTTCTCTAGATCTTTCACCTACCCATTTAGTCTCTTATAAGCATATTATTTACTTTTCTCTTAATCATAGTATCTACTATCTTCATTTCTTTATCTGTTAGTGTTTCTATATTCCAAGTTGCTACTCTAAGCTGACTAATTTCTTTATCCGCACTCATCCATAGTGTAGGAACCCTTGCTCACTTATCACCATACCTGGGCACCGGTGTAGCGCCCCTTGCTCATTTTTCGAAACATCTAGAGAAGATGCAATGCATCTCTTAACGGGGATGTCCTAGCCCTTCACATAGTTTAATTTAATAGATTCATATTTTAGGGGATTTAACGAAATTTTACGCTGGCTGTCAGCTACCTAACGCAACCCTTCTTCTTTACTAGGGCTTGGGATTAGAGAGAGCGAGAGATTTGACTCCACGTGTAACCAATTCCAAACTCGATCGCTTCTTCCATCATTAGGTCTGTACGGATCTTGAAGCCAAAAAGCTATCGGTTAACTATTGTTTTCTTTTTTTTTTAGAAAAAGAGATATTTATGAGACAAGGCACACATTTATGATATGAGACAATATTCTTTATCATATTCCTGTGCTAATATAAGTATAGGGATATAATCCCTTGGCAGAGGCATGGGTTGTACGATTGTAGCCAAGTCTCTCTCTCTCTAATATATTTGAAAAATGCATAGAAAGGTTGTCTCCTTTCCTTTATACACGTGTGTGTGTGTATATATATATATACACAAACACACACACACACATATAGAGGGGTAGATTTGGTTACATTTGAATGGAGCCAAGCTTAGATTCGGTTAACTCTCCTACCATTGTATTAGGACCATATAGTTCATAGATCCCAAAGATGGAAAAAGTAAAAAAAGTGGGATGGCTTTGGGATTCATTTGGATTTAAGGGTGAAGAAAAGTGACTCGATCCTGATAATTTGTATTACGCACAAAAAAATAACAAATCAAATAACAAATAAAAGAATAAGGGAGAGAAGATTCAAGAGTCTTGTAACAATTGGGTGGACTGATCGACCTACTAGTCTTGTTTGTTACCAAGGATGATGCTACTATATCAAAACCGTTGTTGGCGAGGAAAATTATTTATTTCTGGATACGACTGTAATGGTAAGAAAAAAACCAATTGATAGGATTAGTTTAGTTCCAATTGTGAATTTCTTGATTCATCAGTTATGACATCAATCGATCCTATGTTTCTGAATTGATAGATTCATTGTGCAATTCATTAGTTAAGTAATAGTAATAAGAACTGAAGATTGATAGCTATGTTCGAGACCCACAAGGCAAAAAAGTATGAAAATTATCATCCTAGAAGGATGTTTCATTCAAATTCCCCAATTGCCCCAAAGATACAAAGTAACAAAAATCCAAAATCTCTTCTTTGTGATGATAATGCCAAAATATTGAGTTGGCTCATCTATTTTTCGTCCCATTAACCACTCGGGCATTGATCAGGAAGAATTAATTCTAGATTTATTGATAATTTACGATCAACTTTCCTCTTTTTTTTCCTTTGTTGCCGCTTCTAAACATGGGAAAAATTAGAGAAACGAATGTGGGTTTACCTGGATTACTTAGTGTTGCACGCCTAGGAGGGCAATTCCTGAAGTGGAAAGCTCTGGCACTTTCAAGCCTAAGAAGCCAAACTTAATTGCCTATATTGAATGGAATAAGTACTGATGCAACTGTACAAAAAGTTGTCTATTGATCTGACCACCCTCTCATAGGCTTGCTTAAGAATAAGAAAGAGAAATCTCAGGAAAATATCTTGGAGTAAGATTTGATATATTCATGTGGATTATGTATATATCCCATTCCAAAAATAGAAAGCTTGAAAATGGAGCTACCTTGAAACAAACTGTTTTTTCGATCTGTCTGTCGACTTCAGTTCAAGCACAAGTCCCCTACTTTGACTATAAGAAGCAAAGTACCAAAGTAGCAGCAGGAACAACCTTCATTTCGTTTTCGTATTTATGGATGGACTTAGTTAGCCTCACTCCTTCCTTTTGAAAAGTGGAACTGTTATGAAACGACTTCTTAGCAGATTATTAGATCATTTTGGAATATATATAATGGCATATACATCACATATTTTGGATCAAGTAAAGTCTTTGGGCTACATCTATTTCATGTGTACCGTGTGGATATCATTTGAAAATAAGCAGCTCAGATAGAATCAAACTTTTAATTGATCTATAGACTTGGGATCTGGTGGATGAAGATATGGTCTCTTGGACCCCATTGAATTGCATTCAGAGAGGGAACCGTGTGTGTATTAGAGAGAGAGCAAGAGAGAGAGACTTAGCTATATTCAAACATAGCTAAGTTTAGATCCGATTACCTTCCTTACCCTTGGATCCATATAATTTATGGATTTTAAAGATGAAAAAGGTGGGGTGGCTCCGAAATCTGTGTAGATCCAGATGTGGGGAAGATGAACAGATTTTGAATTTGGCTACATTCGAATGTAAGTCTACCCCTTCTCTCTCTTTTTTATAATATATATATATATATATATATATATATATATATATATATATATATATATATATATGTGTGTGTGTATGTATCTATATATACATCTTTCAGATATACATCATCTCAAAATGCTGTTTTTCCCATAATTTATCAGCTCTGTAGCTGAATTTTTAAAAAATACCCAGAACTGAAGCCTTGTTCTTTCCTGAAATTTTTTTAGTTGTCCATGATCATAGTTTTTCTGAAATTTATTATGTCTCTGCATGTCCTTTTCAGGCAGCACCTTATAACCAACACTAGAACAAGACTGTATTGGTGATGTTTCACTTTAATTTTGAACTTGTATTACTACTATATAAAAAACAATTATCATAGTGTTTTATGATAAAAATAAAATTAGTTGCTTATTGATACCATGTTACCTGTGTTTGTTTTTTGCTCTTCTTTATTTTTATTTTATATTATTTTTTTGATGTGCTCTCACTAAAGAGGCATGGGGATCTTAATTTGTTCAAGTATTTTATTTAGTTTAGTTCTTTTCTTGTTGTTTATTGATGAAGGTTAGGAGGCTTTGCCAAATTAGCTGCACAATACTCTCTACCATGTTTTAGAGGACCATGATAGGTTTCAATTGCGGTGTATTACCTCAGAGTACCTGTTCCTGCAAGAATCGCTTATCAATGCCTTAAATAATATGCCAGAGTCGAAGCCTTCAAGGTGCACTCAATTCACATATTATTCGTTTGAAGCCTTCCACCTCTTATCAGCATCTTCTCCTGTTCAGCAAATGCTGTTTTCAGTGACACTAGTTGATAAAATACTACTGTGAAATATGCTTTTTTCATGACAGTAAAACCAAAATGCAATATCTTTTATGGATTTAACTGAACATCCGAAACATCATATTATAAATTGTTGCTTTTGAGTATATTCTCTATACCCAGAAATTGTAGTGCTGGAATCATGTGTTCTATGGATTTCTTTTTTGTACTATAGTGCCTTGTGGATAATGCAAGCACCTTGGATTATCCGCACCTCAGATCTCCTTGCTAATAAATTGTGTGAATGCCAGCAACCACAGAACTTCTAAGTTCATAAACGCATCTTAATTAGAAATTGGACAATGAACAAGGGTCCATCTCACTAGCATGTCATATCGAATTCTCTGCATCCCAGTAGGTTGATCTGGTAATGTCATAGTGGCTGCCAACTTTCCTTGGTTCGAAATGGTAGAATTTTGACAGCGAAGGAATCCATGGGACTAACATGTCATATCGAATACTCTGCATCCCTGTAGTTTGATTTGGTAATAATATAGTTGTTGCCAACTTTCCTTGGTTCATAGTGCCCTGCAAAGTTTAGACATTCTGGACTTGATGCTAAAGTTCCTTGCCAACTTTAGACGATCCAGGCCAACTCCTTGATCCATGACTAAGCGGTCCTATCTCATGAAGGTCATTTGACCATTAGCTGTTCTCTTGAATTATGAGCATGAGCTGCTAAAGGTCAGGAAACGTTTCTGTTACTGGAAAGAGAATATACTGCCAATTTCTTGGTTCCATTTTAGATTTCTTGTGCTTGGATCAAATTGTTCAACATCTGTCGTTGCAGTTGGGACGCCACATATGACAGTTTGCTGGGGACCAACAAGCCATTTTCACAAGCCATCCCTCTATCAGTAAGACCTTTAATTTGCGATCCATTAGGTTGTAGAGCTGAAGAGCATTTTCTGGCATCTGATTGATACTTGTGCTTGTTGTGGTGGCAGGAGATGGTGGATTTCCTTGTGGACGTGTGGGAGCAGGAGGGCATGTATGATTAGGCGAGACGGGTTGCTTTGGATGTTGTGCGGGCTGTCGGGTCGGATGTGGACTCCTTTCGATGGTCTTTGATAATGTATACTACGAACAGAGGGTATTCCTTCCACATTAATTGTTATATGTGCTCTACTACTGTTATTTTTATAATATTGCTTCTCTCTTTTCTGTCCTCCTACGCTTGGTCTTATGTAGAAGTGAAAAGAAGAGACTCATTTTCTTTGTTTTGTCAGAAATTTAATAAAATATAATAATAAAAAAGGAGGTAGAATCGTTAGCAAGTTGGAGAGAATTATTTTTGTTTTTTTGAAAAAAAGAAACGACACGAAAAGAAAGGGTTTCTCTTTAGTTCCCCCCCCCCCCCCCCTCCCTCTCTCTCTCTCTCTCTCTCTCTCTCTGTCTAAATGAATTTTTGTTCTTTTATTTTATTTCCAGATATTTTTTTATCTTTTTGATGGAAGTAATTCTCTCTTTAAAAAAAAAAGATCGAAAGTGTATGTTGGGTCTCTCTATTGTCGGATCTTGCATGATTACATGTGATTCTTATTAGCGGTATGTATCGGTATATACCATGCAAGACTTGATCATATATAACTATCTGCTATTAACAGTATATATCAGTTGTTATAATATAATACTCTGCAATTTACCATGTAACTACCTTCTCTGATTTCTTCTATTATGGAGTAATCGGTGGGGATGAATTATCATCTCATGGGCATCAGATGTGCTCTATTTTGTAATCTATAAATATACAAGCAGCAACCCAAAATTAGGTGGGTTGGGTATTCCTTTCATTTGAGTTTTTTCATGGTACCAGAGCTTAGGTCATTCCTCTAGAATTTCTCTCTTTCTCCATTTCACCATTCCTCTTCCATGACTACTCCATTGGGTTTCTCTTTCACCTCCGTCAATATTGTTGTCTCCCTTCCCATTGTCAAATCTATCTCACAAGAGGTTTCCATTAAGCTCTCGACCAACAACTACCTACTCTAGAAAACTCAGGTCACCCTAGTCCTTCGAAGCCATGGTGTTCTTGGCTTTGTCACAGGTATTGTGACTAAACCCATTGATCTTGATGCCATTGCCAAATGGGAAAGACTAGATTAATTAGTCTTAGGCTGGCTTCCTCTTTGCCCGATATCGTTCTCTCTCAAGTTATTGATAAAGAAACGAGTCGTGATGTTTGGATTACTCTCGAGAAAGTATACGGGTCTTATAACCGTTCTCGTGTCAAAAACATGAAGACCGAGCTTCAATCCTTGTCCAAAGGGTTGAAAACCATTGCTGAGTTTTTTCAACAGGCCAACACTTTGGCCTTGGCGCTTGCAAGTGCAGGCAAACCAGTTGATCTAGATGATATGATTCTATGGGTTACTCGTGGAGTTGGTCCTGAGTATGACTCCATTGTTGCTGCAATCAATGCTCACAGCGATGCTCCTTCTCTTGATGAGGTCTATGGACTCCTTGGTCATGAGATTCGTCTTCAGCACCATGCTGCTTCTCCTCCACCTGTAGTTGCGTTCTATACCTCCCAATCTCGAGGCCGAGGCTACAGCTCTAACAATGGTCATGGTCGGGATTATTCTCCTAATCCCTCCAATGTTCCCTCTCGTGGCCGTAGTGCGCCACATCGTGGTGGTCGCGGGGCTGCTCGAAGTTGATTTTTTCCGACTCAAATCACATGCTACAAGTGTGGTTTCCCTAATCACAAGGCCAACCACTGCTTTGCCTTCCTGATGAATGAAACCTCCCATGCCATACAGTCTTTTGCGGCTATGCAGGTTGCTGATCCAAGTGATCCGACATGGTACTCTGACACCGGCATAACAAACCACATGACCCCCGATGCATTTGAGCTCCAGAACACAACGCCCTACTCTGGGACTGATCGAGTTATGGTAGAAAATGGGTCAGGCTTGGCAATCTCAGACTGATATTGTCTCTCTTCCATTATCTTTCGGTTCTATCACTATGACACATGTTCTTCATGTTCCAAGACTCTGCAAAAACTTGCTTTCGATCGCTCAATTTACTATAGCTCATTCGTGTTGCTTTATATTCACTCTATGGGGTTTTCTGATAAAGGATTTAAAAACGGACTGTCTGCTTCACAAAGGACCGGTTGAAGGAGGACTATACCCTCTTAATAAGGTTGGTCAGCACTCTGGTTTGGTTAGCCATATTCCAGTCTATGCTTCCATATGGCATGCTCGCCTCGGACACCCATCTGACCACATCATGCAGCAGTTGTCGTCATCTCTCTCCTTTCAGCATGTTAATAACCCTTGCAACAGTTGCAAGCTTGGCAAGAGCTCTCAGTTTTCCTTCCCTTCAAAACAACAGTGCGCTCCACACCCTTTCCACATCATTACCTGTGATGTGTGGGGACCGGCACTAACTGTCTCTCAAGAAGGTTTTCACTTTTATTTCATTCTTGTGGATGGCTTTAGCCGCTTTACTTGGTATTATCCTATGAAAACAAAATCTGAAGTTGCTACTATTTTTTCAATCTTTCTTTTCTTTGTGAAAAATCATTAAGATTCTAAAATGCAAATTTTTCAATCGGATGGTGGCGGCTAGTTTCTAAATAATCTTTTGCAACAAATCCTTCATCAAAAGGGCATTTTTTATCAAATGTCCTGCCTAGGTATCCCGCATCAAAATGGAGTCACAGAGAGGAAGCATAGGCATATCGTCGAAACTAGTCTTACTTTACTGGCTCACTCTCTCTTACCTCTCGAAATTTGGAATCATGCTTTCTTCATGGCTGTCCACCTCATTAATTGTTTGCCATCTATCATCCTCGTCAATACATCACCATACACCCTCCTTTATCAAAAAGAGCATGACTATTCCTCCCTTAGAACATTTGGCTCTCTCTGTTATCCCTGCCTTAGTCCATTTGGTAGGACCAAACTCTAATTCAAAACAACACCCTGTGTGTTCATTGGCTACAGTCCGAATCACAAGGGTTATAAATGCCTCGATCCATGTTCTGGTCGGATTTACCTATCTTGGCACGTTACCTTTGATGAGTCCTCCTTTCCCTACTCCTCTCTCCTAAGCAAGAACCCGATCCAGCTTACACCACAACCACTCTTCTCTAGACGGTCCTTTTCGATAGCAACTCAGGATATGATCCTATCTACCCAGTCGATTTCCCTTATCCATCACGTCACCAGTCCTCCATCGCTCCACTTGCCAGCCTCTCTTCCTTCGCCTCCTAATCCACCCGAGCCTCTAGTCTTACCCACTCCACCCACTATTTCAGTCGACGTTGTTATCCAACCCGATCAGACTCATCATATGGTGACAAGAACTCAGGATGGGACCTGAAAGAAATGGGTTTTAATTAGCCACAAATACTCGCTTCCGCTTGGCCTCCTATCCATGGACATACCATATGAACCTACCTCTTTCTTACAAGCTAATAAAATACCAGAATGGCGGGCTGCCATGGATGAGGAATACTCTGCTATCATGCAAAATAAAACTTGGTCTTTGGTTCCAAGGAGGCCTGACATGAACGTGGTAGAAACAAATGGGTTTACAAGGTTAAACTACGGTCGGTCGAAATGTGTGGCTAAGCCGTACCAATCTTCCAATCTTTGGCACATTAATACAAAGCAACGCCTTCGTCATGCAGCTCTCCAGCAAGTCCCTCAGTCTGGTCGGCTGCTCCCTCATCCCACTTGACATCCTACCGTCGCCATTGCTGCTAGGTTAAGAGAGAGAAAAAAGGGAGAGAAAGTTAAAAAAAAAAAGAAAAAAGGGAGAGAAAGTTGAAAAAAGAAAAAGAAAAAGGGAGAGGAAGTTAAAAAAAAAAGGAAATAAAAAAAGAAATGTTCTTTTTTAAAAAGTGATTACTAAGATATGTAAGATATGGCAGAAGGAACTCATCAGCAACAATGAAAGAAGCGCATAGAAGGTGATATGAAAAGCTTACAAGAGACAACAGAAGCATCAGTAACAAGCTTAAGAGAGACAACAAAGCATCATTATTCAAGTTACAAAAATCTAATAAGTAATTGATTAATGTCATGGTTGATTTAAAAAAGATGATGGCAGACATAGTATAGGAGAAGTTTGAAGAATCTTCAAGCAATATGCATCTAGAGTATCAATTTTCACACCATGAGATAAATTCTTACACCGAAATAGGAGGAACAATTAAGTCACGAACCACCCGCTTGGAGTTTCCTCATTTCGATGAAGATGATCCCAACGGATGAATCTATTGGGCAAAACAATTCTACATGTATAATATTCTTTGAAAAAAAAATGTTACAATAGCTTCTTTTTCACTTTGAAAATGAAGCACTATAGTGGTACCAATGGATGAAGAAAGTTCGAGCAAGGTTTTATGGAAGAAATTTAGTAGTAGGGCTTTGTAGTCATTTTAGCCCAAGTGTTTATGAAGACTTTATCGAAAAGCTTATCAATCACTGCAAGAATATTAAAAAATAGGGATGCCTTAATTGCATGGCTATAGAAAAAATTGCATAGCCTTAATTGCATCGCTAAAAAAAATTGCATCGCTAAGTTGGCTTAGCGACACATTAGGACATAAATATCTCGTCGCTAAGAATTCCATGGCTAAAACCCTACTCGTAGCAATTGTTATAAAATAGCTCGTAATAATGTGTCACTATTTAAATAATGCATCGCTATTTAAATTTGCGTCGTCACAAGCGGCGAGGCTGGTGGCACATTCTCCTGGACTCTGGGGAGTGGAGTAGTACTCAGTGGGGTAAACCCGGTTTCTTCGCTGCTGTTCCGCTAGATGGTCGCTTGCTGCTGCTAGTTCTCCACGATCTGGAGTCGCTGGAGCTCCTTGATTTTCCTCTGGATCTCTGCCAGCGACGTCTCCCCGCCTCCAATCTGCCTCTGATCCTCCTTTCCAAACGGGACCTCCACCTGGAAACTTTCAAGAACCGAGGGCTGCTCCGGGGCCAGATCCTTGACCTTGACGGTTCTTAGAGGGAAAAAAAGGGGCAAAGGATCTCATTGAAAACATGATTTTCTTTAAAGAAGAAATAATAGCAGGATTATATACTACCATCTTAAACAATAAAAAAAAGAAGAAGAAGAAGAAGAAGAAAATTTTAATCGTGATGGACCATGGAGTTGGCGGTTCCTACATCCGCTACTCGCCCCTCGCTCTCCACGAGATAGATTGGTCACATTCTTTTGTCTTCCCGTATCTTCAGTTTGTCAGTCCATGCCATATCGGTCACTTGCAGTGAATGCATCCCTATCGTGTTTTATCTTATGCCAAGAGGAAAGCTCACAAGCAGACGGGAAATGAGTTGTGATTTCAACCGCTCGGTTTCTGTAGCTCTCAACCACTTCCGAAGAGGAAATCGGGACTAGGCGAGGCCGCTTGGACTGCAGGCGCGAGTGGTGGCGGAGCAGGGGCGACCGTGTCGAGGGTCGGGGTGTTGGAAACGGAGTTGAGGGCATCGCCGAACCAGGGATTAGACTCGGGGCCGGGCGTTTTGCATTGCTAATTAGCGACGTAGGGACTTCATCGCTAATTAGCAATGCTATCTGTTGGCATCACTGATCAGCTATGATGCTTTTTCACGTCATTAATTAGCGAGGGACTCCATTGCTATTCAGCATGCCATTGCTAATTAGCAACGGTTTTTTTGCATCTTTAATTAGCGACGTTGGGACTCTATCGCTAATTAGCGATGCCATATCCGCCAAGCGATGCTCTGAGCATTGCTAATTTGATTCATCGTTAATTAGTCATTACTTTGTCGCTATTTTGCAATACTTTTTCATGTGTTGCTAAATTAAAAAATTCTTGTAGTGTTACGATAAACAGCCACTATACATGAGTATCAATCCTGTTTTAAGTAACTCGCTAACTGTATTATAGGATTGACTAAAGAGTTTTTTTGTAAGCTGCTTCGTGAGCGGGCTAAAAAAAGAAATTAAGTATGATGATCGAATGTTTCGACCAACCAATACGAGGCTATTAGATTGGCAAGACTTAAGGGAAGAGTAGTTGCTTGCTTTATGTAAGTCCAAAGTAAGCCAACCTATAGTAACCACTTTAATTTCTATTGAAGACTCCACGTCTCTTTCTGTTCTAGACAAGAGGTTAACATCAATATAAGCAAAGAAAAGAAAGGAAAAAGGGTTATGCTATAACTATAATGAAAAATTTAAAGCAGGCCATGATATACTGAAAATAAAGTCAAACAAAGACTATCAAGAGCAATTGGACAATTTGCCTCCAGAAATGTCCATGCACAATTATAAATAACCTATTTTCTTAAAAAATAAGAGTAAAGGCAGAATTAAAGAAGCAACATATTATTGTTCTGATTGACTCAAGGCAGTACTCATAATTTTATTCATTCAAAGCTAGTCAAGCATATTAATATTCGATGGTCAAACAATAAATTTATGAAAGTCACGGTGGCAAATGATGCTCACATCTAAGTTTAAGGTACATATGAAAATATCCCTATATCTATACAACACCTCAAATTCACATTGAATTTTCATATGTTACCTCTTAAAAGGGTGTGATATGGTTCTTGGGGCACATTGGCTTCGTACCTTAGGACTAATTTTATGGGATTTTTTAAAACTTTTTATGCAATTTAAAATTTAAGAGAAAAAATATACACTGAAATGGCTTAAAGATCCACTAGGGAGACTTTTAGTAGCCACATCATAAAAAAGAACGGGGCTAAAATAAATTATACTATATACTTGTATCCAATACAGGAAAGTGAGCTAGCTCTTTATAAATCAAGATATAAGAATTAGTTGAATAGTTCTTCTGCTACGTTAGCCTCTTCAATATTAAAGTCAAAAACAAGCTCAAGGCCGAACAAATGTCTGATCATATCTCAGTACTTTCGATTAAATGCAAGCAACTAATTTTTAGCCGTTTTAAAGCTAAATTTTATTCTACTAATAGCTTTTTATTTATTTTATAATGTTATGGACAAAGTTAATCTTAAGGGAGTAAAATGATAGGATTCTCTAATTTTGAAGATCTTTTTAAATCTATAAGATTCTCTTAATTTAAATAATCTAGCTATTAAAAAAATTCCTGATCATACACAATAATTTATTTCCTCAATTATGCATTAGTTCCATTATGATTTTTTTATAATTTATATTTAGTTTACCTTAAATAATTAGAGTTTTAACCTATAAATATGTAACAGTCGCTTTCCTTTTGCTTAGAGGCTTAACCATCTCGAAGTGGTTATTAGCAAGCCAACCCTCGTTTGAAGTTGTGATCCCCTCAAACCAATTATATAGTTATCCTAAATTTTCTATTATGTCTATCATTGCGATCAAAATTGGCAACAATTACGTTCCACTGCTAACTCATACTATGCTAACCAAGGTCCATGATGAGAGATCTCACCACATCATCCTCGATCCCTTTGCTGCCATCCGTTTTAGACACAAAATCATTTAAAAATCAAGAAATACCAAAGTCCATACCAGAGCAAAAGTTGGTGGATTTGTGTCTAGAGGTGGACACTGAGCCGTGCCTGGCACGACACGGCCCAGGCCCATCGTGCTTTAAAAATTATCGTACCGTGCCTAGCAAGGCCCATTTGTTCGTGCTTTAAAAATTATCGTGTCATGCCTGGCACGGCCCATTTGTTAATAAGCTTGTTAATGGGCCTTGCCAGGCACGGTACGAAAAAAAAATTTCAAATCCGGCACGGCCCATGACGGGCTATGCTGGGGGCCGTGCCATGGCACGGCTGGCCTAGGCACCTGCTAGTGCCTAGGCTACCTAGGCACCGGCCCAATATCCATTTTTAACGGCTATATGCTATATCTGTTTTACTGTTGGGAGGGGGTTTAAACCATTTTACCCTTCCCAACAGTCATATAATGGCTATATCAAAGGATAGTTTTGGAAAAAAATTTAGGAATTCTATAAATAGATAAACTCTCCCTCATTCTTACCACACCAAACCAACTCCTCTATTACTACTATTTCTCTCTTCCAGCAAGTGCTCTAGTAGATTAGCAATTTAATTTTTTAGTTTGCAAGTATTCTTACAAGTGGCTAGTGTTCAAGCAAGTGTCAAGTGATACAAGGTCACTTCTTGTTGAGAGGCGAGAGTGCAAGAGGAAGCTCACAAATCTCGGCTCTATGCCTCCACCTCTGATCTTTTCTCAATTCATTTTTGTGGGTTAGTTTTTATTTTTTTACATTTATTAATTAAAAATTTTAGATATGACATCTTTTAACAAAAGTAATTTTAATATGCACCCTTTTTTTGAGGGTGAGGAAACTAATCCCCAAGGACCCCAACTCCAATCCCAACTTCAAGTTCTATCTAGAGCTAGTGTCAGTGAGTGTCAAACATCTTCTCGTAAGAGGACTAGTAATGTTTGGATTAATTTCGATAGAATTATGGTTGATGGAGTCTATAAAGCAAAATATAAAAAATGTGCAAAACTTTACAGTTGTTCTAGTACTGGTGGAACAGGGCATCTAAGAAGACATCAAGAGAGTCATAGGATGCATGATTCCCATCAGCAATGTGTTCTTAATATACAAGAGGGATCACTTGTAGGCAATTTTGCATATAACCACGAAAATCAAAGAAAATTACTGGTAAGATGGATAGTTCAAGATGAATTACCTTTTAGTTTATCCGAATCTTATAATTTTGAAAGATATGTTCAATTAGGCCTACAACCTGCTTATAAAAGAACTAGTAGTTGTATCTTTAGAAGAGTGGCTATGATAAACTTTTTAGCAATGAAATAAAGTTTAACTGAAAGCCTCTCAAATTTAAATGCTATAATTTCTTTAACTTCTGTCGGCATCTGTAGATAGTAATTATTTTATTGATAATGATTGAAAATTAAATAAACGAATTATTACTTTTCGTGCTTTTGAGACAATAAATTTTAAATATTATTTATCAAACCGCATGCTCATATAATATTAATAATAAAATAATGTCAATTACTTTTGATAATGCATCTAACAATAATTCTGTTGTTGCATTATTAAACGACTCTTTGCATCCCATTTTAGATGGATAATTATTTCATATTAGATGTGCATGTCATATATTAAATTTTTCTGCTCAATCTGGCATGAACATAATTCAAGATGTTATTTCAAAAATTAAAAATGCAGTTTCTTTTATTCATGCTTCAAGGTCAAGACTTCAAGAATTTAAACAATTATGTGTAGATTATAGTAAACATTTAAAAAAATTTAAACTTGATGTAATAACTCGTTGGAATAGTACCTATGCCATAATACATGATGCATATCAATATAAGAACTTATTAAGTGCTTATATTAATGAGCGTGGATTAGGATTTACATTGACTGAAGCTGATTGGAATCAAGGTAAAATTTTAGAAGATTTTTTGGTTACTTTTTATGATGCTACAAATGTTATTTCAGGTATTTATTATCCAACTTCTTGTTTATTTTTACAAAAAGCATATGTAAATAGTGAAAAATTTAAAGAATATAGATATCATGAAGTTTTAATGCCTATTATACGTAATATGGAAACTAAATGGAATGAATATTGGAATAGGATATGTCCATTGCATAACTTAGCTGCTGTTTTTGATCCTAGAGTTAAATTAAATGGTGTAATTTTTTAAATTGATCAATATTATGAAAACATGAATCAAAATCCTGAACCTGCTAAAGATGAGGTAACACGACTTCTTAATAATATTTATGATTTATATAATGATAAAATTTATGGATCTAGAATACCTGCTCAAAGCTCTGCTTCTTCTTCTAGATCTCATTAGTCATCTATTTTTTCATTCATTAGAAGACACGCACATGCTTCATCTTCTTCATCTTTAAGTAATAAATTAGAATTTTATTTACGAAACGATCTTCATTCTGCATATGATGAAGATCAAATAGAAAGTCTTGATGTATTAGCTTGGTAGAAGAGTGTTAGAAATCAATATCCTGTTATGTCTGCCATTGCACGAGATATTTAGTTGTGCCGATGTCTACAGTAGTATCAAAATCCACTTTCAGTGTAGGTCGATGTATTTTGGACGAAAAGAGAAGTATGATGACTGACGAGACAGTTGAGATGCTTATCTGCTTCAAAGATTGGTTGGATACTAAGATGAGGCTTCAAGATAAAGGTGGACATGACTTAACCAGCGAAGATGATGATGACCAAATACTTATGATTACTGATGAGTGATGAGTGAGTCATTTCTACTTTATAATTGTATATTTTTATTTTTTAAATTATTAAAAACTTAAAGTAAGTCATCTTTAATTTTTTTTCTTTCTATTTTTTTCTCCTTACT
Source organism: Calamus simplicifolius (assembly GCA_900491605.1). Lineage (NCBI taxonomy): Eukaryota > Viridiplantae > Streptophyta > Magnoliopsida > Arecales > Arecaceae > Calamus > Calamus simplicifolius. The sequence continues at coordinate 1,761,737 of UESW01003855.1, forward strand.
TATTGTATTATGTTCTGGAAGTCAGGCCTAACCCTCCTCCCTTCTGTACCATTTTAATTTTAAATTAATAAACTGGTAAGGGTCTATGCCAAACCCCCCACCATTAAGGTGGCTTCATATTAATAAAATTTCTTTATTCCTAATAATTTTTTAATTTATCAAAAAAATATTATTTTTTACAAATTTTTTTATTTGAACCGTGCACGGCCTAGGCCCAGGTGGGTCATGCCTGGCATGGTCTAGGCCCACTTGGGCCGTGCTTGGCATGGTACGGTGGGCCGGTCCAGGCCCGTCATGGGCCGTGCCATGCTGGACCAGCAAAAAAAAATTTCGCTCTCGGCACGGCATGGTTTACTGGGCCGTGCCGTGCCATGGGCAGCACGGCCCAGTGTCTACCTCTATTTGTGTCCTGTCCTTTCGTCTTCTGCTTCATGAAATGCCATGGCTGCAGAGAGAAACTCTCTCTAGCTTTCATTTCGCCTTCTCCTCCATTCCATAATCTTTGTTTCCACAAAACGCAGGGCATGATCAATATTAGAAAGATGTGCAGCCTTCTGCCTTCTCCTGGAGAATAATCCTGGTAAAACAAGGGAAGCCTTTCTATAGTAACTAAAGATTAATTTTCACTCCAAACGTTTCCGAGCTACACGGAATATATTCTGTGATAAGTATAAGCAGATCTTTCTTTTGACAGGTCATTTTTCTAGCAAGAGAACCAAAGAATTTGATTGCAAACCTCAACTGATATGCACATTGCTAGATGAAGTCACCGTGCTCACATAGCCCAAACAATGACATGAACAATAGCTTTCTATACTAAAATAACGACGTTTGATTTATAAATATAATATTATCGAAAATTTTACATTCCTCGTAATCTTACATTAATATCTTACACTTAGCAATCAAATTCTTAAGAATAAAAGATTATCATATTTGATTCACAATAACAAAATATGATAACAAATTTATCATATTTTTAAATTGTATTATAATCTTTGTTATCTTTTAAATGATCCTTTCTTTTTTTCTCTTCTTTTTATTAGAATATGAAATATTCTGATAAAATTAAGATTCTTTGCAAACTGATTTTAAAAATATTATTTATTTAAATATATTATATATATAATATTATAATATAATTAAGTATCTTATTATATATATATATTAATATATAATTATAAAAATTAATTATAGATTATATAATAATTTAATACACAAAAGGTTGCATATATAAATAATTTAAAATTTAATAATATTTTTTTATATTATTATGTAAATATATAATCATGTTTTAAGCATTAAATATTATATTAATATTAAATTTAATAGTAATATAAAATATTATATATATATTTAAAATTAAATATGATTATAATATTAAATATTTAAATATTATCTTATGTAAATTAAATATATAATCAAATTAAGTATTATTAAATATTTATATCTAAGTCAAGAATATAATTTAAAATTACTAAACTTTGATAATTTGAGAAATTCGCATTTCAAATGAAAATTGAATTATCATAATTTATGATAATATGAGATTACCGTATTTAATTTTGAATTACGCTAATCTCAAGATTACTTAGATAATTGCCTTCTAAAGAGATTTGATAAGGACTGATTCACTTAAATAACTATGATCCATGAAATGTTGATACAATCATCCTATTCAATTGTATTGGGGTGGTCCTACTATGATAGTGATCTAAAATCATCCCTACCTCATGCGTCATCTCTCAAGAAGATGATCTTAACACCATCCTGATGATCCAAGATCACCCCTTGTGGTGATTTTAGATTAATATTTATAAACCAAAATATTCCTTATTTATAATAAATATAATATAAATAATCAATATATGATATTATTATATAATATATATTACATTATATTATGCATATAATAATATAATATAATATTAATTATATATTATATGATATAATTTAATATATTATATTCTATTAATATAATTTAATATATTATATTCTACTAATATAAATATAATAGTGATAATTTTAATATTTTTACAGTTAGTAATATTGAATTTTCATGATACACTAGATATAGTAATATTAGATCATTAACTCAACTCAACTCAACTAAGCCTTTTTCAACTGCATAGGATTGGCTACATGAATCTACTTTCTCCACTCTACTCTATTCAGGATTAAATCGATACTCAAATTATAAATAGTTAATTTTTTTTTAAATTATTTTTATTCATGTTAGTTTTGGTTTATCTAGGGCTGAAAACAGATAGGATATCGATCAGATAGTAGTATATATATATTTGTATCCATATTTTTTAATGAATACGAATATTAAAATTTATATCCATATTTATTCTAAATGGATACGAATACGAATCGAATATCAAGCATATCCCTATTTGTTATATATGGATACGGATATAAATCGGATATCAAGCATATCCATATTTGTTATATACGGATACGGATACGAATCCGTTATTAAGATAGTGTTTGATACAAAAAATGCTATCTTATAACAACAGAGATGTCCTATAAAATCAACCAATGTGTACATTCTATATGCTATGGCACTACAAATTCAAGCAGTACTAATATATCTTATAACAACACCTTCTATTGAAACAATTATGTGCATCAACTAACAAGTGTTGACAACATAAGCAGGTGTTGGCAAACAACTAATGCAATCTGTGAACAAAAGGCCAGTAGCTATCTTGGCATTACATAGGTAGACAAAGTAAAGAAATATTAGCACTGGCCTTTTGAGGAGCATGAAAAACTTATAATCATGCACAAACTCCGCGTCGTAGGTCACATCCCATCCCAGGACTTAGAGCTCCCAAAAAAGAAGGCATTTCTGCAAGGCATCACAATCTCCTTCTGTAGGTTGGAAACTTCGATATCGTCCTCGTCATGCCCACCAACCTGTCAAATGGCTACTATCAGTGTCCAACCAAAGCATTTCCTGTTTTCCATTATGAAAATATTGATTATAACACAACCAGGTAGGAAGGTGCGTGCAGATATGTGTGTGTGTGTTTGGTGTGTGTCTGAGAGAGAGAAAGAGAGAGAGCAATAATAAGTTAACAAAAAAGTTTACTACTAAACCAAACTCATAAGCAGATCATCCATCTGAGAAAGACTTTATTAGTGGTCCGCAAGTTAGCAACTACCTTCGCAAACAAAGATATTTAAGGAGAGTAGTGTAACATGGGAAATTTTTAATTTTGATGTTTGCAACAACCAAATATATTTATAAAAGAAAAACTCTCCTACTACCAATTGAACTTTCAATTGTCACATAAAAGATCAGGAAGCTGCAAGTTATTAGTTAATTCACTTTGTTTTCCTGAATTTCATGAACTTTTTCTGCATCTTTGCCAGATTTATTTCTAAATGATGCATCAAGTACATTAGAGCTACACTGGGATTTATAAGATATTTCATGCCTTTTGCTAATGACCTGAATATGAGAAAACTAGAGAACATCTTGAGGAGCCACAGAACCATTGTCCCAAGTGTCAGTACTTGGAATATTACCAATGAAGAGTACTAATTTCTCCAAAAAATACCTAAAACATTTGAGTGCATGTGGAGACAGCCTCATACTCCACTGGCATATATCAATCATGATTGGATGACATTTTTGATCAAGTAAAATAACATCATTACATTGTTTCATACTATGAAAACATTACTAAAATAGTAACTTATTAGATATTGGGACAAAGTTTGAGTTGGCTTAGAAAGACATTATCAGCTGTTATTTCCTTACAGTTACAATTTGCATACATCCAAGTCAGGAAATGCTATGAGTCTGTCTAACATCATGGCCCTTGGCTTAGATAGAGTGTCAAACATATGCTTCACAACGGTTGCATTTAGAATGCCCTCCAAGTCATGATTTCATAACCCAAACATTGAGCATCAAACAAATTAGAAGTCCCTATCATCATTGCCAAATTGAATTAAATAGGCTCAAAAATATTATCACAGCCCACACTAGTACAAAATTTTTGGAATGAAATGAACAAGGCAAAATTGGTAGGTCAGTATCGGTTGCTCCCGATACATGGGAACATATCGGTATCGGTTGCCCACGATACATGGCAACATTGGTAACGTACATATAGAATATTTGCATCATATTATATAGCTAGAAGCATTAAGTTATCACATGAAAATATCTAATAGGATTTGTTGACGATAATTTACGACCATAACAATGGCATAAAAATGTATACTTATCATATGACCATTGAAAATTTTCTCGGCAATGGATACCAAGGACTTGATCTTCTAGAACACCGTGATCATGGTTTTAGCTCAAAATGGGCAAGGCAGAGAAGCGCTAAGATTCTTCAAAGAAATGCAAGATTATGGTATTAAACCTAATGGAAACACTCTTGTTGGTGTTTTATATGCTTGCAGCCATGAAGGGATGGTTCATGAAGGAAAGAGTATTTTCATCCATGGAGAAGAAATATGGAGTGGTGCATGGTTTGGAGCACTATGAATGCATGGTGGACATGATGGGCCGAGCAGGGAGGCTGAGAGAGGCAATGGAGATATAAAAACCAAGCCTCACAGGCCTACTGCAGCAACATGGGGATTGCTTCTTGAGGCTTGTAGGATTCATGGGAATGTGGGGCTAGAAGAAATAGTTGCAGAGAAAGTGATGGAGTTGGAGCCTCGTTCATCACTCCCTTATTTTGTATTAGCTCGGATGTATGGTGCAAGAGGGGGGTGGGAGAGCACGCTCGAGTGTGGAAGAACATGGGAGAGAGAGAGGTGTGAAGAAGGTCGTTGGATGCATTCAGACTGATACTGATGTGATGATACCATGAATGTATAAGTTGATGATTAATAAATTAAGAAATTGTAGTTTTAGAAGAAAGGATGAGAAAGCGGTGGCCTGATTGGAGTCCTCAGTCAAAAATATTTGAATCAACTCATCTACTCTGACCAAATAGAACTCAAATCTTTGATACGAGAAGGGCTGCGACTCTCCTAATCTAAAACCATTGGAGATCACTACGAGCAGTCTAGTTAATCCAACCACCCCCCCTCCCCTCCATCCCCAAGTCCTCCTAACATGCAATTCTGAAACAAACCGAAGCCTGGAAATTTATAATAAATTAGACTCAGAACCCTTCTAATGCATCAATCATGACCTCTCAAAAACTAGCAAAATAATGAAAACCAAATATAATGACATGATCATGAATATAAGATAATCATAATTATATTCAAGATAATCATAATTACATGCAAGAAAGATAATTATAATTTAAAACTTCATTAAAAGTAAGAAATAGATTAAAAAAACTTAAATATTTAAAAAAAGAGATAATATGTACCTTATATTAAGAATCCAAATGATCAAAAAAGATAATATGTACCTTATATTGAGAACCCAAATGATTGCCAATACTCTTTCTAGTCCTTAATTAGTATGATGTATGCTTGTTCATACTCATAATAAAAGTACCTAAATACAAATACGAGAAAATAACAAAGTCAATAGAATAGTTAGTTATCCAACATAGCAGGAGAATTAAGATCATGAACAACAGATGGAATATGACCTGAAACAAAATTTTAAAAATAGTAAAATATTATAAATAAGTTAAATCTAACAAAAATAATGTATAAAATATAATAAGTTACTTTTTTCTCATATCTTAGCCAATCTTAAAGATAAATCATAGCTTCAACAATATCAGGATCTAATGAACTTCGAAATGCATCTATTGTTAGTGTGTGCCCTAGATCTAATCGGATTAGATACTAGTTTGTACATATTTCTTTATGAATGCAAATCAAATTTATTGGTTTCTTTATTTATACAGGTATAATTTATATATATATATATAATATTAGATATATTTTACTTGTAAAATAAAGTCCAAAAGAATGTGAACTGTGCATATAAAATTTGTAATAGAGATTGTAATATATATATATTTTAGATATATTTACCTATAAGATAAAGTTCAAAAGAATGTGAGTCGTGCATATAGAATTTGTAATAGAGATTGCAAATTATGATATCCAAAATTGCACATTATGGTTCGATTCTTTAAATTTTTCTAGTCGATGCGTAGACAGGACTGGGCATTGTCGAACGTCGCTGAGACTAGCACATATTGCATATCATCACCCTTATGGTGAGCAGCTGATCTCGCAAGCTAAAGTATGAAGATACTTGGATAGGTGTGTGGATGCTCGTTATTGTAACGATGCATTGGATGACATGCACAGAGATTCCATATGGATATTCTATATAGTGTTAATGGTTGATCTCTGATAACGGTGGTGTGATTGATCCTTTGACTTGAGATCTTTATTACACCTCATGTATGGAATGTTATGCTTTAACGACATGCAAACGTCGCTCTTGCCATGGATGACAAATATGATTTTTGTTGGGTATAATGTGAAGCACATGAAGGTAATGTTTGATCAAGATAGGATTCGTCTCCCTTGATAAAAAGGGTTATATTTCATGACTACTTGATGGATTAAATTGACTGTTAAATCCTTGTAAGGTTGAGTTGGAATTCGAAATGGTTTCGAAGTTTCAATTTATATGAGTCAATTTTTTCTGAGATCAAGTAAACAAAAATTAATTACATGGTTAACGCATTCTATACACTGATTGATCTGGAATATGTGACGAAGGGATTAGCTCGTACAATAACAGTTCATGGACAGGTATGACCATGTCAATAAAACCCTTAACACTTGGATGGTCATGATGCTTTGGTAGAGGCCGCTCATGATCTATAATCATGAATTCTTTAATTTGATCAAGGGGTTAATTTGATCAAAGAATTAATTTGGATAAAGTGTTGACTAGGTCATCCTTAGGGTCAATATTAGGGCCATGATTATTGCCAATGTGTCAAGGGACCTAATGGGTCGTCACATGCATTAAGAAGATTTTGGATGAAGTTAAAATGAGAATTAAGTTGAACTTAATTCAGATTAGATAACCAATTAATTATGATTGGGTTTGACTCAATCTTAATGAGAGAACATAAAATTGATGAATAGGATTCATCATAGAGGAAAGAATTTTATGTTCAAGGGAAAGACTTTTTGTACATGCGATGTATATATAAAATTCATGAATTGGATACCTAATTATGCTTGATCCATGTGATGGATGGCTTAGATTAATTAGATTTGATTAAATTGGTAATGTAGTGTTTAATTGGGTCCATATGATGGAATGATTTGATTCATAAAACCTCAATTGAACCGAAGGCTAAAAATATGAAGGATGGATCCATGGTCATGTGATAAACATGACCCATCTTCACATTATAAAGGAGGGAACACTCATGATTTTGGCATCATCATGAAGCTAAATCCAAGGTTTGGGGGCTGGTTTCATGGGATAACCAATTTTTTATTTTTAGGGATGTGATTTGGTGGTTGTAATCCTAACATTCATGATAAAAAATATCCTAAATTTGTTAGGATAATTTGTTATAACAAATATCGAATATCCTAAATTTTTTAGGATAATTTTTTATCAACTTGATATGGTTGAATGGTTAGGTGGTTGAAATAAAATATTCTTTTTTTATGGAACCACACAACCTCCTCTTCATGTATAAAAGAAAAGGAGAGAGATGCCCCCTTAAAAACATATGCCTAACTCCTCCTTTCTCTCTCTCACTCGGATGCCTAGACCCCACTTTTTCTCTCTAGAATGTCCTTTCTCTCTCTAAAATGTCTGTATCTCTCTTGGATGGGTTGAAAGCTCCTCTCTCTCTTACGTCCCTCTTTCTCGAATGGTTGAAGGAAGGCTTTCTCTCTCTTCTTGGTTGATCAAGATTTGATCTTGATCAAGAAATCTTTCCTTTCTTGATTGATCAAGATTTGATCTTGATCAAAAAATTATATTTTTTGATAGATCAAGATTTAATCTTGATCAAGAAATATTTTCTCTCTTGATTGATCAAGATTTGATTTTGATCAAGAAATTGTTCTCTCTTTTGATTTGAAAAATCAATTGAAGAAGAAAAGAGACGCTAGCACCCCTCGCTAGAAGGTTATTATCCAATCCTGAAAGAACATCATTCAAAGATCTTCGTGTGGATCATCATTAGAGGCCGAATGCATGAATGTCTAATGGTAAATCATTTACCAGCTTCATCAGTCTTCATCCCTATAAAGAACACAGGTATGATCTATTATCTAATCATGTATTATTTCTTGTTAACTAAATATGTTCCCTAAGGATCTTAGACTTTGAAAATTAAATTTGTATTTATTTTATCTTTCATTGTGTGTTATATGAATTTGATTCATATAAAATATACAAAAGTCCCAATAAGTGGTATCAGAGCCACCTTAGACTTTAAATTCAGTTAATTTGATAGATTACTTGAGTTCTAATCTTTATATACATAGATCTAAATTTTACATGCGATGTAAAATATAAATCTTGCCATATGATGAAGATTTAAATATTTAATAAGTTTATTATATAATAATAAATTTAAATTATTTAGATTTGATCATGTTAAAAATTAAAAATTATGATTTATGTGTAACATAATCATAAAGGCTAAAATTTAACATATCATGTTTAGAATTTAATTTTGACATGATAAATAACGTGATTAAAATCTAAAATAATTATATTGATGAAGATTAAATATTTAATAAGTTTATATATGATAATAAATGTGAATTATTTATATTTGATTATGTTAAAAATTAAAAATTATGATTTATGTGTGACATAATTATAAAGGCTAAAATTTAACATATCATGTTTAGAATTTAATTTTAACATGATAAATAATGTGATTAAAATATGAAATAATTATATCATGATAACATGATAATCAAGATTAAAATTAAAATTTTAAATTTTGACATGTTATCATGATCATAGTTGTTAGGGATGTTATGATAGAGACCAATTAGGATTTTTATGTGATGAAAACCAATTTATCATAACAGATAATGATAAGATAAATATTTAAAATAAATTATTATAAAATATTTGAAACTTATCACAAATCCCTAACGATCACTATATCATCTTATCATAATATGTAATAGATGATAAGGTTTAGAAAAAATTAGACTTAACCATATCATTGTTTGATCCTATGATCCCATAATTGGTCTAATCAATTGAGCATAACTACATTAGTATATAAAAAAGTATGATCATGATTTTTAATTGCTCTGTTCTCTACCTAGGAAAACTCATTCAATGGGATTGAAGGGTATGCTAAATAGGGCCTCATTGATCAACTGATCTGGCCATTGTTAAGGAAAGCTCTTAATTAATAAGATCAATAAGGTTAATCAGGATGGTAGCAATTGATTTGGTCACATGATTAGAGTTCCTAAATTTGATAGTGGTCAGGATCCTAATTTAATTAGGAGTTCCAATCATAAGATTTGATCTTATGAACTTTAGGTTAATAAAGATTAATCTAAAATCTATATATAGGATATGTAACCTAGCATGGTACAAATATTGTACATACATGATGAGACATAGATGCGCTAAATTCCTCTATGAATATTAAGTCATTAGCCTTCCATTGTTCACATGATGCAAAATCATTAGGGCATAAGATTTGTTGTGCCATAGCCAAGATCGAGTGAACTTATGAGGAGTTGATTGGGGAACAATGGGTTGACTTAACTAGATTAGCTGGCATAATTGGCCATAGTCAAGGTCAGTCTAATCTAGAGGCAAAGTTTAGGGTGATCACATAGGATGTGATTGACAAGGCAATATCCCCTAAATGATTTAAGAGTCACATTTAATATGATTGATAAAAATCTACCTAATTTGGCATACTAAGATTTGTTGTGCCATAGCCAAGGTCAAGATAAGTCAATTTGAGGATCCTAGCCCACTAGGAAATTATTTGATAATTTTCCAAAATTAATAGAGAGGGCTAGTGAGCTCGATAAAATAGTGGAAGTAATTGATTTAATTAAAATTTTTAAAATTATCATATTAAATCAATGAGTTGTATTCATAATAATTGACTCGTTCTATTTTCTATACAGTTATAAGAGATACCATGAGCGTGAACTTTAACCTTAAAGGTAACCTAGAGTCCAATAAGCTAACCAAATCCAATTTTTTAGATTAGCTAAGAAATGTAGCCAAGGAAAAATGTCACTTCTATGGCAAAGATGGGCACTGGAAGCGCAACTGCAGGGCTTATCAGGCCATCCTAAAAAATAAGAAGCATACAAATGATTCTACATCAGGTGCGTATATAATTGAGATATTTTTTTCTATTACTTCTTATTCTACTTGGGTATTGAATACCGGTTGTGGGTCTCATATTTATATTAATATGGAGATAATAAGAAATAGTAGAAGATTGGAAAAAGATGAAGTGATCCTATGCATGAAAAATGGAGCAAAGGTTGCTGCATTAGTCGTAGGAATTTATTCTTTATCTTTACCCACAGTGATTGTAATTGAACTTAGTAATTGTTACTATGTTTCGAACATAACAAAGATTATTATATCCATTTCATGTTTAGTAATGGATGGGTATTCATTTGAAATTGAAAATAAATATATTTCTATTTTTTGAAATAAAATATTCTTTGGTTCTATTAAATTGTTTAATGAAATTTATGTTCTTAATCTTCAAGCCCCTATTCTCAATATTGAATCAAAAAGATTAAAATCAAATAATTCTAGAAACTCATACCTATAGCATTATCGTCTAGGCCATGTAAATGAAAAGTGTTTAACCAAGTTACATAAGGATGGATACTTGGACTCATTCGATTGGAAATCATTTGAGGAATGAGAGTCATGCTTACTTGACAAGATGAACAAGTCGCCTTTTACTTGAAAAGGCAAGCGAGCAACTAAATGTTTAGGTTTAGTACATTCAGATGTATGTGGACCCATCAACATTCAAGCCATAGGAGGTTTTTCTTATTTTATCATATTCATAGATGACCATAGTGGATATGGTTATGTGTATATGATGAAGCATAAATCTAAAGCCTCTAAAAAGTTTAAAGAATTCATATGTGAAGTAGAAAAACAAACTGGCAAAAGTATTAAGATACTTCAATCAGATCAAGGTGGTTAATACTTGAGCTATAATTTCATAGATTATTTGAAGAAGAATGTGATTCTTCCTCAATGGACTCCTTCTAGTGTACCACAGCATAATGGTGTGTCAGAAAGGAGAAATTGTACACTATTAGACATGGTACGTTCAATGATGAGCCTTGCAAATCTTTCAAAAATATTTTGGGGTTATGCATTAGACATTGCCAAATATACCCTAAACTGAGTTTCATCTAAATCGATCAATTTTCTCCCTATGAGATATGGGATGGAATGAAACAATCCCTTAATCATTTAAGGGTTTGGGGCTGTTACACTTATGTGAAGTGTAATGAATCAGATAAGCTTGAAGCTAGATCTGATAAATGCAATTTTATGGGGTATCCAAAATAAACAAAAGGATATTACTTGTACCATCCTCTCGAGCAAAAGATGTTTGTCTCAAGAAATACTTTATTTTTAGAAAATGAGATTATTTCAAAGGGTAGTGAGAGTAAGTTTGAACTTAGTAAAGCTCAAAAACTATAAATTGATAAAGACTGATTAGATGGAATGTAGCACATGCTGAATAAAGTGAGAGTTGAGCTGGAGACTCAACCCACATTCAGGCAGCCGTTGCATGAGTCTCTATTAGGAGAGGTAAAGCAACATGTATGTTGGTCCAGATAGCAACCCAAGAGGGGGGGTGAATTGGGTTTTTCAAAAATTAAACTCTTTTGAAAATAAACCCCCAGCGGAAATAAAACTTAGATTCACAGATTAAAACAGAATATGCACAAATAGAGATTTAAAGATAAAGAGACAATCACGGCAAACACAGAAGATTTTATAGTGGTTCGGTGTACCTACACCTACGTCCACTCCCAAGTACCTCTTGGGTCCACACTATAATCAATCTGATTACAGCAGAGTTGTTTTGCAAGCTCACAACTCGAACTTGTTGTTTTCCCGGGTGCACAACGAACCCAGCTGGTTTTCAAGGCTCACCAGCACAAAACCTTACACCACAAGCAAATGCTTGCACAAGGCTAACAGCCTCAACTGAATCAATCCTCCGATTGACCCAGCAAACAATAATCGTTTTTACAAAACAAAAGCTCCTCCAATGAGCAAATATACAATAATAAAACAAAATAAAGAGATAGGAATCAAAGCCTGATTTGCAGATCTTGGTGGCTTGCTTCTTCTCTTCTTGAGTGGATCTTCCTTTAGAATGCTCTTGAAGCTCAGAAGATCAGAAAACTAGGGCTTCTTCTTTTCTTGAGATTTCTTCAAATAGAACATGAAGGCTTGGAATCTCTCTCTTTCTTTTGGGGAATCAGTATGATCTTTCCTTCGAATTTCCCTCTTTTCTTTTCTGATGGATTTCAAAGATTTTCTCTATTCTTTTCTTTTTGCCTCTTTTTTTTCGGATGCAGCAAACCCTCTTCTTATAGATCCGTTAATCCATAAATAGTTTAAAACTATCCGTTAGAAACAAGTGTAAGAAGGATTAGATCCATAAATAGCAATAGCCGTTGGGATTAAAAAGATAAAAGTAAAGTTTAGAGTCGTTCTGACAGTTCTGGAGTCGCGTCTGACATTCTGGAGTCGGCTCTAACTTTTCTGGAGTCGGCTCTAAATCAAAAATCCCCAAATCCGCTCGATCTGGAGTCGTCTCTGACTTTTCTGGGGTCGACACAAAAAACTTCTGGAGTCGACTCTAACAGTCCGGAGTCGACTCTAAGTCGTGGCCAGAAAAACCATCGTTCTGTCTTTTCTGTTGGAGTCGGCTCTAACAGTCCGGAGTCGACTCTAAGTCTGTGCCGTTTTCGGAGTCGACTCTGCGATTCCATGTGTCGACTCTAATGTCTGCAATCTTACCTTGACATTAGATTCGAACTAGAACTTGATTTGTCTTTGATTTTGATTAATAAATCAAATCATAAACTGAAAAACTTAATCAAAATCATTAGTAACTTCAAATGTTATACTCAAATAGTTTTGTTAATCATCAAAATCAACAATTGGGTCAACAATCTCCCCCTTTTTGATGATGACAAAAACTTTGAGTATATGCATTAAAAATTCATTTGAATTAAGAATTATAGACATTGTTAAAGCTTTAAAAACTTCCTAACAGAGAATTTGATGCCAATTTTCAAAATGAATAAAAAAATACTTGAGTTCTATTATAAACATCAATCAAGATGATTTAACTTTATAGAAAATTATTAAGCTCCCCCTGCATTGAATAACTCCCCCTATGTAAATAAACTGAAATCGATTGATACAAATTGATTAGAATTTATAAATCTCAAAATTTCTCTCCCCTTTTTTGATATGCCAAAATTGAAATCTTATATTCTTCTTTCTTATTTCTTTTATGCATATACAATTTTCTCTCCCCTTTTTTGTTATCAGCAATAAGGTGAATTTAAAAATAATAAAGGTTATCAGAGCGGGGTTGTTGGTTCATTCAATCATAGAGATAGGTAATTGGTTCTCATAGACAAATTTGCAATAAAAGGATAATTGTATTTCAATGCAAGATTCATTACATGTGTCAATTCAAGTACATTCTCAGAAAAGTAACATATTCAAGTATGTAAATTCCTAGATACATGCTATCAAAGTAAAGAAAGCTAGAAATCCTAAGATACAACCTAGGATAAGTATCAAAATCAAACATGCTTGTACACAATTTTCTTCAAATGTCCAATCATTTCCATAATTCATCTTTTTGGTCTTTCTTAAATTTTTCAAGACAAGCTTCAATTGAGAGACAGCAAGGTCAATATCTTTCTTCAGTTGACCAGTAGCATGAAGATACTCTTGATCCATCTGCAATCCCTTCCATCCTTTCAAAAATCTTTTGAAGCTCAGTGACAAGGATTCACGATTTATCCAAAGTAGAAATATCATGTCAAGCTTAATTGATATCAATTTCATTTCACTTCTCATATCCGAATCATACTCAGTCAGTAAAGCTCTGAGCTGACCAATTGCTCCTCAGAAAATCTTCAGATGCCAAGGCTGACTGATGTGGAGGTGAAGGATGAGTGCTCGGTCCAGCCTCTGAAGGTCCAGCAGTAGATGGTCAGGAATATCCTCTCTCTGGCCTCCTCAACTCTAACTTCTCTGCTCTGGTCTCTTGTCCTCTTTTATCCAATTATTCTCTTTTCTGAAGCCCATCGGTGAATTGTAGAGACACTATAGTAATCTGTATGCCTTAATTTTCTTAGTGGCTCATTATCCATTATTAAGCACACCTTGGCTTCTAAATACTAATGTCAGAATCATACCATATGGCAATGTAGATCTCTTCTTAGTTGCTGCTTCTGCCATATAGCCTATCATCATCCAGCAAGATTTACAGGTCTTCCAGTGATGATACAGTCCATCAACAAGATGTCTCGCTCCGAGACATATTCAAACCTTCCGATTTTAGGAAATAAGATTCTTCCACAAATATTGTGAAGTAATCTGAGTTCCAAATTAGTTGATTTGCCAAGATTTCTTCAAACTCAGAACTTCTCTCCCTAACATCCTAGATAGGGCACCTCCTCTATCATCATGTTGATATCAACTAGTCCAATAGTAGGCATCTCCAATAAATTTCCAAGAATCTCGGCTGTGATTATTACTTTGTTCCTCTTACAAAACTCACTAAGCCTCCCTCTCCTCTACATAAATCATTGTAAAATTCTCTTACAGGGCAGGGTAGTAGGAACATCCAAAGAAAAACTTTCTCCCATCCCATTTCTTCAACAATCGCCAATAGCAAAGCCCTCCGAAGCAAAAAATCAAATCTACTTTTCTTCCGTTGTAATGGCCTTACCCGCTAATTGGTCGACTCGTGGAGAAGATGGTGAAGGTGGAGAAGCATCTTGGTGGCAGATGATGAAGATGGTGAGGGTTGCCTCGAATCGTCCTTCGTGGGAACGGCCGAACCCACCAATAGCACGCCTTTTAGGAGCCATGGATTCGATTGGAATGAGTAATCAAGGATTTGAGGGGTTTGGAGGGTTGGAATCGGTTTGGAACGGCTTTAGAAAGGGTTTAGGAGACGATAGGGTCGTTTGGGTGTCGACTCCGCCTTTTTATTTTGACCTAGTTCCACTTAGAGTCGACTCCCGCAAAGCGAGGTGTCGGCTCCGAACCAGAAAATCTGTCAGCGCCCGAATTAGAGTCGGCTCTACAGAAGCCAGAGTCGGCTCTAATTGCCCAGACAGAACATCAAAATATGAAGGTGTCGACTCCACAATAGTTTCAGTGAAAAATTCAATTTCAAGGATCTGAAACTAATCAAATTAATCATCAAACTCTAGATAAGTGTTCCTTAACAATTGGGGAAACAATGAATCAAATTTCTAGATAAATTTCCTTATTGGACATAGAGGATTTTCAAGAAATTAATGAAGTCTAGATAGTTGTTGTCCTTAAGAGTTTCAGAAAATTTAAAGGATCACAAACTCCTAATTCTCCTCTAAGATAACAAAATCTTTCCTCACTCAAAGGTTTGGTAAAAATATCAGCTAATTGATCATTAGTATTAACATATTCAAGACAAATCTTTGTTAGTTACATGTTCTCTAATAAAGTGATGTCTAATTTCAATGTGTTTAGTTCTTGAATGTTGAATTGGATTCTTAGTTAGATTGATGGCACTAGTATTATCACATTTAATAGGAATTTTATCAAGTGTGATACCATAATCTTCAAGTTGTCGCTTAATCCAAAGGATTTGAGCACAGCAACTTCCAGCTGCAACATACTCTGCCTCAGCAGTGGATAATGCAACCGAATTTTGCTTCTTGCTAAACCAAGAGATTAAGTTACTTCCTAAAAGTTGGCATGCCCCACTTGTACTCTTTCTATCTAATTTACAACCAGCATAGTCAGAATCAGAATAAGCAATCAATTTTAAGGTTGAGTCTCTAGAATACCATAATCCTACATTTTTAGTTCCATTTAAGTATCTAAAGATTCTTTTAACAGCAAATAAATGTGATTCCTTAGGATTAGATTGATATCTTGCACATAGCAAACAGAAAACATAATATCTGGCCTACTTGCAGTTAGGTAAAGAAGTGATCCGATCATACCTCGTAATGCTTCTGATCTACTTTCTTACCTTCTTCATCCTTGTCCAGCTTGCATGAGGGACTCATTGGCGTACCAAGAGGTTTAGCAGATTCCATACCAAACTTCTTGAGTATTTCCTTTGTGTACTTTGTTTGGTTAATGAAAATCCCGCTTTCTCTTGTTTGATTTGAAGTCCAAGGAAGAAGTTTAGTTCTCCCATCATGCTCATCTCGAATTCTCCCTGCATTAACTTAGCAAATTCTTGACAAAGGAGATTGTTAGTAGCACCAAATATAATGTCATCAACATAAATTTGAACAATTAATAAATCCTTTTCTTTTCTTTTTAAAAACAAGTTTTATCAACATTTCCTCTAGAAAAATCATTTTCAATTAAAAATTTACTTAATCTATCATACCAAGCTCTAGGTGCTTGCTTTAAACCATAAAGTGCTTTGTGTAGTTTGAAGACGTGGTTTGGAAATTCATGATCTTCAAAACCAGGAGGTTGTTCAACATAAACTTCCTCATTTATAAAACCATTTAAAAATGCACTTTTAACATCCATTTGAAATAAGTTGAAATTCATATGACATGCAAATGCAAGTAGTAGCCTAATGGCTTCTAATCTAGCAACAGGTGCAAAAGTTTCATCAAAATCTATACCTTCTTCTGATTATATCCTTTTGCAACTAATCTAGCCTTATTTCTAATTACCAAGCCATTTTCATCCAATTTATTTCTAAAAACCCATTTAGATCCTATTATAGGGTGGTTTTTAGGTCTATCTACTAGGGTCCAAACTTGGTTCCTAGTGAATTGGTTTAACTCTTCCTGCATTGCTAACATCCAATAACTATCTTTCTCAGCTTCCTCTATAGTTTTAGGTTCTATATGAGATACAAATGCAAGATGATTATTGATATTTCTCATTGATGATCTAGTCCTTACACCTTGAGATGGATCACCTATGATTAGGTCCTTTAGGATGACCATAAGCATATCTCCAATCTCTAGGTAGATCTTTATCATTATGAGCAGTATCAATACCATCATCCTTAGGTGAGTCATCATCCTTAACTTCAGGTTCTTGATCTGAAGATACATTTAATTTTTCAATACCTCTTTCAATCAAAGATGTATCTTCCTCATCATCAATTTTATCTGAACTTGATGCTAAAGACTCATCAAACACTATATGAATGGATTCTTCTACAACTAAGCTTCTCTTATTAAATACTCTATATGCCTTGCTAGATGTAGAATATCCTAGGAAAATACCTTCATCAGACTTTGCATCAAACTTCCCAAGATTATCCTTACCATTGTTATGAATAAAACATTTACAACCAAATGCATGAAAATAACCTAAATTTGGTTTCCTATTATGCCATAGTTCATAGGGAGTTTCTTAAGGATAGGTCTAATCAGGGCTCTATTTAGGATGTAACATGCTGTGTTTATAGCTTCCGCCCAAAAATATTTTGGAAGTTGGCTTTCACATAGCATGGTACGGGCCATGTCTTCTAAAGTCCTATTCTTTCTTTCTACAACTCCATTTTGTTGTGGTGTTCTAGGTGCTGAAAAGTTATGATGTATGCCTTTTTCAAAACAGAATTTTTCAAATAAGTGATTTTCAAATTCAGTTCCATGATCACTTCTAATAGACACTATGGTAGTGTTTTTCTCATTTGTGACTTTCTTAACGAATTTCAGGAATATTGAGAAAGTCTCATCTTTGTGAGCCAAAAACATTACCCAAGTGAATCTAGAGTAATCATCTACTATCACTAGACCATATTTCTTTCCTCCTAGACTTGTGGTTCTAGTAGGTCCAAAAAGGTCCATGTGTAGTAGCTCTAGTGGCCTAGTAGTTGAAACAACATTCTTAGATTTGAAAGAAGTTCTTGTTTGTTTTCCAAATTGACATGCATCACATATTCGATTATTTTCAAAATTTAAGCTAGGAATACCTTTAACTAAATCCATTTTCAATAGTTTAGAAATTAGGTGTGTGCTTGCATGACCTAATCTACGGTGCCATAGCCAACCAATCTCATTCATCTTAGCATTATTAGCAACTAAGCAATGATTACTTGGAGATAAATTACTCAAATCAATTAAGTACACATTGCCATAACGTTTACCAACAAGAATAATGCTATTATCAATGGGATTAGTAACAGTGCAAACAGAAGCTTCAAAGGAAACTTTGAAACCTTTGTCACACAGTTGGCTAATACTTATCAAATTATGTTTAAGTCCATCACATATAAAACATTATCAATATGAGTAGATGAGTAATTTGAATCTTACCAATACCCATGATATGGCCTTGACCATTATCACCAAAAGTAACTACTCCACCTCTTTTTGATTCAAGGGTGATGAATTGATCTTTGTCACCCGTCATGTGTCTTGAGCAACCACTATCCAGGTACCATTTTCTTTTCAGTCTGATGGCTGCAAGACACTCCTGCAAAACATTCATGTCTTAATTTTAGGTACCCAAGCCTTCTTGGGTCCTTCATGGTTAGATGCATTAAATATTGTTCCTTTGGGAACCCAAATCATCTTTCTTTTATTATGTGGAGATTTACACATATAAGATTTATGTCCTTTGTTTCCACATTTAAAACAAGTAATATTTGATGATTTTTCAGCATGTATAAAAATATTTTTCAAAGATTTTTGCTTTTTAAGTGGATTATATCCTAATCCAGCTTTATCAAAAAGCTTTTTGATTGTCCAAAATCATATTAAGTTTGATAGAGCTTAGAGTAAATTTATCAACTATAGGTTTAAGTCTATCAACTTCATTTTTCAAGCTTTCATTTTCTTTTATCAAAAGTTCTTTATCTACAACATGCTTTTCATTTTCTAAGGATAGTTTTTGCATTTGATTTTTCAATCTTTGTTCTTTGAACTTAATTTGCAAAATCATCCATTAATTCATAAAAAGCACTATGCAATTCATCGAAAGTAAAGTCATCAAGAAAACTCGGACTTACCTCATCATTGTCCGCCATGAAGCATAGATTGGCCATTTCACTCTTTTCTTCCTCTTCGGAACTTGAGCTTTCCGAATCACTCCATGTGGCCATCATTGCCTTCTTTTTGAATTTCCGGGTGCCTTTCTTTAGTTGAGGGCATTCAGATTTAAAGTGACCCGGCTTCTTGCATTCAAAACAAATAACTTCTTTTTCTTTGCCCTTGTCCTCATCTTTTCTTGCAAAGGGCTTTTTCTTTTCAAACTTCTTCTTCTTCATGAATCTTTTAAATTTCCTTGTGATGAGTGCCATGTCCTCATCATCACTTTCATCTTCAGATTCATGAGGCTCTTCCATATATTCAGAAATCTTAAGAGCCATAGTCCTCTTCTTCTTTGACTCATCATCATCAACATGTTGCTTAATTTGAAGCTCATGAGTCATCAAGGATCCCAATAATTCTTCTAGGGGTAGGGTACTTAGATCCTTTGCCTCTTGTATTGCAGTCACTTTAGCTTCCCAAGTCCTAGGCAAGGAACGCAAAACCTTTCTCACAAGATCAGAATTATCATAAGATTTACCAAGACTTTTTAAACCATTAACTATATCAGTAAATCTTGTAAACATATCAGCAATAGATTCACATGCATCCATTTTAAACAATTCATACTTATGAACTAGCATGTTAATCTTGGATTCCTTGACTTGATTTGTTCCCTCATGGGTAACCTCAAGTCTATCCCAGATTTCCTTAGCAGAAATGCAAATAGATATACGATTGAATTCATTTGCATCTAATGAGCAGTATAAAACATTCATTGCTTTGGCATTAAGTTGTGCCAATTTTTTATCATGTTCATCCCATTCCGTTTCCGGTTTAGGAATCTCCATGCCATTAACTCTAGCAGTGGGTGTGTGTGGTCCATTGACTATAATGCTCCATAGATCATAGTCAAGTGCTTGAATGAAATTTTCATTCTAGCCTTCCAATAACCATAGTTTAAACCATTAAACAAGGGTGGTCTATTAGTAGATTGGCCTTCGAAAAAGATGAACCAGCTTGAGTTGCCATGTGGATCTTTGACTCTTGATCGTTAGATCAAATCAAATGAGCACTAGCTCTGATACCAATTGTTGGTCCAGATAGCAACCCAAGAGGGGGGGTGAATTGGGTTTTTCAAAAATTTAAACTCTTTTGAAAATAAACCCCAGCGGAAATAAAACTTAGATTCGTACAGATTAAAACAGAATATGCACAAAGAAAAGTTAAAGATAATGAGACAATCACGGCAAACACAGAAGATTTTATAGTGGTTCGGTGTACCTACACCTACGTCCACTCCCAAGTATCTTGGGTCCACACTATAATCAATCTGATTACAGCAGAGTTATTTTGCAAGCTCACAACTCGAACTTATTATTTTTTGGGTGCACAACGAACCCAGCTGGTTTTCAAGGCTCACCAGCACAAAACCTTACACCACAAGCAAACTGCTTGCACAAGGCTAACAGCCTCAATGGAATCAATCCTTCGATTGACCCAGCAAACAATAATCATTTTTACAAAACAAAAGCTCCTCCAATGAGCAAATATACAATATAAAACAAATAAAGAGATAGGAATCAAAGCCTGATTTGCAGATCTTGGTGGCTTGCTTCTTCTCTTCTCTTGGGTGGATCTTCCTTTAGAATGCTCTTGAAGCTCCGAAGATCAGAAAACTAGGGCTTCCTTCTTTTCTTGAGATTTCTTCAAAGTGAAGCTATGAAGGCTTGGAATCTCTCTCTTTTCTTTTGGGAAATCAGTATGATCTTTCCTTCGATTCTTCCCTCTTTTCTTTTCTGATGGATTTCAAAGATTTGTCTCTATTCTTTTCTTTTTGCCTCTTTTATTTTCGGATGCAGCAAACCCTCTTCTTATAGATCAGTATAATCCATAAATAGTTTAAAACTATCCGTTAGAAACAAGTGTAAGAAGGATTAGATCCATAAATAGCAATAGCCGTTGGATTAAAAAGATAAAAGTAAAGTTTAGAGTCGTTCTGACAGTTCTGGAGTCGCGTCTGACATTCTGGAGTCGGCTCTAACTTTTCTGGAGTTGGCTCTAAA
The DNA here is from genome assembly GCA_900491605.1 of Calamus simplicifolius. NCBI lineage: Eukaryota > Viridiplantae > Streptophyta > Magnoliopsida > Arecales > Arecaceae > Calamus > Calamus simplicifolius. The sequence goes on from UESW01003855.1 coordinate 1,782,997, forward strand.
TCAAAAATCCCCAAATTGCTTGAACTGGAGTCGTCTCTGACTTTTCTGGGGTCGACACAAAAAACTTCTGGAGTCGACTCTAACAGTCCCGGAGTCAACTCTAAGTCATGGCCAGAAAAACCATCATTCTATCTTTTCTGTTGGAGTCGGCTCTAACAGTCCGGGAGTCGACTCTAAGTCTGTGCCATTTTCCGGAGTCGACTTTGCAATTCCATGTGTCGACTCTAATGTCTGCAATTCTTACCTTGACATTAGATTCGAACTAGAACTTGATTTGTCTTATGATTTTGATTAATAAATCAAATCATACGCTGAAAAACTTAATCAAAATCATTAGTAACTTCAAATGTTATACTCAAATAGTTTTTTTTATCATCAAAATTAACAATTGGGTCAACAAGGTAGCTTCAAGTACACATCAGCTACGTAAATCTAGTAGGATAATATACATCCCTAAAAAATATGCATTTCTTATAGAGGATGATGAGCCTACCAACTACAAGAAGGCAATGTCTGACATTAACTCCAAGAGATGGCTTAAGGCCATGAAATCTAAAATGGACTCAATGTATGACAACTAGGTTTGGACCTTGGTTGATCCATCTGAAGGGGTAAAACCCATTGGGTGTAAATGGGTCTTCAAGAAGAAGACCGACATGAAGGATAATGTGATTACCTATAAGGCAAGGCTAGTTACAAAAGGTTACAAGCAAAGATAAGGTGTTGACTTTGATGAAACCTTTTCACCTGTAGTCATGCATAAATCCATAAGGATTTTGCTTGCAATAGTAGCATATTTTGACTATGTGATTTGGCAGATGGATGTCAAGATCGCCTTCCTAAATAAAAATTTAGAGGAGGATGTGTACATGACACAACCAGAGGGTTTTGAATCCATAGATCCTAAGAAAGTGTGCAAGCTACAAAGGTCTATTTATGGAATTAAGCAAGTATCTAGAAGTTGGAACATCCAATTTGATGTGATAATCAAAGAGTTTGATTTCATTAAAAATAAGGATGATCCATGTGTGTACAAAAAGGTTAGTGGGAGTGATATTATTTTCTTGATATTATATGGATGACATATATTAATAGGAAATAATGTATCCTTACTTAAAGAAGTGAAAGATTGTTGTCAGAAAAATTCTCCATGAAGGATTTGGGAGAAGTAGCCTATATACTAGGTATAAAGTTCTATAGAGATAGATCTAGGAGGTTGCTTGGATTGACCCAAAGTACGTACATAGATAAAATACTAAAATAGTTTAGCATAGAGAAATCCAAGAAGGGATTCCTATCAATGTCGCATGGGGTACATCTCTCCAAGATCATGAGTCCTAAGACCCAAAAGGAGAGAAAGCACATGGATAGAATACCATACGCATCAGCGATCAGATCCATCATATATGCGATGCTATGTACGAGGCCGGATGTTTCTTTTGCCTTGAGTATTATGAGTAGATATCAGGAAAACTCTAGTGAGAAATATTGGATGGCAAGAATATCCTTAAGTACTTGTGAAGGACTAAGGATATGCTCTTGATTTATGGAGGACCCGACCTTATAGTTTGAGTTTATATGGATTATAGTTTTTAGTCTGATAGAGATGATTATAAATCACAATCAAGCTATATGTTCATACTTAATGATGGTGTAGTCAGTTGGAAGAGTTCCAAATAGGAGACAACTACAACTCTACAACTAAGCCGAGTACATCGCAGCATTAAATGCAGCTAAAGAAGTAGTTTGGATCAAAAGTTCATCACTGAACTTGGAGTGATTCCAAGCATTGTTAATCCAATACTCTTATATTATGATAACAATGGAGCTATTGCGCAAGCCAAGGAGCCAATGTCTCATCAGATGTCCAAACATGTACTCAGAAGATATAATGTAATTAGAGAAATCATTGGACGAAATGATATAAAAATAGAATGAGTCCCCACAGATAACAATATTATCGATCTGTTTACTAAAGTCCTGACGTAGCAGAAGCATGATGGTCATGCTGAGTCACTTGGTATTAGATACATGGATGATTGGTTCTAGTGCAAGTAAAAGATTGTTAGTGTGTGCCCTATATCCAATCGGATTAGATGCTAGTTTGTACATATTTCTTTATGAATGCAAATCAAATTTATTGATTTCTTTATCTATCCAGATATTATTTATATATATATATATATATATATATAGATATATTTTACCTATGAGATAAAGTCCAAAAGAATGTGAACTATGCATAAGAAATTTATAATAGAGATTGCAAATTGTGAGATCCAAAATTACACATTATGATTTGATTCTTTCAATTTTTTAGTCGATGCGTAGATAGGACTGGGCATCGTCGAACGCCGCTGAGACTAGCACATATTGCATATCTTTACCCTTGTGGTGAGCAGCTGATCTCGCAAGCTGAAGTATGGAGATACTTGGATCGGTATGTGGATGCTCGTTATTATAACGATGCATTGAATGACTCACACAGAGATCCCATATGAATATTCTATATAGTGTCGATGGTTGATCTTTGATGACGGTGGTGCGAGTGATCCTTTGACTTGAGATCTTTATTGCACCTCATGTGTGGAATATTATGCTTTGATGATATGCAAACATCATTCTAATCAGGGGTGGCAAATATGGTATCGGTTGGGTATAATATGAAGCACATCAAGGTGGTATTTGATCAAAATAGGATTCATCTTTCTTGATAGAAAGGGTTATATCCCACGGCCACTTGATGGATTAAATTGACTGTTAAATCCTTGCAAGGTTGAGTTGTAATTCGAAATGGATTTGAAGTTTCAATTCATATGAGTCAATTTTTTCTGAGATCAAGTAAACAAAGATCAATTGCATGGTTGACACATTCTATACCACTAATTGATTTGGGATATATGACGAAGGGATTGAATAATATGGTAACTGTTCATGGATAGGTGTTGATAACCACGTAAACAAAACCCTTAACACTTGGGTGGTCATGATGCTTTGCTAGAGGCCGCTCATGATCTATAATCATGAATTCTTTAATTTGATCAAGGGATAGATTTGATCAAAGAACTGACTTGGATAAAGTATTGACCAGGTCATCCTTAGGGTCAATATTAGGGACATGATTATTGCCAACGTGTCAAGGACCTAATGGGTCGCACGCATTAAGAAGATTTTGGATGAAGTTAAAATAAAAATTAAGTTAGACTTAATTCAGATTAGATGACCAATTAATTATGATTGGGTTTGACTCAATCTTAATGAGAGAACATAAAATTGATGAATAGGATTCATCATAGAGGAAAGAATTTTATGTTCAAGCAAAAGACTTTTCGTACATGTGATGTACATATAAAATCCATTAATTGGATACTCAATTAGGCTTGATCCATGTGATGGATGGCTTAGATTAATTATGATTTGATTAAATTGATAATGTGGTGTTTAATTGGATCCATATGATGGCAGGATTTGATTCATGAAAATCCAATTGAACGAATGACTGAGATTGTACCACGTGAAGGATGGATCCATGCTCATGTGATGGACATGACCCATCTTCAAATCATGAAAGAGGAAACACCCATGATTTTGTCATCATCATGAAGCTAAATCCAAGGTTTGGGGGTTGGTTTCATGGGATAACCAATTTTTATTTTTAGGGATGTCGTTTGGTGGTTGTAATCCTAACATTCATGATAACAAATATCCTAAATTTGTTAGGATAATTTGTTATCAACTTGATATGGTTTAATGGTTAAGTGTTGAAATAAAATACTCTTTTTTTATGAAACCACACAACCTCTTCTTCATGTATAAAAGGAGAGAGATGCCTCGCTTGAAAATATATGCCTAACTCCTCCTTTCTCTCTCTCTCTCAAATGCTCAGACCCCACTTTCTCTCTCTAGAGTATCCTTTCTCTCTCTTGGATGGGCTAAAAGCTCCTCTCTCTCTTACGTTCCTTTTTCTTGGGTGGTTGAAGGAAGGCTTTCTCTCTCTTCTTGGCTGATCAATATTTGATCTTGATCAAGAAATCTTTCTTTTCTTGATTGATCAAGATTTGATCTTGATCAAGAATTATTTTCTTTGATAGATCAAGATTTGATATTGATCAAAAAATCTTTTCTCTCTTGATTGATCAAGATTTGATCTTGATCGAGAAATTATTCTCTCTCTTGATTTGAAAAATTAATTAAAGAAGAAAAAATATGCTAGCATCCCTCGCTAGAAGGACATCATCCAATGCTAGGAGGATATCATTCAAAGATCTCCGCGTGGATCACTATTAGAGACTGGACGCATGGATGGCTAGTGGTAAATCATTTACCAGCTTCATCAATCTTCATCCTCAATAAAGAACGTAGGTATGATCTATTATTTAATCATGTATTATTTCTTATTAACTAAATCTTTTCCCTGAGGATCTTGGGCTTTGGAAATTAAATTTATATTTTTTTTAATCTTTCACTACGTGTTATATGAATTTGATTCATATAAAATATACGAAATTTTCAACATCTATCACTATCCACCTGTATTAAATGCTAATTCTGAAGCTACAATAGATACTGAAATTGCCAAAATTTCTCTTGTAATCTGAGATAAGATAGGATACTTTGGACCACTAGATTTTCATCAGCCTAAAATATCAAAAGCATCACCTTCAAGCCATGGACAAATATATATATATATATCCAAATCTATTCTAATTTGTTACTGTTGTGCATTCTTCTTCATAAATTATGCAAACTTTCTTTTTCTTCTTTCCATCTCATCAAACTCATCAGAAATATATCTGCTATCTCTCAATGAACCAATATCATGAGTAATTAAAATAGAAAATGAAGGAAAATTTCTTTTATACTCATTATAAAGGATTCGAATAACATTTTGAACATCACTGACATCTTTTTCTCCATTTAAAGAGTAAATCTGTGAGTAATAAAATTCTACTATCTTCATTTTGTAACGAGGATCTAAGAATGAACCCACTGCTACCATGAGATTAGATTATTGCCAATATTTTTTGAACTTCTTCTTCATTGATAATGTCATAAAGAGAAAAAGTTGATCCTTAGGATTTATGCACCATTCAATAATTTGCAATTGAATTTCATAAAATTCTTGAAAAAAGAAATTTGCAGTTGGATATATTGTGCCTGAAAGGAGCTCGGTGATGTTATGGAAGTTTTTCAAAACTTGACAAAATGCTTTTACCTCTATCCAATTATCATTTGTTGGGCACATATTTGTATGGATCAAGACACTGCAATCTTTTAAAAGCCTCTTTATAATAACAAGCATCCCTAAGCATCATGTACGTAGAGTTCCACCAAGTTGGGATATCAATTGACAAACCTCTACGTGTATCCAAATTACATTCTTTATCCCTCTTTTCAAACTTCTCTAACTATAGTGGAAAGCTTCGAACAATCTTTACTATTTCTTTAATATTTTCAATTGACATATTAATTTTTTTTAGTCCATCCTGCATAACTAAATTAATAATATGTGCAGTACATCTCACATGAAAGAACTGGCCATTACATACAAGTGTTCCTTGAAGCCCATCCATGATTTCTCTGGTGCACACATCATTGGCATGATCATTATCCAATGTTAATACAAATAACTTACGATCAATGTTTCAATCAATCATATTTTGATAAATGTATTACACAAATTGACTCCAGTATGTCTTCCTCCCATATGCATAAAATTAATTTTTTTTTCAAATTCCAATCATCATCAATGAAATGTGCTGTCACATATAAATAAGACTTATTTTGTCTAGAAGTCCACAAATCCATAGTTGCACTTATCCAACATGAAAGTAGACCAAACATATCATAAATTTTTTTCTTCTCCTCTAAATATGTTTCCATAATCCCTTTTCTAAGAGTTATGCGACTCTTTAATTCAAAAGATGGTCTTAAATACTTAATAAAATTAATAAATCCTTCTTGCTCAACCATAGAAAATGGGTATTTATACATAACAAACATCTATATAAGCTTCTTACGACTAACATCTCCATCATATGTATAGGTGCCCGAACAAGTGCTATCCTCTTTTTGCAATGATATTTGTAACATTGTTGGCCTTTGACATTAGCATTCTTAAAAAATGAATGACACTTATCAAGATAGTTTTTCAAATGTGTTGTCCCCAAACTATTGGCTCCATTAAATATTCTTTTGCAGTGATTAAATCTTGCTTCTTTTTTAAAAATTTTTCCATCAACTTCCTTTTCTAATTCATACTTTGTAAAATCATCCCAATTTTATATGATAGCTTTTCTTTTGTCTTTTCCTCTCTATTTGATTTGTAGGCTCAGCTGATTTGTTATTTGTATCTTCAATAGTTTCACTAGAAGACATTATATATAACAACTGCATTCAAAATACAAAAAATGAAATATATAATAAAAAAATTCATGAACAAAAGAAAGAACATACATGATTTACTAAATCAGGTATCACTCTTAAACAATGCTCATATATGTATATGTGTGTGTATTATAGTATATTAGTATGCCATAGTCTTCTTTAGTATTATTAGATCACGCAAGTCAATGAGAATCCATCACCCAAAAAAAAAATGTTAACACACTCAAGCAGTCATTTTTTAGATTTCTCGTTTGTGTCCTGTGAGATGAGACAACTCTAAAGGTCCCTTTTGAATTCTAAATCTAATCTTCCATCACCTATGGTTTGTTTCATAAAAGTATATCCTTCTCCTGTTACAATTGCTCCCCATCTTTAATTTTTGGTGGGTAAAATGTGTTATTGAGCCCCAAAACTTGACAAGTTTTTGGTGATTTAACACCAAGCAAAATTTTGCATTCAGCTGGAACCCATCTAAATTTGAAATGAGTCAATGACCTTTTTTTTGAAATTTCTAACTGCTGTTTGGTACTTGGAATGAATCCAAGGCAGCAGTTATCCGTCCTTTTTTTCATCAGAAGGGTAAAAAGAAAGAGAAGAAAATCTAAAGCAATAACTCTTAATGAGGTTGATAGATCTGAAGCTTGCAATTTGGTCTGCTACGAGCTCATCCATGGCTTTGGGTCTAGATATAGACATATAGTCATTGTGTTGTTGTTTAATCCAGTACAGTTTAGGTGTAAAATGATGTTAAATTTTTATGGTTCATTAAAGTAGACATTTTCCACAATCTTTGTTTAGGTCCCCTCAAGTTGGCACAAAAATTCAACAAATCACACATTTTTACCATGTTATCACTAATCTAGTAAGAGATCTGGGTCTAAGTTTATGATCCAAACTCGGTCTTTGTTCTAATTCTAGGCCTCAGCCAAGTCCAGATTGACTTAAGAGCAAATCCACGTTGTCTTTCTCAATCCAACTCTGCTGTAAATTTTTCAAGACCAAACCTATAACCTCCTCCTAGGATCATTTTGATGGGCTACAGGCAGCCTCTCTGTAAACCTGGACCTATAAAAAAAATCCAGTAGCACCATGACAAGGATAGTGATTCCATGATCCTTAAGAGGACAAACGTCCATTTGATCCCTATCATATGGCTAGGTATGGCACACCATAGGGCTCCTTAGCATCTATCATGCATTGAAGCATGGGCATGCCATGAAGTGGGAAACCCATCAAAAATAAGCCATGCGAACAGTACTCCTAATGGGGTCAAGATAAAGAAGCATTTGTTAGTATATGCCCTATATCCAATTGGATTAGATGCTATATACATTCTATGAATACAAATCAAATAAAAATAATTTTTTTATCTATCCAGATGTCTTTTATTATATATTTGATATATTTGTCTATGAGATAAAGTTCAAAAGAATGTGAACCGTGCATATAAAATTTGTAATAGAGATTACAAATTATGAGATCCAAATTGCATATTATGGTTCGATTCTTAAAATTTTTTCTGGTCGATGTGTAGATAGGACTGGACACCATCGAACACTGTGAGACTGGTACACATTGCATATTCTCACCCTTGGGATGAGCAGCTGATTTCACAAGCTGAAGTATGAAGATACTTGGACAGGTGTGTGGATGCTCGTTATTATAACGATGGATTGGATGACCCATACAGAGATCCCATATGGAGTGTCGATGGTTGATCTCTAATGATGGTGGTGTGAGTGATCCTTTGACTTGAGATCTTCATTGCATCTTATATATGGAATGTCATGCTTTGACGACATTCAAACATCGCTCTAGCCATGGGTGGAAAATATGGTGTCGGTTGGGTATGACATGAAGCACATGAAGGTGGTGTTTGATCAAGATAGGATTCATCTTCCTTCATAAAAAGGATTATATCCTATGGCCACTTGATGGATTAAATTGACTGTTAAATCCTTGCAAGGTTGAGTTAGAATTTGAAATGGTTTCAAAGTTCTAATTCATATGAGTCAATTTTTCTGAGATCAAGTAAACAAAGATCAATTACAGGGTTAATACAATCCATACCACTGATTAATCTGGGATATGTGACAAAGGGATTGAATCAAACGGTAACCGTTCATGGACAGGTGTTGTTGATGATCACGTCAATAAAACCCTTAGCACTTGGGTGATCATGATACTTTGCTAGAGGCCTCTCATGATCTATAATCATATTGTTGATTTGGACAAAGAGTTATCCAATCATTCCTAGGGTCAATGATCAGGACATGATTATTACCAACATGTTAAAGGGCCTAATGGGTCACATGCATTAAGGAGAATTTTGGATGAATTAAAATGAGAATTAAATTAGATTTAATTTAGATAAGATGACTAATTAGATAATTGGGTAAGACTCAATTTACAGAAGATAAAATAATAATGGATATGATCCATCATAAAGGAAGAAATTTTAGGGAGAGATAATTTGCATATGATGAACAAATAATTGGATACCCAAATTTGGCTTGTCCATGTGATGGATGGCTCTGATTATTCGGGTATAGATAGCAAATCTCAGCCATGTGGAGATGGATTCATGCCCATGGGATGGGGTATGATGAATCTCTACGGTTCGATGGTGAACATGTATAGATTGGGGTATATTGTTATGAGACAACTAATTCCTAATTTCAAGGGCTGAGAATTTGACACATGAATGATTGATGGAGTCTCTTCCTCTTCCTTAGATTAACGATAAGAAAGGGGGTCTCTTTCTTTTTCTTGGATTAACGTTGCCATAGAAAGGGGATTCTCTTCCTCTCTCTTGGATTAATGTTGCCATAAGAAAAGGGGTCTCTTCCTCTCTCTTGGAACATCTCTTTCTCTTCCTCTCTCTCTCTATAAATATATTTTCTTCTCTTCCTCCTCATATATGGTAGAAAAATATTAGATCTTTAGACCTACGGGGAGATCTTCTAGTTTAAAATTCAAGAAGAGGATTCAAGAGGCGCTAGCACCCCTCTCTCCCTAAGTATCATCTTGATACCTTGAAGATCATCATCCACTCTTTGTGTCATCTTCATACCTTGAAGATCTTCATCCACTCTTCTCTGCGTGGATCACCGTTAGAGGTTGGACATGTGGATGGCTAGTGACAGAGGATTCACTGGCTCCATCTTTTTCTACATCGATAAAGGACTCATGTATTAATAAATCTAATATTTAGATTTTATTTTTAATTTAATGAATCTATTCCTAATGATCCTAGGCATATGAGAATTTTGTATTTTATTTTTCACTACATTTTCATGAATTTGATTCATGTCTTACATACATAATTCCCAATAAGTGGTATCAGAGCCTCCTTATGCTACATATTTATTAATCTGATAAGATACTTGAGTCAGTCTGATTGATGATATGAGTTTTTATCATTCCTCTTATGAACATTAAAATCCTGAATTATTTTCATATATTGATAATAAACCTAAAATAACATAAAATATTTATTATTTGATAATAAATATATTATTTAGATTTATGCATGTTTATTATAATGTTAAAATAAAATACTTTGATATGTGATATCAGAGATAAAGATTTATTATATGATAATAAATAATAACTAATTTAAATTTAATCATATCTGTGTCATGTTAAAATAGCAATTATTATTTATGCATGATAAATACTATGTGCTGAAATCCTAGAAATTAAGTTTAGGATTTAATTTCAACATGATTATTGATATAATTAAGATCTGATATTCATATGATAATGAATTGTAAATGAAGAAAACTTATTTTGGATATTTAGATCATGATAAGATTGTGATTAAATGTAATCATATGAAATTTAAAATTTTAATCCAAAAATCTTATCATGATAAGAATCGGTTAGGGTTTGTTAGAGACATTAGGATTTACATGGGATGTGAAACCAACATGTCATAACATGTAATTAAATAATAAGGAAATTTAAAATTTAAATTTTAAAATTTTAAAATTTAAATTTAAATTTTAAATTTTAAAATTTAAATTAAGAATTCTTATCATAATACCCTAACATGATCACTATCTTAACTTATCATAAAATGTAATAAATGATAAAGATTTAGGAAACTTAGATTTGACCACATCATTGCTTGATCCTATGATCCCAAAATTGGTCTCATCAATTAAGCTTACCTACATTGGTGTCTAAGAAAAGTATGTTCATGGTTTTTAATTGATCCGTCTGTTGCCTGGGAAAACCCATTCAATGGGATCGAATGGTATGCTAAATAGGACCCCATTGATCAGCTAATCTGATCATTGTTTAGGAAAGCTCTTAATTGATTAGATGAATAAGATTAATTAGGATAGGAGCAATTGATTTGGTCACATGATTAGGGTTCCTAAATTAAATAGTGGTCAGGGATCCTAATTTGATTAGAAATCCCAATCATAAGATTTGATCTTATAATATTTTTTTAGGTTAATAAAGATTGATCTACAGGTAAAATATCATAAGAGGTTATTTGCTTAACTGCGCCCTACTGAGCCTTCTACTGCCCACCCGCATCCGACTGGGCCTTCGGCTGAACCTCTACCACCTCCTGCTTCTTGAGGACTAAGCTCTCATCAAAAACTACATCCCTGTTGATTATGGTCTTCTGCTCCAAGTGATCCCATAGCCTGTATCCCTTGACTCCTCGCGGATATCCAATGAACACCATTTTTTGGGCTTTGGCGTCCAACTTGGTCTGCACATCCACATGTACAAATGTTGTACATCCAAAAACTCTGATATTAAGCTCTACCTGTCTACCAAACCACACATCCTCTGATAACCTTCCATCAAGCTTGATATGAGGAGACATGTTCACCAAGTAGGTTGCTGTGTCAACTGCGTCCACCCAAAATATTTTAGGTAATCCTACTTGCAATCTCATGCATCTAGCTTTCTCCATGAGAGTTCGGTTCATTCTCTCAGCCACTCCATTTTGCTGAGGAGTTCTAACCATTGAAAATTATCTTTTGCAGCCTTCGTCTGTACAAAATTTCAGAAACTCCTTACTTGTGAATTCTCCACCGTTATCAGACCGCACCACCTTTATATATCTCCCTGTCTCCTTCTCCACCTCAGCCTGCCATGCTTGAAATTTGGAGAAGACCTCTGACTTTTCCTTCAAGAAATATATCCAGACCTTTCTTGAAAAATCATCAATCAGAGTCATGAAATATCTAGACCCATTCCTGCCCAAAACTGGAGCTGGACCCCAAACATCACTGTGTACTAGCTCCAAGGGACCTGTATTGTGCACTGAACTGGTAAAAAAATTACCTTGTGTTGCTTGCCCATCTAACATGGCTCACAAACCTCTGCAACACCCTCATCCAAAGCTGGAATCCTCCTATCCTTCATCAGCACCCTCATGCCTCGCTCTCCCATGTGACCAAGACGGTAGTGCCACATGCGGTACATATCTTGCTGACTGTGCACTGTTGCTGCTATCTCAGACCCTTCATACATCACAGACCCAACCAGTTGATACAAATTATTTTCCATCCTCTTTCCCCTCATCATAACCATGGCACCTTTCATGACGTTGAGTACACCATTCCTGGAATGACAACTGAAACCAAATCCATTCCTCTCTAGATACCCCAAGGACACTAGGTTCTTCTTCAAGTTAGGAACATGCTTCACATGAGTAAGAGTTCTCACAACCCCATCAAACATTCTGATCCTAACGGTGCCAACTCTTGCCATCCTGCTAGAATGGTTATCCACTAATGTCACATTCCCCACATCGATTTTAGTATAATCTGCAAACCAGGACCGATGCGATGTATAATGATGTGAGTAGGCTAAATCAAGTAACCAACTGTCTACTATACTTTTGTGTGCATCTGAAACCACCAAGAGGTCCTCCTCGACCCCTACATCTTCAACAATACTAACAGATTCCTTCTATTTCTTCTCTTCTTGAGGTTTCTTCTAAAGAGGACAATTCCTCTTTATGTGTCCAACCCCATTACACTTGTAACACCTGAACTTGCCTTTGCTTTTCTTTGACTTGGACCTGGATCGGCCCCTATGCTTGCTGACCTCCTTGCCTCTACCGGTTCTCTCTCCTACCGTGAGACCCTCCTGAGGTACACCTTTCTCTGTTATCTTTCCCTGCTGCTTATTAGATCTCAACACAGACACAATATTTTCAAATAGCAGTGTTTCTTTTCCATAAAGCATTATAGTAACAAGAGGATCATAAGACATAGACAATGAACATAACAAGAGAAGAGATTTATCTTCTTCTTCCATCTTAACACCGAGAGTCATCAAATCATTACATATCCTATCATACTTCTGAATATAAAGAACAATATCCCCGCCTTCCTGCATCCGAAGACTATATAATTGTTTCTTTAACATAATTTTATTACACATATTTTTGCCCATGTATAAGGAATGCAACTTGGCCCAAAGACCCTTCGGTTTCTTCTCATCTAGGACATTGTACAAAACTGAATCAGCAAGACACCCTCTGATCACTGCACATGCCCTTTTCACAAGAGACAACCAATCCCCTTTTGACATCTCCTCAGGCTTTGATTCCAAAGCAACATCAAGAAAATTCTACACTAGTAAATCCTCAACCCTCACCTTCCATATGGAGAAACTCCCTTTTCCATTAAATTTTTTAAACTCAACTGTTGGCCCCTACATTGATTTTGATGATTACAAAACAATTAAGACTATATTTATTAGGGAAATTAATATTAATGCAGGGATGTACATGTGGTAAGCCTTATCAAGTAAAATTTTATTCGTTACATGGAAGCTTATTTTCTCTTGTCTATAATATAGCTAATTGACTCTTTAATTGCTTAGGATTATTGCATGACTATGTTAGCTAGCTTCCTTCACTTGCTAGCTAGCTACTCTCTTTACCCTGTTAGCTTGGCCGAACCATGATGGAATTAAGTTAGCTTGTAAGCTAACTTCTTCCCTCTCTTAGACAGCTTGCTGGCCTCAAGAGCTAACCTATTTATCGCTATTTTTTTTCTCTTGGCCGATCACTCCTTGGAGTTAGCTAGCTGGGCAGCTAGCTGGTTAGTTCATGGAGTTAGCTAAATATTACCTCAAGCTAACTAATTTTTCCCTGCAGGTTGCTTGGCTGATTGGATTGCATTGCTAGCTAGCTAAATAGCTAGCTTCCTCTTGAACGATTTTCTTCATGGTCGTATGGAGTGTGAAAGCAGTTAGCTAACAAGCTAACTACTTTATTTCTTCTCCCTGCTACGTTGCATGAAAATTGGTTTGGAGTTAGCTAACAAGTTAGCTACTTTTATCATGAATGGGTTTACTTTTTATCTAGTTAGCTAAAAAGCTAACTACTTTAACAAAACGTTTCATTCCCTGGGCGCATGAATTTAAATTGAGTTAGCTGATAAGCTAACTACTTTCTTGCATGGCAAAGTTAACTTTTTATGTAGCTAGCTAGAAAGCTAACTACTTTATAAATCTTTTCATTCCTAGCCGCATGAAATTTTCATTGAGTTAGCTCTTGAGCTAACTACTTTTTTACATGACCTCATGCACTTTTTAAATAGCTAACTAAAGAGCTAGCTGAATTTCAAAGGCCTTCTGTTCATGAAACGTTACTCTTGTTTCTTGTGGCCAGTTAGCTGATGAGCTAACTAGTTTGAGCCTTAGCTACCTCTAAAGCTAACTACTTTTTCATTAATGCATGAAAGCTTGGTTCTAAAGCTAACTGTTTTTTCCTGGCTTCTCTACCTAGCCGTGTGGATTTTGGATTGAGCTAGCTTGCTAGCTAGCTACTTTATTTCACCTTTATGGCTCATTTCTTTCCGTGGAGTCCTTGCTAGCTAGCTAGCTAGCTTGTAGGGTTAGCTAGCTTTGCTTAGCTAGCTTTAGCCTTTGCTCTCCCCTTCTTCTCCATGGGCCGCACGATTTCAAAGAGGGTTGCTGGAAATTAATTCCAGCCAACCAGCTCTCTCAAGAATTAAATGCTCTTTCTATCTCTTTTTTATTACATTTTCGTTTACATGGTTACTTACATTTTTTTTTGGTGTTTGATAGAAATCTTTCTTTTTCAAAGGATTAAATGCAATCAATGTTTAGGGAAATAAATTCAAACAGTTATATTTCTTCCCGTTTTTAATTTCCTCTATTTACTAATGTATCTAACGGACATTATTTTTGTGTTGGTTTAAATAGAAGTGATCAGTGGAACTTCAAAATGATGAGAGACGATTTCTTGACATTTTTTTGTTGACAAATCTGTGAAAATCTGAAAAAGAAAAAGGAAAAAAAAAGAAATCAAAAAGAGAGTGTTCATTGCATATTTTTCAGAGTGTTGAAGAGCAAGCTCTTGTGCTGTGAAGTTGCAAATCTTAATCCTTATTCTAGTCGTCCAGATCTGGTGAAACATTTCCCAGCTTCAGCTACCTCGGAGATCCACATCCATTGCTGAAGACTTGCTTTGAAATTTGTAAAGTTCTTCTTTGAATATTTGCTCAAGTTAGGAGCTTTTTGTTATATTCTCTGATATTTCTTGTAATAGGGTTAGAGATAACCCTAGATTGTTGTTTGGCTGCCTTGTGCCGTGAAACAAGAGGACTAGCCGGGAGGCTAGGGGTTTGGTTGCCTTGTGCCGTGAAACAAGAGGACTAGTCGGGAAGGCTAGGGGTTTGGCTGCCTTGTGCCGTGAAACAAGAGGACTAGCTGGGAAGGCTAGGGGTTGTAATCGTTGTGATACGATTACTAAAATTCCCAAAGGATTTTTGGGGAGTGGACGTAGGAGCCGAGTTTGGCACCAAACCACTATATACCCTCTTGTGTTTGTGATTGCTTATTCTGTGTGATTTTGTTTCGTGCACTCCACTACACCGCTGCAAACTAATTTTTTAACTAGTGATTAAGCACATATCTGCACTAGTAATTAATTTTTAAGAAACCCAATTCACCCCCCCTCTTGGGTTGCTACATCTGGGCAACAAGTGGTATTAGAGCAGCGTGCTCCTGATTTCTATTGCTTTAACAAGCTTGGAGACAAAGATCATTAGCAATCCAAATGGGTTCAGTTTTGACTGAGGGACAGTCAACTAATAGACCACCTCTATTTGATGGCACAAATTACACTTATTGGAAAGCACGTATGAAAATTTTTATTCAAGCACTTGATTATGATTTATGGAGTATCATAGTCAATGGACCTCACACACCCACTATTAAATCTGATGGTATTGATATTCCCAAACCGAAAATGGAATGGGATATGCATGATAAGAAGATGGCTCAGCTGAATGCTAAAGCCATGAATGTATTATATTGTTCTTTAGATGCCAATAAATTTAATCGTATTTCTACATGCATATCTACTAAGGAAATTTGGAGTAGACTTGAAGTTACCCATGAGGGTACCAATCAAGTTAAAGAATCTAGAATAAATATGCCTGTACATGAATATGAATTGTTTAAAATGGAATCATATGAAAGCATTGGTGATATGTTTGCAAGATTCACTAACATTATTAATGGGCTGAAAAGCCTTAAAAAATCTTATACTAATGGTGATCTTGTTAGAAAAGTTTTGAGATCTTTGCCTAGGTCTTGGGAGGCCAAAGTTACTGCAATTCAAGAAGCCAAGGACCTCAACACACTATCTCTTGAAGAACTAGTTGGTTCATTGATGACTCATGAGCTTCAGCAGCAACAACATTTTGATGAAGAACAATCCAAAACAAGAGAATATTGGGACTAAAGAGTACAACCCTAAATGATGAAAATGAGAGCACCTCAAGTGAAAGTGATGAGAAAAATGATCTAGCTCTCATTACAAGGAAATTTGAGAAATTCATGAGAAAGAAATTTAAAGGAAGAAAGAGAGCATTAATGAAAGGAGAGCTAAGCAATGAAAAATAATATGAAGTAATTTGTTATGAATGTAACAAATTGGGACACTACAAGCCAGATTGTCCATATCTGAAGAAAGGTCTCAAGAAATTTAAAAAGAAGGCTATGATAGCTACATGGAGCGATAGTGATGCTCTGAAGAAGAAGAGAAGAATGAAGAAGAAAATCTTTGCCTTATGGCGAACAATGAAGAGGTAAACCCCAACTTGTTAGATGATTTTACATTCGATGAATTGCATGGTGCATTTCATGAATTAATTGATGATTTTGCAAATCTCAATTCAAAAAATAAAGATTTGAAAAATCAAGTTCAAAATCTTACTTTAGAAAAGGATAAACTATTAGAAGAAAATGAAGTTTTATTACAAGAAAACATGAATTTGAAAAATGAAGTAGATAGATTGAAACCTATTGTAGATAAGTTTACTTTGAGCTCTACTAAACTTAACATGATTCTTGAAAATCAAAGAGCTATTTTTAACAAAGCTGGCCTAGGATACAATCCTTTAAAAAGACAAAAGTTTTTAAAAAATATTTATGTGCATGCTAATAATTCTACTGAAGTTACATGTTTCAAGTGTAGTAAACCTGGACACAAAGCATATATATGTCACACACACAATGTTAGAAGGATATGGGTTCCAAAAGGAACCATTTTAGCTAACCCTAAAGGACCCAAGAAAGTTTGGGTACCTAGAAGCAAAACTTGATATTATGGATGCAGGTGTGTCTTGCAACCCATGAAGCAAAAAGAAAATGATACTTGGATAGCGGGTGCTTAAGACACTTGATAGATGATGAATCTCAATTCATCACTTTGAATGCAATTGGTGGAGGAGTGGGTTACCTTTGAAAGTAATGACCAAGGTAACATTATTGGCATTGATAAAATTGATATCACTCCCTCTACTTATGTTAATAATATCTTGCTTTTAAATGGATTGAATCATAACTTGTCTAGCATTAGTCAATTTTATGAAAAAGGTTTTAAAATTATTTGTTGAATCATCTCTTTGCATAATTACAAATCCTGTTAATGACTGCATGAAAGCCATTAGTTATAGGCATAGTAATGTTTATATTGTTAATGACCAGATTATTGAATGTCTAGTTGTCATGAATGCTAAAATTGATAAATCTAGTTATGGCATCATAGACTTGCTTATGTCAGCATGGATTTGCTTTCTAAATTATTCAAAAATGATTTGGTTAAAGGTTTATCAAAATTGAATTCCGAAAAAGATAAGATTTGTGATACATGCAAATTTTTGAAAAAATTCTTTTAAGTCTAAAAATATGATTTCAACTTCTAATCTTTTAGAATTTTTGCATATGGATTCATGATTATTGATGATTTTCTCGATTTACATAAGCTTTATTTTTAGTTAGCAAAAATGAAGCATCTTCAATTTTTCTAAAACTCCTTAGAAGAATTTCAAATGAAAAAGGTTTTCCTATTTTATCTATTAGAAGTGATCATAGAGAAGAATTTTTTTAAAAAGATGGCACTTTGAAAAATCTTGTAATGAACATAAGACCTTATATTCATGTTATATTTGATGAATCTAATGATCTTCCATTAAGGAAGAAAAAGGTTTTAATTGATAAAGATGAAATTAAAGTCAAGTCAAGAAGCTCACCTTGCATTCAATGATACAAGCGATACATGAAGAAGAAATTCAACATGATGAACCACAAGGTAATGCTGAATTTGAAAGTTAATGAAGGTATGTCTATAATCATTCTTAAAGAGATAATATTAAGTGATCCATCTCATGATATTAGGATTAGATCATCATTTAGAAATACATGTATTAATTTTGCATTTGTTTTTCATATAGAGCCTAAATGACATGCATGATAAATTAAATGATAATTTAGAAACAAATTGGATGAGCATGATAATTTTATTAGAAATAAAGTAAGATTGTTAGCTATAGAATATAATCAAGAGGAAGATATTGATTTTGATGAAACATATATTCCTATTGCTAGATTAAAGATTATTAGATTACTTGTTGCATTTGCTTACTTTATGAATGTTAAATTATATTGAATGGATGTTAAGAGCACTTTCCTTAATGAATATATTGCTAAACAAGTATTTGTTGATCAACCACCTGATTTCAAAAATCTTGTGTCTCCAAACCATGTATTCAATTGAATAAAGCTTTATATGGTTTGAGACAAGTACCTCGGGCATGGTTTGATAGGCTTATTAAGTTCTTGATTAGCAATAAATTTATTAATGAAAATATTGATGCAACATTATGAATTAAAAGATAGAATGATGATATATTGATAGTACAAATTTATGAAGATGACATTATATTCGGTGCTACTAATAATTTCTTGTTCCAAGATTTTGCTAAGTTCATGCAGGGGGAGTTCGAGATGAGCATAATGGGTAAAATCAATTATCGGACTTCAAATCAAGCAATCAAAGAAGAGGATCTTCATAAGCCAATCCTTGTACATCAAGAAAATTTTGAAAAAGTTTGGCGTGAAGAAATCTAAAGTATCGGTACATTTGTCGAGTGATATGGGTTGCAGGCCCATAATCGACAACTAGTAGTATCAGCTTGATCTATTTACTCCTTGCTTGATATGATTTTATTGTAAGACTTGGACTATTAAATGCCTACTTTATTAGTGGTATCATTTCTTGATCATATCTTATAAAAAATTGCCTATGCATGAAATGAAAAGGATTTGATAAAGGTGATGCATATTTTGTTGTAATATCTTGTTTGCATATCACCTATGTAAGAAATCTTATTTTATCATATGAAATGTGAAATTGAATTGTGGTGATTGTTATAGAATGCCTATGTATTTTTCATATATATATTGAGATTAGCACGATACATTTATAAACTTTTTTGATTATATGACATTGGTATCATTTCTTGCATAAAACTTTTATTACATATAGACCAAATTTGAAATATTAAGGGAAAGAAGAATGTAAGCATATTTGAACTCAAATATTTGATGTGGTATCTATTAATATTGTATCTCAACACATTTTTAAATTAGTAAGGGGAAGAAGAAACTTACTTGAATATTTGGATAGTTTGATGCATTAAGCACTATGATGTATTAAATATCAAATATCTTACTATTATAAGTGTTTTGATGTATGAATGTGGTATCAACTCTTATATGTGGCAATGATTTGAATGCATATCAAACTATGAAACTGCCACCTTGCTCCAATATATATATATATATATATATATATATAGGTGATATTTTGATCCTACATTCAAAGTTTTTTTTAAAATTGGTATCAATTGAGTTATGAAAAATAATTGTTATTAAATGATTAATATTTTTATATCTTATTGTTACTATTGAAGATTAGAATTTTTCTTTATAATACAAACTTTATTGTGAACTTTAATATATTTGGACCTTGACGTATTTTGAACCTTGATATATGTTATTTTATGATTTGAGATTATGAACCTTGATGAACTTTGATGTATCTTTGGTGTATAGTTGAAATTATATCTTGTATGATCAAGCCAAAAACTTAATAGTTTGTATTATGTACTTATGCTTTTTAATGCATTATGAATGCTTAATGTCTTTTCCTTGATGAATGCTTAATTGTGCACATGTGTCGTACAGGTTGCTGGCCTCAAGAGCTAACCTCTTTATCGCTATTTTTTTCTCTTGGTCGATCACTCCTTGGAGTCAGCTAGCTGGGTAGCTAGCTGGTTAGTTCATGGAGTTAGCTAAATATTACCTCAAGCTAACTAATTTTTTCCTGCAGGTTGCTTGGCTGATTGGATTGCATTGCTAGCTAGCTGAACAGCTAGCTTCCTCTAGAACGATTTTCTTCATGGTCGTGTGGAGTGTGAAAGCAGTTAGCTAACAAGCTAACTACTTTATTTCTTCCCCCTGCTACGTTGCATGAAAATTGGTTTGGAGTTAGCTAACAAGTTAGCTACTTTTATCATGAATGGGTTTACTTTTTATCTAGTTAGCTAACAAGCTAACTACTTTAACAAAACGTTTCATTCCTTGGGCGCATGAATTTAAATTGAGTTAGCTGATAAGCTAACTACTTTCTTGCATGGCAAAGTTAACTTTTTATGTAGCTAGCTAGAAAGCTAACTACTTTATAAATCTTTTCATTCCTAGCCGCATGAAATTTTCATTGAGTTAGCTCTTGAGCTAACTACTTTTTTACATAACCTCATGCACTTTTTAAATAGCTAACTAAAGAGCTAGCTGAATTTCAAAGGCCTTCTGTTCATGAAACATTACTCTTGTTTCTTGTGGCCAGTTAGCTGATGAGCTAACTAGTTTGAGCCTTAGCTACCTCTAAAGCTAACTACTTTTCTATTAATGCATGAAAGCTTGGTTCTAAAGCTAACTATTTTTTCCCGGCTTCTCTACCTAAACGTGTGGATTTTGGATTGAGCTAGCTTGCTAGCTAGCTACTTTATTTCACCTTTATGGTTGATTTCTTGCCGTGGAGTCCTTGCTAGCTAGCTAGCTTGGAGGGTTAGCTAGCTTTGCTTAGCTAGCTTTAGCCTTTGCTCTCTCCTTCTTCTCCATGGGCCGCACGATTTTAAAGAGGGTTGCTTTTAAAGAGGGTTGCTGGAAATTAATTCCAGCCAACCAGCTCTTTCAAGAATTAAATGCTCTTTCTCTCTCTCTTTTATTACATTTCCGTTTATATGGTTACTGACATTTTTCTTTTGGTGTTTGACAGTTTGGTGTTTGACAAAAATCTTTCTTTTCTAAAGGATTAAATGCAATCAATGTTTAAGGAAATAAATTCAAACGGTTATATTTCTTCCCATTTTTAATTTCCTCTATTTACCAATGTATCTAACGGATATTATTTTTTTATTGGTTTAAATAGAAGTGATCAGTGGAACTTTAAAATGATGAGAGACGATTTCTTGACGTTTTTTTGTTGACAAATCCATGAAAATTTGAAAAAGAAAAAGGGAAAGAAAGAAATCAAAAAGAGAGTGTTCATTGCATATTTTCCGGAGTGTTGAAGAGCAAGCTCTTGTGCTGTGAAGTTGCAAATCTTAATCCTTGTTCCAGTCATCCAAATTCGGTGAAACATTTCCCAGCTTCAGCTACCTCGGAGATCCACATCCATTGCTGAAGACTTGCTTCGAAATTTGTAAAGTTCTTCTTTGAATATTTGCTCAAGTTAGGAGCTATTTGTTATATTCTCTGATATTTCTTGTAATAGGGTTAGAGATAACCCTAGATTGTTGTTTGGCTGCCTTGTGCCGTGAAACAAGAGGACTAGCCGGGAAGGCTAGGAGTTTGGCTGCCTTGTGCCATGAAATAAGAGGACTAGCCGGGAAGGCTAGGGGTTGTAATCGTTGTGATACGATTAGTGAAATTCTCAAAGGGTTTTTGGGGAGTGGACGTAGGAGCCAAGTTTGGCTTGTAATACGATTAGTGAAATTCCTAAAGGGTTTTTGGGGAGTGGACGTAGGAGCCAAGTTTGGCACCGAACCACTATAAACTCTCTTGTGTTTTTGATTGCTTATTCTGTGTGATTTTGTTTCGTGCACTCCACTAGCTGCAAACTAATTTTTAACTAGTGATTAAGCACATATCTGCACTAGTAATTAATTTTTAAGAAACCCAATTCACCCCCCCTCTTGGGTTGCTACATCTGGGCAACATCAACTTTGCTTTCACTACTCATGGTTGATCAGGCCACAAATAGTAATCTCATAGATGAATTAAGAAAAAATACCTAAAGATGAAATCCTCTAAACGGCTCTCTTAACGTACCAACGCTTCCGTAAAGAGGGACTCACCGTTGACCATGGAACTTTGACCTAGAATTAATGCTGGAATTGAACACCGGCTTCCTGGGAGAGGCGTTGAGAAACGCACCGTGTGTTTTCTTCACGCCATGAGAATGATCTCACGCACGCCTCTCTTTCCGTTGAATTAATGTGAGCAAAGCCGATGAAGTCACGTACATGTTGACCGGTTCTTGTTGACCCTCTTCTTTCAATTCTGAAACGGATCTTCACGTGAAGTCTTCTCCTCCACATGTCTCGACGTGAAACTGGCTGCGCCTGGATGTGAAACCATAAAGCCGAGCTCTCCACAAAACTCAAACTCCAGCGCTGGATGTGAAACCATAAAGCCGAGCTCTCCACAAAACTCAAACTCCAGCGCGCGGAAGCCCATAGGGGCTTCCAATGGATCTGATTTCTCTTTTCTTTCTCTTCCCAAGCACCTCTATAAAGCTCTGATACCACTTGTTGCGCAGCTTCCGCCAATAAGACGCATGAGGAAAGATAGAGAAGAAGAAGAATAGATGGATAAGAAGAAAAAGAGAATGCCTTTATTTTTTTGAGGTTTTTCATCTATCCGGTTACATTCAGATAGAGCCTTAAATACCCATCCATCTTGTATGATAAGACTTCCGTGCCCAACTCCCTAATAAACTCCCTAAAATATGAAAGTCTATCTAGAAACCTAAGCCCAATCCTCTTGGACCCAGTTTCATAACCTACAATTAGGTTATTAAACATTCTTTCAAAAATTCCTTTCTAAGCCATGCAAGAAAGCACTCAAACCCGAGCCCATATACACCTATGACTCATATGCTCTCTATTCTTGGGTCACAAGCCGACCCAAATGACTTAGAAACATGAGAACTTACCTAAGCTCTCAAACCTGTGTGACTCTCCTGAACTTTGGATGTGCCACACCTTAGCTTACAATCACCTCAAAATTAGGATCATCAATAATCTAAAATCTCTAAGGTGATCTCAAAATTATTTGGCCTAAAATGGCCACCACCAAACATACCCTAAAGGTGAAGTAATGCTCCAAAAACCTGCGGGTATATATGCCAGTTACCTTCTCCACCAGGAATCTTGATAAACATCTGTCCACAAGCAAACAAACAAACATGAGACCTTGCGCTAACAAATTTCAAGAACCAGATGGAATAATGCATAGCACAATGCACGTGCAGTATGATATAGACATTAGCTAAGGCTGTGTTTGGATGCCAAAAAGTTATTTTAGGAATAGGTATACGAATTCCCCAAGAATAACTTATTCCCCTTGTTATTCCATATTTCTGTTTGGATGAAAATCTGATATTCCATGTTATTCCAGTGCAATTAATACAATGTTATTCCAAATGGTGTTTGGAAGACATGGAAATAAATATGTATTTCAATAGGAATAGATGAATAATTTTTCAAAAATTCCAAACATGCCCCTTGAATAAAAATGGTTTATCAATTTAATTTTTAATGTAATGACTTGGATAAAATATTTTTTGTTAATAAATAAAGTAATAAATATATTTTTATTAATAAAATAAACTAAGAACATACTTAATAAATTATTTTATTAATAAAATAAAATAAGAACATACTTAAAATTTTATTTTATATTAATAAATTAATTGCTTTATTTTAATATCATGCATAACTTTAAATATTGTTTAAGTATGTTCCAAGAAGGATACTATTTATGAGAGTTCTATTTTATTTTAATTTTTTAATAACAATCTTCATGTTTTGAAAAAATATGTCTCACCCTTTTTTAATCTAAGGTTTAAAACAATTATTTTATTAAAATTATACATATTAATTTATTAAAATTTTAAATTATTTAAAATTAATTAATTTAATTTAAAATTACATTATAAATAGATGTAAAAAAATAATACGTTTATATAATTACTAATCTTAATAATTATACCAGTGTTTGTATTTTTTTTAAATATCCGTGTAGCTTGCACAATTTTGAACAGCGACGGGGCTTCGAGCTTAACGTACAATGCAACAAATTAAAACGTTTAAAAATAACTACTTCTGAACGAAACATAAAATTTGGGAATCCAAAACTAGTATATATATTTTTAATCAAAGTTATGCTAGATTTGATATTAATAAAAGAGTACAAGGCGGGCACCATGACTTTAACTTGAACAATCAGACATATAAAACCATGGAGCTATATATGGTTTGGATACACAGATGCCCTCATGTAATGAATAGGCATATATATAAAGCGTCTTTTAATACATGCAATCAGGATTTGAGCCAATGAATCTTGATATGCAACCGATAGACCCTTTCGGCTTTCTACAACACAGGAGGATAAGATGCTCTCTCATGAAGGACCGGCAGACCCTTTCGATTGTATTTCATCTGGCACAGCTGTAATTGCCGACAGAACCCGATGATCACTGGTAAGTGAACACATTACTACATACGATTTCCACTAGGTGGATCATCGATGGATGGTGTGGTGTAAACTTTATCTCTGCCATCTATCTTTGACATTTAACGTAAAACACCCATGAGATAATGAACTGCAAACTATATGAACCAGAATGACATTAATATTTGGGCTCTGAACATAAACAAAGACCGCAAATAAAAGAAACATGAAACATATGTCACCTAATCTTTGCATTTGTGGAGAGAACATGTTTATTTACTCGGTTGTTGTACTTACCAAACTCGAGTTTCTCTATGATTCTCCAAGGATTCTTTCATCCGACATTAAAAAATTTAGTTCCTGCAGCCAAGACTAGCTTGATGAAAATTGATCCATCCTTTGCTTTTCGCATCCCTGTTGATCAATGTATCTAGCAGAAGAAAGCAAAGTAAAAAGAAGAAAATACCAAGGCACAAATATGCTCTAGCTTCAAGAGATATGCTAGAAGTTTCATGATATTTATTGATCATGATAGAATTCGTGACTTTTTACTCTCCATGCACGAAAACAAACTAGCAATCCAAAATTTATTGAACTCAGGGCAAGTCTAAAAAATTACCAGAAGTTTCAAAGTAACAGGCAAAACAAAAGTGGAAGAGACAATGATTGAGACATTTGCGCACAAACTCTTCAAAGCAAATTACAACCATTGGTGTTCCAAAAAAAGGAAAAAAAAGGCAAGGGAAAGGAAAACTTATTTTCATGTCCTGCAAATAATTCAGCAATTAAAGAATGATAGTTTAGATAATGGTTTGGTAAAAATAAATGCTAAATTTATGACTATTTATCATTGCTCAAAGCATCCATGCAATATTCCTATCTTTTGTCATTGGAGATCAGCAGGCAGGAAATCAACACTAAACAAATGGTTCCTTCTCAGTTAATTGATTTCACATTATTGTGCTGCCACTAGTTGCAGGAATTAGTATGACATGTAAATAATAGTACAAAAATTTGTCTATGATATAAAAAATTGCCTAAAGACTGGAGGTGTTTGCTTAACAATTATTTATAGAATAGACATTTAACCCAAGTAACTTAATACTCTCCTATTGTGTCAAGGCACTATTCCATGCATAAATAACTTAATGGCATATTCAGTGGTATATATGATGATAATTATCTACCAATACCGATGTCAATGATGTCAAGGTGGCATCTACGTGTGTTTTCATATAACTAGCATAGTATGTACTGTGATGCACACTTAATGGCACCAAAACATATGTCATCTGAAACTGCATGGCAAGGTCATTACAACACTTAATTCACAGCCGACACTTCACATATGCAAGGATCAAGCAATTCAGTGTTCTCAATATCAATGGCACTGCAACATCAAAAGATAAGAACTGATACTCAGGGAAGACAGTATATTGCCAAACTCAACAACAATTGTAAAGTATATGTCAAGGATTAACTGACATGAGACCACATAAGTTTAGTTTCAGAAGATCTATATGTCAAGGATTAACTGACATGAGACCACATAAGTTTAGTTTAACAGAAGCTAACCATTAATTTAGTTCAAATACCAATCCAGATGTATGGCAACATCAAAATCAATACAAGAAAGAACTCATCTGACAGCAGTCATTCCAATGGCACATATCAAAGGATTCCACACCTGTAAAACAAAACATAGTCTTTCTTCCACACACTTGTGCTCATAAAATGAAAGAAGCTCATAATTAATTTCCTTCTGTATCAGTTTTGTGGAGTTTGTCATTAATCATCGATTTCAACAAGAAATAGAAGAAAGAACTCACCTGACATGAGAAAATCTTTGATTTACCTCTAAGGAAATTTGGCATGCACTTGGCGGCAAGTACTTGTAAACATGCAAAGAAGCAACCATTAACATTGACAACAATGTGTCAGGCATGGCAGCATAATCCATTTGCGAGATATAGGGACATAGATTGAGTTGACTCAGAAAGGCATTATCAGCTGTTATTTCCTAACGGTTACAATTTGCATGCATCCAATTCAGGAAATGTTATAACTCTGCCTAATATTCTAACGGTTATAATTTGCATGCATCCAATTTCCTAACGGTTGTCCTTTTTCGATTTAATCATCTTATCTTCGGGATTGAAAAACTTGATCAATTCTCAGAAATGGTAATATTTATTGTTACAATTGGCTAACAAATGAAGCAAACATAAATGATAACAAAGACATGTTATAAAACAAGAAAATCATTGTTGACATAAATGTGTATGTGCGTAGTAGCAATTACAAAATCCCATCTCAAATCAATAGTCACATATATTGCTGATGCTTAATCTACAAGTTTGTCATACATTGATGACGTAATACTGACACACATTCAGACTTCTTTATGTTTTGAAAGAATTATAAAAAGTTATAATGAAGTGAAAAAGTTAAAAGACTGCTAACGTTAAATTTCTGTGTTGAAAGAATTATAAAGAGTGCTTGTTACATGTTCATTCCCTAATATTCTAGTATTACATGTTTGAAGGACATAAGGTATAGAAAAATCTAGAACCAACAATGGATGTAAACTCATTGTTAGGATTCATGAAGGATCACAAAGCTGCACAATCAGATGGGAAAAAGGTTACTTATGCTGACAATAATGGTTTACCAAATCAGTATGAGGGATAAGTGATGGAAGATCAAGTCAATTGGATGATTAAAGAAGATATTAGATGATTTAATATCTGGTAGCTCACACCGACTGATATTAACACCAAAGCTCGTGCATAACCACACATAATCTGATAGAAATTAACAATACATAGTTATCACAAAGAAATGAGATGAATAATGATGGACGGGAAAGAATACAGAAACCATAACAACAACATTCCATTTCCCAGATCAATCTTTAGCAAAAGGACTAAGATTGCCATTCCATTTCACAGCTAAAAATTCATTAAAATGGATAAGGTTTCATGTCTTCTCATTGGCCACTTCATGAAATTGACAACATTAAGAAGGAAAAAGAAGGTTATTCTTAGTGTTACCTGTAAGAGACTGAGACAAAATGGATAGTTCTTATTATTCTGTCCCGTTTGAGTAATAGAAGGTAGAAGTAAGAACCTCCCTATAATAGAGCCATAGCCCAGAAAAATGTTTGCTGCAGAGAAAACAAGTTCAATCAACATCAAAGATTGAGATATCTTACGAACAAAATTGAGAAAATTAAAAGAAACTGAAGAAAAAAAAACTAAAAAGATCTCAAACCCTAGATCTTGGATGGCAGGGAGTCGGAGAGCTGCAGAGATCTTAAACCTAGATCCAGAGATCTCAAACCCAAGATCTTCGATGGCAGCTACTCGGAGAGCCAGAGATCTCAAGTGCAGATCTTCGATGGCATCTTCCTAAAAAGCCAGAGATCTGAAACCCAGATGAGATCGATAGCAGCTACTCAGAGAGTAAGAGGTCTCAAACCCAGATCTTCGATGGAAGCTACTCGGAGAGCCAGAGATCTCAAACCCAAGATCTTCGATGGCAGCTACTCGGAGAGCCAGAGATCTCGAACCCAGATCTTCGATGGCTTCTTTCCAAAAAAACCCAAAGATCTGAAACCCAAATGAGATCGATGGCAAATACTCAGAGAGCAAGAGATCTCAAACCCAGATCTTCGATGAAAGCTACTCGAAGAGGCAGAGATCTCAAACCCAAGATCTTCGATGGCAGCTACTCAGAGAGCGAGAGATCTCGAACCCAAATCTTCGATGGCTTCTTCCCAAAAAAAGCTAGAGATTTGAAACCCAGATAAGATCAATGGCAGATACTCGAGAGCAAGAAATTTTGTTGGCCCAGATGGCAACCCAAGAGGGGGGGGTGAATTGGGTTCTTTAAAAAAATTTAACCTTTTAACAACTATGTGCTTGGAGATAGATGAAATGCAATGCGAATGTTAAGTACAACCAAGGAGATAGAGAAAGAGATAATCAAAGCACGGCAAACACAAAGGTTTTATAGTGGTTCGGTGTATCCAACACCTACGTCCACTCCCAAGATCCACTTGGGTCCACACTATAATTCTCTTGATTACAGTCGAGTTGTTTTACAAGATCACAACTTAAACTTGTTGTTTCCCAGGGATCACAACGAACCCAGCCAGTTTTTCGGGCTCACCAGCACAAAACCCTAAACTCAAGCTAATCTAGCTTGACCCGAGGTATACTACCTCCACTAGTTCAATCCCCTTGATAGAACTAGCACAAACAAGAAAGAATAATATTTTTCAATAATACAAAGCTCCTCAAATGAGCAAATATTCAAAATAAATAAGCAAGGTTAGAAAAGCCTGTTTTGAAGATTGTTGGATTTGAGCTTTTCTTCTTTTCCTCTTCTCTCTGGAGATGTTGAATCAGGCCTCAGCTTTGATTCGTTGCAAGTGTTGCAGATGAGAAGTTGAGAAAACAGAGCTTTTTCTTCTATTTTTTTTAGGAATCCTCCGATTTTTCCAATATGAGCGCCTTGGATTTCTCTTTGAGCTTTTTGAAGTGGAAGGATTTGAGTTTGGATACTTTTCTCTTTGATTTCAGGCTCAAGACTTCTCGGATTTTTGATTTGTATTCACTTCGATTTTTCCGTTTTTCTGTTCTTTTTCAAACGGGCGTTCTCCCCCTTTTATAGAATTCCTTTAATCCGTTTTTGGTAAGAAAACTAGCCGTTGGAATGTACCTGGAAAGTTTTTCCAAACAAAATATATCCGTTAGAAGTTAGGTAAAGAGAAAATATTACCGTTAGAGCTAATCTGGCATTTTAAATTTTCGTTCCAGATAGGTTGGAGTCGGCTCCAACTTTTCAGGTGTCGGCTCTAAGTCGTTTATCCAAAAATAGAAAGTTCTGAGTTCGTCTAGGAGTCGGCTCGAAAAAGTTAGGTGTCGGCTCGCCATACTCAGGTGTCGACTCCAAAAGACTGTAAGTGTCGGCTCCAAGGTAGTCAAAAATCAAACGTTTTGTCCCCGCATCGGAGTCGGCTCCAGACATTATAAGTGTCAACTCCGAAACTCTGGGTGTCGGCTCCGAAACTCTAGGTGTCGGCTCCGGACCGTATCAAAATCAGAAGAATATTTGACTGGCCATGGGGTCGGCTCCAGCATTCCTAGGTGTCGACTCCAGGCTCTGAAACTTTGAAACTTATATTTTGCAATTGATTCAAAACGCGTTTCTTAATGCCTTTAAATCAATCAATATTTTTAAGCCCTGAAACACTTATCAAATTTATTAGTAATCAAATAAATATACTCAATTCCTTTATTAATCATCAAAATCAATAATTGGGTCAACAATCTCCCCTTTTTGATGATTATAAAAACATTGAGTATATGCATAGGATTCTTAAATCAAAATTTTAAGGAATTGATCCTCACAAGTAAGCTCCCCCTGAATAAGGTAGCTCCCCCTATGAAGTTCAATTTAGCAATTGTTTTTCCTTTTGCTCTACATTTTAGTGTTGGATACTTAGAATTCAGTTATATCAATTGTCACTTAGGTTTATTTGCATATCCAAAATCACTTGATACCAATCAAATAAAATGTCAATCAAAGCATAACTAATTAATGCATATACGACATAACTTTCTCCCCCTTTTTTGTAATCAACAAAAGGTTAGAAAGAGTTAAGTCAAATGATAAAATTGATAGATCAAAGGATAATTTCATTTCATCAAAGATCAAGTATTACAAAAAGAAACTGTGCTTTCATTACATCAAACATTTAAACTTTCATTTCAACATCAAACAACATATCTCATTAAGAAAAAAACTTAGACTTCATTACATGAAAATTACAAATTGTTTCTAATGATTCTTGTTAAATGATCCAAAATCTTTCCCATTCCATCACTTTGAGTAGCTACAAATTCTTTCAACCTTCTATCAACAAAAGAGCAAGCAGTCATGATTTTATCTTGAAGCTCGGCATTGCACTTGGAGTAGGTCTCAGAATCTCCACAGATATCTTTAAGTTCTTCAAATATATTTTCAGATCATTACTTAAGGAATCCGCAGATGAACTAAGAGTTGATTCTATTTTGCCAATGCGATCATCCAGGGAATAAAGGGTTTCTTTAAGATTCATAAACTTATTATCAAACTCAGTCTTCAATTCATCCTTCTGAGCAGCAAGCAATCCTTTGAGTTGCTCCAATTGAAGGTCTGAAAAACCAACTGATGAAGTGGATGACTGAACATGAACAAGAGTGGGTGCAGGGCAGGAACAGGGCTGCTAGGCTACGGAGAGGGAACCCTCACAGATGGTCCAGCCTCAAAGATGCAGAAGGTCTAGGTTCAGGGGCTCTCTCATCCAAGTTGCCTTTCCTTTCCCATTGCCCATTGATCTTAACAAATCCCATCCGATGCAAGGTGGCCAAACTGTAGTAATCAGTATGCCTGAGATTTTTGAAGGTTCATTGTCTAATATCACAACACCTTGGCTTCTAAAAACCATAGTTAGCACCATGCCGTAGGGTAAGGATGATCTTCTTTTTCCTCCAGCCTCAGCCATATAATATCATCATTGCAGCTAAATTTATGGGTTGACTGGTCAACACACTGTCCATCACAACAATGTCTCGCTCGGAGACATACTCAAATCGGCCGGTTTTTGGAAATAATATTCTACTGCAAATATTATGAAGTAATCTTAATTCCAAGGGCAGTTGATTAGCCCTAATCTCCTCAAATTCTGTAACTTCTCTCCTAACATCCTTGATAAGCGGCTGACCTCTCACTGTGGATGTCGGCAACTAATCCAGTAATGGGAATGCTAAGGAGGTTTCCTAATTTCTGAAAAGTGAGATGGATTCTTTTACCTCTGACTGAGCTCACGATTCCACCATCACCTCTTGACAGATTGAAATAGAATTCCTTGACAAGGCTGGATATGTAGGAACATCTAGAGAACACACTTTATCCCAGCCCATTCCTTGATTTGATTCCCAATAGAGAAGCCCTCGGATTGAAAGAACTCAAATCAACTTTCCTACCCATAGTTATCACTCTCCCTGCTAGGGTATCTACCTGAGGTGATGAAGGTCTGGATTGTCCGAAGCAGTTGAAGAAGAATCACTCGGAGACGGCTCGCGCACGGGTCGCTCGCCGATCGTTTTCCGGTTGCTACGGGCTCCAAGCACTGATCCTCTCCTCTTAGGTGCCATTAGATCCTTAGGAAGGCTTGAATAGGGTGGAATTAGAGATGGGGAGGCTTTGAGAGAGTTTGGGAGGTGTTTGAAAGGAATTTGAAAAGAGATGAAATGACGAGGTGTCGACTCTGCCCTAATAAAGTCGATTTGGGACCCCAGGTGTCGACTCCGCAAAGTCGGGTGTCGACTCCAAATCGCTAACACAGTTAGCGCTCGAACTGGAGTCGGCTCCACTTATACGGGTGTCGGCTCCAAGGTCAGGGACCGAGAGCGACACAGACAAGGTGTCGACTCCTCAAACTGAGGTGTCGACTCCACTGACAGTTTCAGAGAAAAATAACTGAGATTCAAACAACTAAAACTTGTCAAATAGGTTCAATAAAATTTTAAAAAAAATCTTTGGAATATGAAGGAATCAAATTGCTCAATGACTAGATAATTTGTCCTTAAAATTATGAAGGAATATCAAGAAATTAATAGAAATCTAGATAGTCATTCCTTAGAGTTTCAAAATCATTCCAAAGGGTCACAAATCCCTAATTCACCTCTAAGATAACAAAATCTCTCTTCACTCAAAGGTTTTGTAAATATATCAGCTAATTGTTCTTCAGTATTAACATAATCAAGACAAATTTCATTATTAGCTACATGTTCTCTTATAAAGTGATATCTAATTTCAATGTGTTTTGTTCTTGAATGTTGAATTGGATTTTTAGTTAAATTTATTGCACTTGTGTTATCACATCTAATAGGAGTTTTATCAAGTGTTATGCCATAATCTTCAAGTTGTCTCTTAATCCAAAGGATTTGAGCACAGCAACTTCCAGCTGCAACATATTCTGCTTCAGCAGTTGATAATGCAACCGAATTTTGCTTTTTGCTAAACCAAGAGATTAAGTTACTTCCTAAAAATTGACATGCACCACTTGTGCTTTTTCTATCTAATTTACATCCAGCATAGTCAGAATCAGAATATGCAATTAAGTTTAATGTTGAGTCTCTAGAATACCATAAACCTACATTTTTAGTTCCACTTAAATATCTTAAGATTCTTTTTACAGCAATTAAGTGAGATTCTTTAGGTTCAGATTGAAATCTAGCACATAGACAAACAGCAAACATGATATCTGGTCTACTAGCTGTTAAGTAAAGAAGAGATCCGATCATACCTCTAATATTTTTGATCTACTTTCTTACCATCTTCATCTTTGTCCAATTTGCATGAAGGACTCATAGGTGTTCCAAGTGGTTTGATTGACTCCATTCCAAACTTCTTGAGAAGTTCTTTTGTGTATTTTGCTTGATTGATGAAAATCCTCTTTGCTTTGCTTGATTTGAAGTCCTAGGAAGAAATTGAGTTCTCCCATCATGCTCATCTCAAACTCACCCTGCATTAACTTAGCAAATTCTTGACATAACAGATTGTTAGTAGCACCGAATACAATATCATCACATATATTTGTACTACTAATAAATCCTTGTCTTTTCTTTTCAAAAATAGTGTTTTATCAACATTTCCTCTTATAAAGTCATTTTCAATCAAAAATTTACTTAATCTTTCATACCAAGCTCTAGGTGCTTGTTTTAAACCATATAGTGCTTTGTGCAATTTAAAAACATGATTTGGAAATTCATGATCTTCAAAACCAGGAGGTTGTTCAACAAACTTCCTCATTTATAAATCCATTTAAAAATGCTTTTAACATCCATTTGAAATAAATTGATATGCATATGACATGCAAATGCGAGTAATAATCTAATTGCTTCTAATCTAGCTACAGGTGCAAAAGTTTCATCAAAATCAATTCCTTCTTCTTGATTATATCCTTTTGCGACTAATCTAGCTTTGTTTCTAATTACTATGCCATTTTCATCTAATTTATTTCTAAATACCCATTTTGATCCTATAACAGAATGATCTTTAGGTCTATCTACAAGAGTCCAGACATTATTCCTAGTAAATTGATTTAATTCTTCTTGCATAGCTAACATCCAATTATTATCTTTTTCAGCCTCTTCAATAGTTTTAGGTTCAATTTGAGATACAAATGCAAGATGATTATTGATGTTTCTCATTGATGATCTAGTTCTTACTCCTTGAGATGGATCACCTATAATTAATTCTTTTGGATGACCATAGGCATATCTCCAATCTCTAGGAAGATCTACATCATTATGATTTGCATCAACAACATCAACACTAGGAGAATCATTATCTTTAGCTTCTTGTTCATGATCTGAAGATACATCAATATTTAATTTTTCAATGTCTCTTTCTAGAATGTTTGTATCTTCCTCATCATCAATTTTCTTGAACTAGATGCTAAAGATTCATCAAAAATTACATGAATAGATTCTTCTACAATTAAGTTTCTCTTGTTAAACACTCTATAGGCTTTACTAGATGTTGAATATCCTAAGAAAATGCCTTCATCAGATTTTGCATCAAATTTTCTAGATTATCTTTACCATTATTATGAATGAAACATTTACAACCAAATGCATGAAAGTAACTTATGTTTGGTTTTCTATTGTTCCATAGTTCATAAGGAGTTTTCTTAATGATTGGCCTAATTAAAGCTCTATTAAGAATGTAACATGCCGTGTTTATAGCTTCCGCCCAAAAGTATTTTGGTAGGTTGCTTTCACATAGCATGGTACGGGCCATGTCTTCTAAGGTTCTATTTTTTCTTTCAACTACTCCATTTTGTTGTGGTGTTCTAGGTGCTGAAAAATTATGATGGATGCCATTTTCTATGCAAAAGTTTTCAAATAGATTTTCAAATTCAGTGCCATGATCACTTCTAAGAGACACTATGGTGTTGTTTTTCTCATTGTGACCTTCTTGAAGAATTTCAAAAATAATGGAAAGGTCTCATCTTTATGAGCTAAAAACAATACCCAAGTGTATCTAGAATAATCATCTACAATCACAAGACCATATTTCTTTCCTCCTAGACTTGTGGTTCTAGTAGGTCCAAAAAGATCCATGTGAAGTAGTTCAAGTGGCCTAGAAGTGGAAACAATATTTTTAGTTTTGAAAGAGTTTCTAGTTTGTTTTCCAAATTGACATGCATCACAAATTTGTTATTTTCAAAATCTAGTTGTGGAAGACCTTTTACTAAATCCATTCTTATTAATTTTGAAATTAGGTGTGTGCTTGCATGACCTAATCTACGATGCCATAACCAACCAATCTCATTCATATTAGCATTATTAGCAACTAAGCAATGATTACTAGTAGACAAATTGTCTAAATCAATCAAGTATACATTGCCATTTCTATTTCCAATAAAACAATGCTATTATCAATGGGATTAGAAACAGTGCAGATAGAAGCTTCAAATGATACTTTAAAACCTTTATCACATAATTGGCTAATACTATTAGATTATGTTTTAAACCATTGACATATAAACATTTTCAATATATGTGGAGGGAGTTATTTGAATTTACCAAACCCCATGATTTGGCCTTTGCCATTGTCACCAAACGTAACAACTCCTCCTCTTTTGCTTTCAAGGGTGATGAATTGATCCTTGTCACCCGTCATGTGTCTTGAGCAGCCACTATCAAGATACCACTTTCGCTTTGATCTTTTGGCCGCAAGACACTCCTGCAAAAATAATCAAGTCTTATATTTAGGTACCCAAGCCTTCTTGGGTCCTTCATGGTTAGTAGCATAAAAGATTGTTCCTTTGGGAACCCATATTTTCTTTCCTTTACTATTTAAATTTTGTTACTGTTTCTTACATTACATTCATAGGATTTATGGCCTTTCTTGTTACAATAATGACATGTAAACTATCTTTATTTTGTTCTTTTCTAAAGAAGTTTTTGACAAATTTTTGTTTTATGTTAGGTCTATATCCTAATCCAGCCTTATCAAATATAGCTCTTTGATTACTAATAATAAATTAAGTTTTTCAGAACTATAAGTAAATTTATCAACAATGTTCTTATATTTATCAACTTCCTTCTTTAATTTATCATTTTCATTGGAAATTGATCTTTTTCTTTTGTCAAATTTTCATTTTCAGATTTCAGCATCTTAATCTCATTAGTAAGATTATCTTTTTCTTTAATGAGAATTGAATTATCATTTTTCAAAATTTGTATTTCTTTTTAAAACTTTAAAATCATCAACAAGTTCATTAAAGGCTTCAAACAATTCATCAAATGTAAATTCATCACAAGGGTTTTCGGAACTTACCTCGTTGTCATCGTTTGCCATAAAGCAAATGTTTGCAACTTCTTTTTGATCTTCCTCTGAAGAGGATTCATCGCTGTCGCTCCAGGTTGCAACATAGGCTTTCTTCTTCTTCTTGTAGGTTTTCTTTAGTTGAGGACAATCATATCTAAAGTGCCCCGGTTTCTTACACTCATAGCAAATCAAGGGGTCTTTCTCTTTGTCCTTGTCCTTGTCTTTTCTTTTCTCCTTCCATCTTAATTCCAGATTTCTTCTTATGGAAGGGTCTCTTTCTTCTCATGAATTTTTTGAATTTTCTAGCTAGAAGAGCAGTCTCATCATCATCATTATCACTACAGCTCTCCTCACTTTCTGCAGCCTTAAGAGCTATAGTCTTCTTCTTTTTAACATCTTCCTATGTGCTGCTTCATGGTTAACTCATGGGTCATTAGTGATCCAAGTAGCTCCTCCAAGGGTAAAGTGTTGAGGTCCTTGGCTTCTTGGATTGCTGTCACCTTTGCTTCCCAAGTCTTGGAAGTGACCTAAGAATTTTACGAACAAGTTCAGAATTAGTATAAATCTTACCTAGACTTTTCAAACCATTTACAATATCAGTGAATCTAGTATACATGCATGCTATAGTTTCAGTTTGTTCCATGCTGAATAATTCATACTTATGAACAAGAATATTTATCTTAGATTCTTTAACTTGATTTGTACCCTCATGGGTAACCTCTAATCTATCCCATATCTCTTTGCGGAATTACATGTAGAGATACGATTAAATTCGTTAGCATCTAATGAACAATATAAAACATTCATGGCTTTAGCATTAAGCTGAGCCATTTTCCTATCATTCTCATTCCAATCCCTTTCGGGCTTAGGAACAATAGAACCATCAACTACGTGTGTGGTGTGCTAGGTCCATTAATTATAACACTCCACAATTCATAATCTGAAGCTTGAATGAATATTCTCATTCTTGCTTTCCAATATGAATAGTTGGAACCATTAAACAAGGGAGGTCTATTTGTAGAATGACCTTCAGCAAATGAAGATCCAACTTGAGCTGCCATTTGGATCTTTAGCTCTTGATCGTGTGATCAAATAAACAATGAGCACAAGCTCTGATACCAATTGTTGGCCCAGATGGCAACCCAAGAGGGGGATGAATTGGGTTCTTTAAAAAATTTTAACTTTTTAAAACTATGTACTTGGAGATAGATGAAATGCAATGCGAATGTTAAGTACAACCAAGGAGATAGAGAAAGAGATAATCAAAGCACGGCAAACACAAAGGTTTTATAGTGGTTCGGTGTATCCAACACCTACGTCCACTCCCAAGATCCACTTGGGTCCACACTATAATCCTCTTGATTACAGTCGAGTTGTTTTACAAGATCACAACTCAAGTTTGTTGTTTCCTAGGGATCACAACAAACCCAGCCGGTTTTTCGGGCTCACCAGCAAAAACCCTAAACTCAAGCTAATCTAGCTTGACCCGAGGTATACTACCTCACTAGTTCAATCCCCTTGATAGAACTAGCACAAACAAAAAGAATAATGTTTTTCAATAATACAAAGCTCCTCAAATGAGCAATATTCAAAATGAATAAGCAAGGTTAGAAAAGCCTGTTTTGAAGATTGTTGGATTTGAGCTTTTCTTCTTTTCTTCTTTTCCTCTTCTCTCTGGAGATGTTGAATCAGGCCTCAGCTTTGATTCGTTGCAAGTGTTGCAGATGAGAAGTTGAGAAAACAAAGCATTTTCTTTTTTTTTTTTTTGGGAATCCTCCGATTTTTCCAATATGATCGCCTTGGATTTCTCTTTGAGCTTTTTGGAGTGGAAGGATTTGAGTTTGGATACTTTTCTCTTTGATTTCAGGCTCAAGACTTCTCGGATTTTTGATTTGTATTCACTTCGATTTTTCGTTTTTCATTCTTCTTTTTCAAACGGACGTTCTCCCCCTTTTATAGAATTCCTTTAATCCATTTTTGGTGAGAAAACTAGCCGTTGGAATGTACCTGAAAATTTTTCCAAACAAAATATATCAGTTAGAAGTTAGGTAAAGAGAAAATATTACCGTTAGAGCTGATCTGGCATTTTAAATTTTCGTTCCAGATAGGTTGGAGTCGGCTCCAACTTTTCAGGTGTCGACTCCAAGTCGTTTATCCAAAAATAGAAAGTTTTGAGTTCGTCGAGGAGTCGGCTTGAAAAAGTTAGGTGTCGGCTCGCCATACTCAGATGTCGGCTCTAAAAGACTGTAAGTGTCGGCTCCGAGGTAGTCAAAAATCAAACGTTCTGTCCCCGCATCGAAGTCGGCTCCAGACACTGTAAGTGTCGACTCCGAAACTCTGGGTGTCGGCTCCGGACCGTATCAGAAATCAGAAGAATATTTGACTGGCCATGGGGTCAGCTCCAGCATTCCTAGGTGTCGACTCGAGGCTCTAAAACTTTGACACT
Organism: Calamus simplicifolius; assembly: GCA_900491605.1. Taxonomy (NCBI): domain Eukaryota; kingdom Viridiplantae; phylum Streptophyta; class Magnoliopsida; order Arecales; family Arecaceae; genus Calamus; species Calamus simplicifolius. The sequence continues at coordinate 1,821,329 of UESW01003855.1, forward strand.
TATATTTTGCAATTGATTCAAAACATGTTTCTTAATGCCTTTAAATCAATCAAATATTTTTAAGCCCTGAAACACTTATCAAATCTATTAGTAATCAAATAAATATACTCAATTCCTTTATTAATCATCAAAATCAATAATTAGATCAACAAATTTTAAACCCAGATCTCCGATGGAAGCTACTCGAAGAGCCAAAGATTTGAAACCTTATCTTCGATGGTAAGAATACGCCTATTTCATGGGGTCCCTAAGAATAGAAAATGAAAATACCGCTGCATTGATTGAAATACGAAATTAAGTAAAGCTCACATGCCTTTTTAAGGCTATTTGGGGGAATAAGGTGAAATAAGTATTTCAAGCGGGAATGGAAAAAATGAGAAGAAACACGGACGGGTTACCATCTGCATCATCGGCAAAAGGAAAAAGCAAACTAATTTCCAGCTTTGCATAACCTCCATGAAAAATAGCTTAAAAAGCCCTCTACAAGTTGGGTTCTAGAACTTTCCCAACACTTGATCCCAATAAGAGAATCCTCTACAGTGGACGACCATCAGATGCAAAAAAAAAAAAAACTAAACATTCAACTAAAAGCCAGGTAACCTGCAAAGTTGCACTCACTTCTCAGGCAACAACAACTTGAATCATAATCTCGATATAGTTAGATCCCACTCATATTTCCCTTCTCAGGGGACTGATAAAATTATAATCAATGGTTATTATCAAACCTAAAAAGCAGATCTTGATAGACATAAAGCTGCATGCACCCTCAAAAATCCTACGGTCCCAAGGGCCTGATGAGCTACGGCAATTTTTTTAATCGATTCTTAAAAAAAAATATACAGTTGCAATAGAGACCGGAAAAATATAATTAAAAATGAAGGAAAAAAAAAAGGAGCAAAGCTTGAAACCCACAACAACCCACACGAATATCAGATCCCATATAATGGCAGAAAATTGCCGGATCGGCAAGCAACAAACAAAACAGCACGGCAAGAACTTAGGGAATCAAAAAAATGACTAGGAGTAGACAGCATCACTCATCCCAGATCAACATTACCATTCTTTCAATGTCTCCCAACGCAGAGCCAGAATAGCAGTGCAAAAGGCCCCACAGCTGCCTTGAAAGGTATTCCAAGCAGCAGGCTGCAAGAGCAAAAGGACCCGCACATTCATAAAAACAAGAATAGAACAAACAAATTTATGTACGAGTCTCAGAAAACAAATGAAAATATCATTAAACACTGGCAATATAACAACAACACACGAATTACTCATTATGCTAAAGGTTGCAAAGATTACAGTCCTCAGCCATCAGCCTGAAAAAGCAGGGCTCGGTTTTTTTTAAAAAAAAAAAAACAACCAAACAAGGCTGTCATGGCATGCTCTTCTAAGTACGTGCTGCCACTACCAAAGCCCCCTAAATCTCAGGCTACCAAACAGAACTGTGCAAAAGCAACCAGACAAGACCAACACTAACCAGAGCCACACAGACCCAACTGACTCAGTGGACAGACTACAAACTGGAACAACACCTAGATTCAAACTTCAGGCGCAAACTTTAACCACCAACCACCCCAGTGATTGATAACCAGGACCCTATTTAAAAAAAAAAACCCACTAGAAATGAGATAAACAAGAAGAGACTCAAAGAAACCACTATGAACCAGGACTAGGTATAGTTGTCATCTCAAGAACAAAGGCCAGGATAGAGGAAAGCTAGCCAATCAGTGACAGCCAAACACTCCAAAACAGGCTTCCCCTATAAAAAAGGAAAATCTGCAAAAATTGACTGGCCAGAGGTCCCTGGAAAACAGCCGAGTCCTGTGACAAAGAAGAGAGTCCACTAGCCAATCAGTGACAGCCAAACACTCTGAAACAGGCTTCCCCTATAAAAGAGGAAAATCTGCAAAAATTGACTGGCCAGAGGTACTTGGAAAACAGCCGAGTCCTGTGACAAAGAAGAAAGCCCATTGCCTGTGGCACAAGCCAAAAACCAACTTCAACACTGCTGATACTTATGTTGTTATTTTATCTATCATCTGGTGCTGGAGACCCCCACCATCAGACTGACTATAGAATATCCTGCACCCGCTCTCTCCTATCTTCTAGTAAAGGATGTCGCACCACCACAGCTTCTCCTCGAGTGTTCCAATCCCTTGAGTACTAATCAGCTTACAGTTTTGAAGGTTCAGCCCCACCAAGGATCTGGCCATGTTGCCTAAGAGTGGCAGACTCTTTTGTGTCAGCTTAGAACATCCTGCCAGAGAGACTTGCAGCTTAAGCTGACTAGCAGATGCCAAGACTGCAACACCATAATCACTGATCATGCACCTTGACAGATCGAGATCATCAAGCAAAGAGCAACCGTCAGCAATCACCAAAAGGCTCTTATCAGTAACCTTCTTACAGCCTTCAAGATGAAGAACCTGGAGAGTAGTTCCATGTTGCTTCGCCAGCACAGTAACAACAGCATCTGTCAGATCCACACAGCCACTTAGATTGACCGTAACTAATCCCAACTCTGAACTCTCAATCAGCGGCAGAAGGCCTGCATCAGTCACACCAACTAGCCCACTCAAATCTACATGCTGCAGCTGTGGGCAGATCTTCCCAATCACTGCTAAGCTAGCACTAGTAAAACCAGGGCAGTCCTGGATGGTCAAGGATCGAAGAGATAAGCATGAGGAGAGCGGGCAAAAACATGAATCTTTGATCCCCATGCATTTCACCAAGGATAGTGCCCTGAATTTTTCATTGCAGTTCAGAAGACAACCAAGAACACCGATTAGACTGATCCGATTGCATTCCTCCAGACTCAGATCATCCAGTGCCCGAGCTGCCATGGCAAAAGCCTTCAAGCCAGCATCTGACAGATAGCAGCACCTGCGGAGACAAAGCTGCTTCAGATTTGGGCAACCCTTTGCAATGGCCTCGAGGCCCAGATCAGTAACCCCACGGCAAGAGTTGATCAAGATGGACTTCAAGTTCCGCAAGCCAAGTGCATTGCCCATAACCCAGAAGCCCCTCTCACTCACGTACTGGAGACCACTAAGCACTAGATCAGTAACAGCCCTCCCATAGTGCCCAATGACAGCAAGAGATGCATCACTGATATTCACATTCTGAAGCTTTATCTTTGATAGGAAAGATGAAGCTGCAGAGACAAGGCTTGCAACTCCTTGGTCACCAATACGCGGACAGTCCTTGATGACAATAGACTTCAACTTTGGGCAGCAGCGGCTAATGGCCTGGAGGCCTTCATTGCCTATGCTCCAGCAAGATTCTATCACTAGAGAAGTCAGGTTGGGACACTTCTGAGCAACAGCCGTCAAGCCCTTATCTGAGATTAAAGGACACTTGCAGAGGTCAAGCTCTTCCAGCATAGGACATCCATTCGCAATCTCAGATAAGCTGATGTCGCTGATCAAGGGAACATTCCACATCGACAAAACCCGTAGGGAAGGGCAACCACGGGCGACAGCAGATAGTCCAACATCAGTGAGCGGACGAGTTGCATTGCTTCCTTGAACGCAAAGCTTTCCCAGCCCACCATGGCCACCAGTACCAACAGCCATAGCAGCAAGTCTAACATCTGTGGCTTCCATTGCTTTCAAGTTCCGAGTAAGATAACCAGTGCTCTCGAATTCCTCTTCCTCGTTTGCACTCATAGCACCGTTCAGATCTGGCAAAGATTTCTTCGAAGACTCGCTGCTGCTGGTGCCGTTTTTCTTCTGATAAGGCATCTCAGAAGCCCGGATACTGCTCAGGAGCATAAGCCAACGCTTGGATACACAAGCAGAGTTGCTCCTCTCCTTAGTTCCGGGCAGCCTCCTGAGGATCTCGAAGAGGCACTCGTCAGGAAGAACATCGATGGAGCAGAGCTGCCGCTTTTGCTTCTCAGAGCCCTTCTCTCCTTTAATGATGAAAGGAGCCATGACCCGTGACCTCTTGGGAGGCGGGCAGAAGACGTCGACGTTAGGAGCGATAGATAAGAGAAGGCTCGAATCCATGAGGTTGGAGATGAGAGGTCCCCCGGAGCAGCGATCCTTGTTTCCTGAGAACAAGAAGAAGAAGAAGAAGAGAGATGAGTTCTACGAATGGCCGTGTGCGCTTTTGCTAGCGGACTTCAAATAACAGAATAACAAGGAAAAAAAGCATCTGATGAAACTCCTGGAAGAAGACGAGATCGGCACGTTTGGAAAGTTAAACATCAACAAGCCACAAATACTAGATCCACAGAACCTGCAAAACCGCGCAACGAAAGCAAGCATGGATCTACCTTTTCCATTAATTAAAAAAAAAATCCTGAGCGGCAAGAAGACAACTAAATCATCAGAACGAGAGGAACAAACTTAAATCAAAACCCTAAAATCGATCTAAGAAAAGAGAAGAGAGAATACACCAAACACAGCAGAGAGGAAAGCAATCAAGTCGTCAAGGAGGAGAGCAGATCGACAGATCGATCAATCAATCATGAAATTTTATAAAAACAAAAAAAAACCCTTCTAAAGCCGATTTTTAAGGAAAAATAAAAACAGAGAGAATGAAAAACGAAAATCAAAAAATCAAAAAAAAAAAAAGAAACTCTGGGGATTGTCAAAACAGATATAATCTCGTCCGTCCGATCTGCAGATAGAAACTCCGTGAAAGGTCTCAGGTTAAATAGAGAAACAGATCTAGTTCCGGATCCAAAGAAAGCGAGCGAGATGGGGCGGGGGCAAGGAAAGACCGAAGAAATACCTCTATAGTTGACGAGGGCTGGCATCGCCGCAACCCCGAGGAGGAACCGGAACCAAAGGCCGACGGCAACAAGAAAAAACCAACAACAAAAAGGAAGAGCAGGAAGGCCGCCACAGGATCTGCCAATCCTTCGACCGCTGAATGCATCACAAGGCAAGAATCCCCCCTCTCATCCAAGAAACCCTACAACTCCGACAGGATAGATAGGGCAAAATAAAATAAAATAAAATCAATAAAAAATAAAAATGCAAGAGCTGAAGATGGCTTGATGGTTTCTCCTCTCTCTCTCTCTATTAAAAGAAGGGTGGAGATGGGGATATTGATAAAATGAGACAGGGACGCCGACAGGAAGGGGGAGGGGTGGATGGACCGTGTACCTGGGGGTGGAGAAAAGGGGAGGGACCGGGATGGTGCGCAGAAGAGAGAAGATTTTTGGGGGCGAGTACCCACCACGTCATCGCCCAGGTGCGCTGCATCCTTCCCGAAACAGCGGATTCGGGCTTTCTCGCGCTTCCCCGTTCTTTCTATCTCCCTCCGCCGGACCCACTACGTACACGGAATACGGAAGATTAGAAGAATTACACAAGCCGCGCTTCCCACCCACCCCCTGTACATATTCCCATCCTCGTCATCATTGATTTCTTTCGTTACCCTCTCGAACATCCGGTTAAACCATCCTGTTGGATCATTAATTTAATATTAAATTTATATATAATAATATTATTATATATATGAACCGTTAAATAAGATTAAGTTTAATTAAAAAAATCTATTAAGATTTCAACGAATTGAATTTCAATGTATCTAATAGAATGTTAGGCTTTAATAAACAAAAGCTCAAGGAATGATTTTATTTTTATGATAGAGTAAAGAAAAATATATATATATATATATATATTGGTTTTTAGATCGAACGTACTTTTTTTTTTTTTCATGTATCTCATCGTCAGAAAGAAAATACTAAAAAAAATTCTAAAAGACTTTCTGAGAGAACACACTAATCTAGAAAGCCAATTTCATGGCTTAAAGAGTAATCAAATAATATGGATTCAGTTATGCTTCTGTTTATTGTTTATTGATTCTTGATGATTGAACATGAATAATTCTTGAGTTTCGTGATGATTTTTATCAAAGGTTTAAGTTGTTTAACTTCTAACAATTGGTATTAGAGCCTCTTTTCATTTTAAATCATTGAGAACAAATTTAGTTTAATTTTTTTATAGATTCAGATTACTTTGAGTATATATATATATATATATATATAGAAAAAGGGAATGATTATCACCATTAGGGTTGCCGACGCTGAGGTTGCATACATATAGATATATCTTTGTCTGCATGGAAGAGAAGAAGAGAAGGTCCAGTGCCTTCTCCTACAATGCGTCCAGGCACATAACTCGCAAGGGGAACGCGTGAGAAAAAATGGGTATCTTCATTCGTGTGGAAGGGAAGAAGAGAAGGCCCGATGCCTTCTCCTACAACACGTCAATGAGTTACAGGCAGGGAACTCGCAAAGGGAACGTGTGAGAAGAAATGGGTTATATACTTATAACTCAAGTCCATTTGCTATATGTTAACTTCCACTCGAGTTTTTGGACCATGTGATTTCGGCCTGCTAACGAAGTTGACTGAGCTAGCGGGTGACTTTCACTTGAGTTTTTGGGCCACATAGTTAACTAAGCTAGCGGATAGGCTTGAGGATTACAAATTAGCGGATGGGCTCTCGGAATATATACGCGATATGAACGCAGGTCCAACCATGTGATCGAGACCGGGTACTAAAAGGCCACAAAGGCAGACCGAAGCATCCGAGTCATGGTAGGTTGGGATAAATTAATTTTGATATATATATTTTTAAGGGAGTTTGACATTTTATTTTAAAGCTAATTTTGATGCAATCTTAAATTTAAATATTAAAATAGTTTTATATATTTTTGAGATAAATTAATTGAAGCAACATGTCGTCAAAGTGACCTCTCTTGTGAAAATTAATTTGTTTTAAAATATAAATGATTATGTGAATAATTATCGATCGAAAGGAATGTGAATATTTAAGAGAATTATATGTGCATCTATGGTAATAAATACGTAGTGATGTGGCTGATCATGCCCCCAAGCGGTAGGGTAATAATCTGCACGGTTCTCAAAGCTATGTAATAATGTGGCGGCCAGTCCCAGCCTCAACCTTAGCTTCGGCCTCGGCCTCGGCTTCAGCCTCAGACTTCACAATAATTTGGCGGCCAGTCCCAGCCTCGACCTCGGCTTCAACCTCAGACTTTACCTCGGCCTCGGCCTCGATTGCGGACTTCGTTTCAGCTTCAACATTGACCTTGGGCCCTTGATGCAGGACCGATTCGCATGCAAGTAATTTTTTTCTTTTTTTTAATGATTAATGATTGCAGTTGATTATTCTCTCAAAGTAATAGCTTAAGAGGGATTCAAGAAAATTCACAGTAAATCCGCACGCGAAACAGTTCCAAAAAAAAATAAAGAAGAAGGACCGCCGAGGCTAAGAAGCCCCGGTAGGTCTTGTTTTCCTACAATAAAGTTACTAGTAGATTAAAGGGGTGTACCTGGCAAGAGGGGAAAGATCAAAGTGTTGAAGGGGTTGCTCTGCGTGGATGCACCCTAGATGACCAAGCCTTGAGCCCACGAATCTGCGGCCAAGTATCTGTTGTCCTGGATGACGATCGCCTTGAATCCTGAATTCGTGACTACTGAGGGATCTGCAAGATCACCATACAAGGGTTAAATCATAGAAAAAATTTAGAATAGAGGCAAAAAGACAAGGAAGGAGTAGAGAAAAGGAGAGGGTGGCTAAGGTTTTCTCCTGAAGACTTGGGATGTTGGCATGCGCAGGAGGAGGGAAACAAGAGCACCAGAGAACTAAGTAACAAAAAATCATAATAACTCAAAACTTGGATTGATTGATTAATAATAAAAGATAAATCATTCATATAAGAGGGTCTCTTTTATAGAGCAAGAGACTTGGGGCCCAAGAAAAACAAATATGGAAAGAGAGAAGAAGAAAAAAGGCGCCCTAATCAAATTTGGCATGAAATCTACAGCATCCAGATGATGAAGGTGATCTTCTAGATGCAATCAGTGGCAGCTGGATTCGGCATAAAATCTGTGGCGTCCAGATGAGGCAGGTGATCTTGATTGTGATGCAATCAGCGATAGCTTAATTTGGCATGAAATATGCAGCGTCTAGATGAGGAAGGTGATCTTCTAGATGCAATCAGCGGCAGCTTAATTTGGCATGAAATCAGTATCGGCCAGATGAGGAAAATGATCATCCAAATCGAAAAGGTTGCTTGCTCTGCTAGGTGGCATGTGGGCTGCTTGAATTAGGTGTGGCACCAACTTGAATTTAGCAGCTGCTCTGTCTGACTATGATGGCCTTGTCTTCTGCTCCAATACTGATGTCTCCTCTTGTAAGCTGATGAACTTACTACATGACTCATATTAAAATAAATTGAACTGGATAGGACTCAATTTAGAATAAAATGAACTGGACGGGACTCAAAATAAACTAAACTTTATTTTTCAACTCAAGACTTGAATCATAACTAATCAGATATCCACAGAGGGTTAAGAATCCTCTGCTTGATCCTGGTGCCCGCACTAATTCTCCGGGGTGGGAAGAACTCGACCCCATCGAGTATGGGTCATTCTGGCTCTGGTATCTCTCTAGTAGGTCTTGGTCGATGTGTTGCAAGTCCTCTCGAGTAATCCATGAATCGTCAAAATCGGGGCAACCCTGCCATCGAACCAGGCAACGTTGATAATCGCGGTTCTGGATCGTAATGGCTTGATCGTCTAGGATACGCTCGATCCGCTTTCCTCGCTCAGGTAAAATTGGTGGTGGACACTCTTAGATAGGTTCGCTCATGAAAAGAGGGTTAGGTCCAAAGTACTTACTAAGAATCGCTGTTGGTTCCCTATATTCTACTAGGTCTGCAATATTGAAGGTAGAGATAATGCCCCAATCCGAGGGCAGATCTAGCACATAGGCATTGGGTCCTACCTTCTCTATTATTTTAAAGGGACCAGCTCCGCGAGCGTGAAGTTTCTTAACGGTACCTGGTGGGAACCGTTCAGGCCTAAGCCTAACCATGACATAATCCCCTACACCGAACTCTTTGGCTCTTCTTCGGGAGTTAGCCAGTCTTTTATAAGTTTCATTACTTAGATTTATTTTCTGGCTAATGTCTTTATGTAAGTCTTTGATATGCTGTGCAAATGCTTGTGCGGACTCTGAGACTCGTATGTGGAGGGGTAAAGGAATTAGATCAAGTGGATGATTAGGCTTGTACCTATGGACTATCTCAAATGGACTCTTGCCCGTGGACCTGTTCACTGAGCTATTGTAGGCGAACTCTGCACGAGGCAGTAATAAATCCTACGTCCCTAGGTGTTGCCTACAAGGCACCTAAGAAGGTTTCCTAGACTACGGTTCACCACTTCAGTTTGCCCATCCATTTGGGGGTGAAAGGATGTGGAAAAATTAAGTTTGGTCCCTAACAGATGTCATAGCGTTTTCCAATAGTAGCTGGTGAACCTAACATCCCTATCAGAAACAATGGTCTTAGGTAGGTCATGGAGCTTGACCATGCTATTTAAGAAAAGTTGGGCTACCCTAGACACGTCAAAGGTTTGCGAACAAGGGATGAAATGAGCCATCTTAGAAAACCTATCGACCACTACAAAGATGGAGTCGTGCTTCTTCTGGGTTTTAGGTAATCCTAGAATGAAGTCCATACTGAGGTCTTGCCAAGGACGATCAGGCACTGGCAAAGGAGTATATAGACCGGTGTTCTGCTTCTGCTATTTTGCCACGGCACAAGTTCGACATCGGGCTATTATCAAGGCAACGAGCCTTTTTAATCCTGGCTAGTAAAATTGGTCCTCTATCGCTAGAATAGTCTTATCTCTTCCAAAATGACAGCTAACCCCCCAACATGCATTTCCCAGACTAGGAATTCTCTAAGTGACATCCTAGGGATACAAAGTCTATTGCCCCTAAAAAGGTAACCATCCTGGATGGTATAATCTCCACTGGTACTAGATGGCCCTAGCTGAAGGATCTTATAAATTTTACCAAAGTCATGACAGGTCTCATAATCATCTTTTATCTGGTCGAACCCTATAACTTCGGTGCTAACAGTACTCAACAACAAAGACTTACGGCTTAGGGCATCTGCTACCTTATTTTCTATACTGGCACGGTGTTTCAGGACAAAAGTGTATGCCTGAATGTATTCAACCCATTTGTCGTGCCTAGAATTTAGCTTCTTTTGGGAGTTCAAAAATCGAAGTACCTCATGATCAGAAAATAAGATAAACTCCTGTGGTAGTAAGTAATATCTCCAATACTTAAGGGCTTGTACAACCGCATAGAATTCCTTATCATAGGTGGAATATCTAAGTTTAGCTTCATTTAGTTTTTTACTAAAGAAAGCTATGGGGTGATTTTCTTGGCTTAACACTCCACCTATGCCTACTCCCAACGCATCGCACACAACTTCAAACACCTTAGAAAAGTCTGGAAGTCTAAGTATGGGTGCATGAGTCATCCTATCCTTAAGCTCTAGGAAGGCCTTATTAGCTGACTTAGTCCACTCAAAATTATCCTTCCTAATACAATCAGTGATGGGTGCGACGATGGTGCTAAATCCCCTAATGAATCTCCTGTAAAAAGTTGCTAGGCCATGGAAGCTGCGGACATTGTGGACGTTCATGGGTACCGGCCACTCTACGACCGACCTAACCTTTTCAGGATCCGCTGAAACACCTTCTGGGTTACCACAAAACCTAGAAAGATAATTCTATGCGTCATGAAATCACACTTCTTAAGGTTTGCATATAGGCTATTCTCTCTAAGGGTCTGATAGATTAATCTGAGATGGTTAAGATGGTCCTCTTTGGTCTTGCTATAAATTAATATATCATCAAAATAGACCACTAAGAATTTTTCCGTGTACTCTTTCAGGACCTGGGTCATGATTCTCATGAATGTGCTAGGTGTTTGATAGCCCAAAAGGCATCACGACCCACTCAAACAGACCATCTCTAGTCTTAAATGCAGTCTTCCACTCATCCCTGATCTAATTCTAACCTGATGGTAGCCACTCTTAAGGTCTATTTTGAAAAAGATAGTGGCACCCGCCATCATGTCCAACATGTCATCTAGTCTGGGGATAGGGAACCTATACTTGATAGTGATTTTGTTGATGGCCCTACTGTCCATGCACATTCTCCAGGTACCATCCTTCTTAGGGGTTAATAGTGCAGGAACTGCACAAGGACTTAAGCTCTCCCTAATGAAACCTTTCCTAAGTAATTCTCCCACTTGTTTTTGTAGTTCTTGATGCTCAGTGGGGTTCATCCTATAATGGGGAAGGTTTGGGAGGGTGGATCCTGGGATCAGGTCAATGGCATGTTGGATGTTTCTCAGGGATGGTAACTGATCAGGCAATTCTTCAGGGAAGACATCCTTAAACTCCTCTAGGATCTCAATTACTTCTGGGGGTTGTTCCTTTTGGACTAATTCATAGATCTCTTTAGTGGTCAAAATCCAAACAGGATTACCCTCAGTGATGTCCTTTTCTAATTCCTTAGCTTTAATCAGATTAACTCTTGGCTTGCTATCCTTAAGGTTGCTAGATCCTTTCTTGATTGGGTCCCTAGGTGGAGTTGGATGTATCACATACTTGTTCCCATTGTGTTTAAAAGAGCAGATGTTGGATCGACCAAACAAGGTGGCATCATGATCGTAAAGCCAAGGTCGACCTAATATAATACTACTAACACCCATAGGAATTACATCGCACCAGACCTTTTCCTCATAATTTTGCAATTTGATTAGTATTTGGCATCTGGACTTGATTGGGATAGAGGTGGAATCTACCCACGAGACCTTATAGGGACTAGGATGGGGAACTATGGTCAATCCTAATGACTTAACTGTATTGCAGAGACGGCATTGACACAACTCCCGCTATCCACTATGATCTTGAGCACCTTATCCCCTATCTTAACAAAAGTCTGTAGGATGTTAGTCCTATGCCAATCTTCCTGGTCCTTAGTTTGAGTCTGGGTCAAGATACATCTAACCACTCCTAGTAGGTCTTCAGACTCAAATGTTTCCTCCTCTCCATCGTACTCATCTATCAGATGGGTATCAGCCTCATAGACCTCTCCCTCAGGCTCAACTAGGGACTCGGATTCAGTCTCAGGTAACTCATCTATATGAAGGGATCTGACTGGCACTGCTGATCATATGTCCCGATTTGTTGCATCTAAAGCATTTGATCTGGGGGTTGGAATTTCTTTGGACCTCTACAGATTTTCCCTTATCCTCTCTCTGGGGTATAGGGGTACTATTCTGGGGTCGACTCAACTCAGTTCGGCTTGTACTGGGTCGGCTAGTGTTGGGTCGACTCGGAAAAGTCTGGCGGGGGTCTGAGTACTGGGTAGGTCTGGGACGACTAGGATAGGCCTGGCTAGATCCTGGATATGGGCTAGGGCTCTTGGTAGCCTCTGATCTACGATAGGGTGGCCCTCTCTGAAAACGTTCATAATCCCTAGCAACTTGGTAAGCTTCTTCTAAATCGTGTACCCTTCTTAGGTAGAGTTCTCTTTGAATATCTGCTCTCAGGCCATACCTAAACTTGGATAGGGTGACTTCCTCAGACTGAACGATATTACACCTCATGGTATACTCTTGGAATGTAGCAATGTATTCATTCACAGTTTTACTACCCTGAATTAATCCCTGCCACTGGTCCAATAGGCTCTGTTCATACGATGTGGGGACATAATTGGACCTAAGTCTAGCCTTCATGGCGTGCCAGGTGACTATGGGGTCTCTTCCTCTAATAATTGCCTTCGCTCTAAAGTGGCCCAGTATAACCTAGCCTGTCGTACTAACTTGAGCTTGGCAAACTTAAACTTATGCTCTTCAGACATGTTGTACCAGTCAAAGTACTGGTCCATCCCTTCCTCCCAATCTAGGTAGTCCTTAGGGTCCATAGAGCCATCGAAAGTAGGTGCTTCAAGTCTGACACTTCTAAGGGCTCTTTCTTCTTGGTCTACTGCCTCATGATTGGGTCTCCTAGGGAGGACATCTAGGACTGGATCAGGTCGAAGTGGTCTCCTAGGGTTTGGCCTTATGTAGAGGTCAGGCTGTTGGGCTCTCCTAGGATGAGGTGGGGTCTCATGATCAGACTCAGTGTGGGGCTCACGGGCTTCTTCTAGGATGCCCAACCTAGTTTCGACTTGATCGAACCTGGACCCTAATCTAGCCTCAGATTGCTTGATGTCTTGGTTCATTCGGGCTAGTTGTTCAGTGATGATCCTTAAGTGATCATCAATGCTTTGATTAGCCATGGGTTCAGCCTGTAATGGAGGTGGTGACGGGCGAAAAGATGCTCCTGATCTAGTGCACATGCAAGCACAATCAAGCATACAAGACTCAGACTGACTCGGACTACGGTATGCTAGACCTAGTCATCCAGAGTAAAGGATTTGGCTTAATGCAAGCCAATCTAACAGTAACTCTTCAATTGGCCAGTTGGGACAGGTGGAAGGGGGGAGGCTCGTCCCGCAAATTGCAGGTGCCTAATTAGAATAACCCCAACACTCCGCTTAAGTCGTTTGACATTTGACCTCCCTTCTAGACACCAATTTCAGAGCACACGCCAGATTGATTTGTACTAGTCTCCTCCAGTACACTAAACCGACTGTTGGTGTCCCTAGCCCTCTAGGGCAAATGTCAATTAAGTTGCTACTCAGTTTTAGATTAGAGGCTTGGGATCGGAATGCACGGGTGGTTGTTTTGGGCCAAGGAAGGGGTCTCAATCCCTCCCTTATCTGACATCAATGAAGCCCTTAAGAGTAATTTAATGCAGATGAATGACATGTTGTTGGCCCAGATGGCAACCCAAGAGGGGGGGGATGAATTAGGTTCTTAAAAATTTAAGTCTTTTTAACTTTAGTTGATTAGTTAGCAAAATGTGCAAGTGAGAGGCTAACTAAATCAATACACAAGCAAAATAAAGAAGATAGAGAGAGAAAATATAGCACGGCAAACACAAGATAATTTTATAGTGGTTCGGTGCAACCAACACCTACGTCCACTCCCAAGATTCACTTGGGTCCACACTATAATCTCTTCGATTACAGCCGAGTTGTTTTCCAAGCTCACAACTCAAACTTGTTGTTTTCCCGGGATCACAACGAACCCAGCCGGTTTTACTCGGGCTTACCAGCACAAAACCCTACACGTTGTTTTTCACGGGCTCACAACTAACCCAACACAAGCACTCCGCTTGCAACGAGGTATAATAACCTCCACTGATTCAATCCACTGATTGAATCAGCAAACAACCAAATAACAGAGTTTAATATAGAAATGCTCCCCTTGAGCAAATATACAAATAAGTAAAAAAGGTTAGAAAAGCCTGATAAGATTGCAGATGGTTGTGGCTTTGGCTTTCTTCCTTCTCCTCTCTTAACTCCTCTTGAAGTATTGAATCAGGCCTCAGCAAGATTCTTGACCGTTTGAAAACTTTGGAGTTGAGATGAAGCTTTTTCTCCTTTTGTTGAATGTTGAAAATCCTTCGATTTGATCTTTGAAAAGCTTTTGGATTTTCTTTTGACTCTTGTGGATTGATGATCTGGAGCAGACGAAACTTCCTCTTTGATTTCACTCCTTTTGAATCACTCTATTTTGAACTAGAAGATTTTTCCAATAAAGCTCTGTTTTTCCCTCTTTTGAAAGATTCTTTTCTCTCTTTTGATTTTCTATTCTTTTTGATTTGAAAGAGCTCCTCTATTTATAGATTCTGCAAAAATATATCCGTTAGAGACAAAGAAAAATAGCCGTTATTTGAAAATCTTACCGTTGGGGCTGATGTGTCATCGTGAAAAATCGCGCCCAAATTTGCGGAGTCGACTCGAGCTTTGTGGGAGTCGGCTCGAAGTCGATTACTAAAAATAGAAACATTTTAAACGTTAGAGGGTCGACTCGCGAAAAACCAAAGTGTCGGCTCCCGAAAGTCGGGGGTCGACTCGAGGAAAATGGGGAGTCGACTCGAGAAGTGCTCAAAAAACATGGTTTCTGTTGTTTGAGCGGAGTCGGCTCGCACAGACAGGAGTCGGCTCGCATAGAGTCAGGGGTCGACTCTTGAAAACCAAGGGTCGACTCGAGAAAATCAGAAAACTCTGTAACTTGCAGGAGTCGACTCTGAAACTCTAGAGTCGGCTCCGGAACGTATCAAAAGTCAGATATTTTTCTGATTGACTTTGAAATTCGTCCCAGAATAATTTTAAATGATATTATGACTTGAATACATTAAATATGACATTAAGCATGAATTCAAGACATGTTTCAAGAAATCATTGAATGAAATATATCGTGTAAAAATTCCTTTTGAATCTTAAATATAGAGCTTGAAACTTCTTTTTCAAATAGATTCAAAACTCAGTAAATTTAACATTGAGAGTCCATTGCTTTCGTTTGAATTTTAATAAATAAACTCATTGTTTCTTTAAAATACTCATGGCTTTTGGAAATCATCAAAATCAATAAAGTTGGGGTAAATACAATCTCCCATATTTCTCAACAATCTCCCCCTTTTTGATGATGACAAAAACATTGAGTATATGCATGTATGTATTGAAAAATTTTCTGAACCAAAATCAATTTTTATGTTCATTGAGAGGCTCCCCCTAAATGAGATAGCTCCCCCTATGAAACTCAATTTTGTAATTCATTCAAAATTTTCAATTGTTAAGTTCAAGCAAATAATTTTTCCCTTTTCAATCATTAAGCATAATGATAACTTAGTTATCTCTCCTTTTTACTTAGATTAACTCTCCCTAATATTCAAATTATCTCTCCCTCTTTCAAATTTAAACTTTGACTGCATTGAAAGTATATTGAAAGCATATATTTAATTGAAAGCATATACGATTAAATAAAATCTCTCCCCTTTTTTGTAATCAACAAAAAGGTTAGGAAGCTCAATATCAATCGATTCTTATATCAATATCATTCTTTATCTTTTACCATTCAAATTATCAATTGAGGATAATCATTCAAAATATTCAAGGATACTTACAATTGAAATAGACATAAGTAATGCATCAAACTTTCTCATTACTTCAAAATGATAATACATGAAAATGTAAACTTACTCATTACATTGAAAGTAAACTTGATTACATCAAAAAGAGATTACATAAAAAATCAAAAGTTTCTTCTTGTAATCCTATTCAAGTGATCAACTATCTGCTTCATTCCTTCACATTGAAGTCTAACATAATCTTTAGCTTATTATCAACAAAAGTACAAGCAGTTGTAATCTTATCCTGAAGCTCGGCGTTGCACTGGGAATAGGTCTCTGAGTCACCGCAGATATCCTTAAGTTCTCCAAAAATATTCTTAAGTCTTCACTTAAGGAGCTGGTGATGAACTAAGAGTAGATTCAATCGATGCAACCCGATCACTAAGTGAATATAAGGCTTCTTTCAAATTCATAAACTTTTCATCAAATTCTTTTTCAGTCTATTTTCATGCTCACTTATCTCAGATTTGAATAAGGATCTAAGCTGATCTAACTGTACATCAGAAAAGCTACCAGATGATATTAGAAGTCTGAGCAGGAGCAGCAGCAGGAGCAGGGGTAGAATCAGGGGCAGGAGCTGGAACAGAATCTGGAACAGACGAGCTCTGAGGAGGCTCAGGTGATGAATGTCTCACAAAGGTCTGGGGGCCTCAGCATCTATAGCTCTGTCCTCTGTAATATTCTTTCTCTCCCAACTTCCATTCCTCTTAACAAACCCCATTCGATGTATAGTAGCCAAAGAGTAAAAATCAGTATGCCTTAGTTCCTTTTTCGGCTCACTATCACCAAATGCAATCCCTTGGCTTTGAAATAACTTTGTTAGAACCATGCCATAGGGCAAACTTGACTTCTTCTTCCACCACAATCGGCAATGTACCATATGATCATCCGAGGTAGATTAATGGGCTTCCCAGAAACAACAGCATCCATAATAAAAATATCTCTCTCAGATACATAGTCGAATCTGCCAGTCTTGGGAAACAAAATTCTACTGCAGATGTTGTGAAGTAATCTCAGCTCCAAAGGCAATTGACTTGCAAAACTTCTTCAAATCCCTCAAAATTTCTGTTCAATAGTCTTGTGAGGGCTGGTGATCTATCCTCTGGGGCAAAGTGGATGGTCCAGACAGGGGTAAATTTAACAATCTAGATAGAATAGTGGAAGTGATGTTCAGACCAATGCCTCTCACTACGCTCACTAAACCATCATCTCCTCTGGTCAAATTTTTGTAAAACTCCTTAACTAGAGCAGGGTACGTGGGACAGTCCAGTGAACACATTTTCTCAAATCCATCTCAATCAACTGTCTACCTATTATAAAGCCTTCATTCTCAAATAACTCAAAATCAACCTTTCTTCCTGTTGTGATAACTCTACTGCAAGTGATCTACCTGAAGAGTGGTAGCTGGAGCAGGAGAATCACTCGGAGAAGGGGTAGAGGACGAATCCGGAGACGGCTCGCGACGGGTCATCGAACGGTCCGTTTCCTCTTCAATCCGGTGCCACTACTGCTAGCTCCACGGGTTTTGGGTGCCATAGATCTCAATGGAGTTAATAATCAGAGGTTTTTGGAGTTTTGGAAGGTTTGGAAGCTTTGGAAAGAGTTTGGAGTGATTAGGAAATGATTGAAATGTCCGTGGGGTCGACTCGTGCCCTAGATAATCAAACTGGGACCACGTCGAGTCGACTCGCGCAAAGTGTGGAGTCGGCTCCCGACTAGTCACTGAGCACGGACCCGACATCGAGTCGACTCGCGCAGAGCGGGGGTCGGCTCCCGAGTTTCAATAGAAATAGGGGTCGACTCCGATACTGTCCGAGTCGGCTCCTAGACCATTTCAGAGAAAAAAAAGAATAAAGATTCAGAGAATCTGAAATGAGTCTGGAAATTGATCTTTGAGTATGATTAAAAATCATGGATTTTGAGAGATCAAATTGATATGAGTTCTAGATAAAATTTCCTTAAGATTTTGAGAAATTGAAAGAACTCTAGATACATTTCCTTAGGGTTTCAAAATCTATTCCAAAGGATCACAAATCCCTAACTCTCCTCTAAGATAACAAAATCTTTCTTCGCTTAAAGGTTTTGTAAAGATGTCAGCTAGTTGTTCTTCAGTGTTTACATAATCAAACAAATTTCATCATTAGCTACATGTTCTCTTATAAAGTGATATCTAATTTCTATATGTTTTGTCCTTGAATGTTGAATTGGATTTTTAGTTAAATTGATTGCGCTTGTATTATCACATTTTGGGTGTCTTATTAAGAGTGATACCATAGTCTTCAAGTTGTCGCTTAATCCATAGGATTTGCGCACAGCAACTTCCAGCCGCTACATATTCAGCTTCAGTAGTTGATAATGCAACTGAATTTTGCTTTTTGCTAAACCATGAGATTAAGTTACTTCCTAAGAATTGGCATGCACCACTTGTGCTTTTCTATCTAATTTACATCCAGCATAATCAGAATCTGAGTATGCAATTAGGTTTAATGTGGAGTCTCTAGAATACCATAAACCTACATTTTTGTTCCATTATATCTTAATATTCTTTTAACAGCTATTAAGTGTGATTCTTTAGGTTCAGATTGAAATCTAGCACATAAACATACTGAAAACATAATATCTGGTCTACTTGCTGTTAAATAAAGAAGGGATCCGATAATACCTCGATAATACTTTTGGTCAATCTTTTTACCTTCTTCATCTTTGTCCAGCTTGCATGAAGGACTCATTGGAGTTCCGAGGGGTTTCATTGTTTCCATACCAAACTTTTTGAGTAGTTCTCTTGTGTATTTGGTTTGGTTGATAAAGATTCCCTCCTTGCATTGTTTGATTTGGAGTCCAAGGAAGAAGTTGAGTTCTCCCATCATGCTCATCTCGAATTCTCCCTGCATCAACTTTGCAAATTCTTGACAAAGAGAATCGTTAGTAGCACCAAAAATAATGTCATCAACGTATATTTGTACTACAAGCAAATCTTTATTTTTTCTTTTCAAAAATAGTGTTTTATCAACATTACCTCTTGTAAAATCATTTTCTATTAAGAATTTACTTAACCTATCATACCAAGCTCTAGGTGCTTGTTTCAAACCATATAAAGCTTTGTGCAATTTAAAAACGTGATTTGAAAATTCGTGATCTTCAAAACCTGGTGGTTGTTCTACATAACTTCTTCATTTATAAATCCATTTAAAAATGCGCTTTTAACATCCATTTGAAATAAGTTAAAATTCATGTGACATGCAAATGCAAGTAAATCTAATGGCTTCTAATCTAGCTACAGGTGCAAAGGTTTCATCAAAATCAATACCTTCCTCTTGATTATATCCTTTTGCAACTAATCTAGCCTTGTTTCTAATTACTATGCCATTTTCATCTAGTTTATTTCTATATATCCATTTTGATCCTATTACTGAATGATTTTTAGGTCTTTCAACTAAAGTCCATACATTATTTCTTGTAAATTGATTTAGTTCTTCTTGCATTGCTATCATCCAATTATTATCTTTCTCAGCTTCTTCAATAGTTTTAGGTTCTATTTGAGAGACAAATGCAAGATGATTACTAATATTTCTCATATATGATCTAGTTCTTATTCCTTGAGATGGATCACCTATAATCAATTCCTTAGGATGACTATAAGCATATCTCCAATCTCTTGGAAGATCTATATCATTATGATCATTATTAACATCATCGACCTTATGTGAATCATCATCTTTAGCCTCTTGTTCATGATCAGAAGATACTTCAATATTAAGTTTTTCAAGATCTTTTTCAATTATGTTTGTATCTTCCTCATCATCAATCTTTTCAGATCCAGTGCTAAAGATTCATCAAAAACTACATGTATGGATTCTTCTACTATTAAGGTTTTCTTGTTAAAGATTCTATATGCCTTACTAGTCGTTGAATAACCTAGAAAATTCCTTCATCAGATTTAGCATCAAATTTTCCTAAGTTGTTTTTACCATTATTATGAATGAAACATTTACATCCAAATGCATGAAAGTATTTTATATTTGGTTTTCTTTCATTCCATAATTCATAAGGTGTTTTCTTTAATATTGGTCTTATTAAAGCTCTATTTAAGATGTAACATGCTGTGTTAATTGCTTCCGCCCAAAAATACTTTGGTAAGTTGCTTTCGCATAGCATGGTACGGGCCATGTCTTCTAAGGTTCTATTTTTCTTTCAACTACACCGTTTTGTTGTGGAGTCCTAGGGGCTGAAAAGTTATGATTAATTCCATTTTCAGAACAAAAACTTTCAAATAAGTGATTTTCAAATTCAGTTCCATGATCACTTCTTAGAGACACTATGATAGTGTTTTTCTCATTTGTGACTTTCTTGAAGAATTTCAGAAATATCGAGAAAGTCTCATCTTTGTGAGCTAAAAACATTACCCAAGTGTACCTAGAGTAATCATCTACAATCACTAGACCATATTTCTTTCCTCCTAGACTTGTGGTTCTAGTAGGTCCAAAAGGTCCATGTGAAGTAGCTCTAAAGCCCTAGAAGTTGAAACAACATTTTTAGATTTGAAAGAACTTCTAGTTTGTTTTCCAAATTGACATGCATCACAGATTTTATTATTTTCAAAATCTAACTTAGGTAAACCTTTAACTAAATCCATTTTAATTAGTTTTGAAATAAGGTGTGTGCTTGCGTGACCTAATCTACGATGCCATAACCATCCAATATCATTTATGTTAGCATTGTCAGCAATTAGGCAATGACTACTTTCAGATAATTTGTCTAAGTCAACTAAGTACACATTGCCATGTCTATAACCAGTAAAAACAATGCTATCATTAATGGAATCAGATACTATGCAAATAGAAGATTTAAATGAAACATTAAAGTTCTTATCACATAGTTGGCTTATACTAATTAAATTGTGCTTTAAACCATCAACATAAAGTACATTATCAATAAATATAGATGGAGTTATGCAAACTTTACCAAGGCCCATAATTTGACCTTTACCAATATCGCCAAACGTCACAACTCCACCTTTCTTTTCTTCTAGGGTGATGAATTCCTCTTTGTCACCCGTCATATGTCTTGAGCAGCCACTATCAAGATACCACTTTTTCTTTGATCTTTTGGCTACAAGACATTCCTGCAATATAATCAAACTTTATGCTTAGGTACCCAAGCTTTCTTGGGTCCTTCATGGTTAGTAGCAACAAAAATTGTTCCTTTCGGAACCCATATTTTCTTAGCTTTAACATTTAACTTGTTGTTATTATTTAATGTTTTGCATTCAAACGATTTATGACCTTTTTCATTGCATTTAAAACAAGTTATATTACTTTGATTGGCTTTTACAAAAATATTCTTTAAAAATTTTTGTTTTCTATACGTATTATAACCTAGGCTAGCTTTATCGAAAATAGCTTTTTGATTATCTAAAATCATGTTTAGTTTAGTTGAACTTAAGGTGAATTTCTTAACAATGTCTTTATATTTATAACATCTTTCTTTAATGAATCATTGTCTTTAACTTGCTGTTTTTTTTCTAAAGCTAAGGTTTCTAATTGATCTTTTAAGTCTTTTGTTGAGTTTTTAGTTTTAGATTTCAACAAATCTATTTCTTGTTTAAAATTATCTCTTTCTTTGCTAAGTTCTTCTTTTTCATTAGTTAAGTTCTTAACTTCTAAAGCTAATTCATTTTTACTTTTAGCTAAGCTAATATTATCATTTTTCAAAAACTTATATTTCTTTTTCAAAGATTTAAAATCAATCATAAGTTCATTGAAAGCCTCAAACATTTCATCAAAGTGAATTCATCATTTGAGTTTTCAGAACTTACCTCATTGTCGTTGTCGTCGTTGTTGGCCATGAAGCAGATATTGGCAACTTCCTTTTGTTCTTCTTCTTCCGACGAGGAAGATTCATCAGACCATGTTGCCATGTATGCTTTCTTCTTTTTCTTGTAGGCCTTTTTCAGCAAAGGACAATCATATCTAAAGTGCCCTGGCTTTTTACACTCATAACATACTAAGGGCTCTTTCTTTTTTTTTCTCTTGTTCTTTTTCTTATCTTTTTCTCCATCAATTCTTGCTCCAAATTTCTTTTTATGGAAGGGCCTTTTCCTCATAAACTTTCTGAATTTTTTGGCCAGGAGAGCAGTTTCATCATCATCTTCATCATCACTTTCACTGCTGCTCTCTTTCATTTCTGCAGTTTTGAGGGCAAGTATTTTTCTTCTTTTTGTTTCCTCCTCAACATGCTGTTTCATTGTCAGCTCGTGGGTCATTAAGGATCCTAGAAGCTCCTCTAAAGGTAATGCATTGAGGTCCTTTGCTTCTTGGATAGCAGTGACTTTCGCTTCCCACGATCTTGATAGTGACCTAAGAATTTTGCGCACAAGGTCAGCATTAGAATAAATTCTACCAAGACTCTTTAAGCCATTCACAATATCAGTGAATCTAGTGAACATGCATGTGATGGTTTCAGTTTGTTCCATTGTAAACAATTCATATTTATGAACCAAAATGTTTATTTTTGATTCCTTAACTTGGTTTGTTCCTTCATGTGTTATTTCCAACCTATCCCAAATTTCTTTTGCGGAATTACATGTTGAGATTCGGTTGAATTCATTAGAGTCTAAGGAACAATATAAAATGTTAATGACTTTAGCATTTAATTGAGCCATTCTTCTATCATTATCATTCCAATCCCTTTTGGGCTTAGGAACAATAGTGCCATCTATTAAGTGTGTGGGTGTACTAGGTCCATTGATTATTACTCCCCACAATTCATAGTCAGAAGCTTGAATGAATATTCTCATTCTATCTTTCCAGTATGAATAGTTGGTTCTATTAAATAAAGGAGGTCTATTCATAAATGACCTTCAGCAAAACTTGAACCACTTTGTGTTGCCATAAGGATCTTTAGTCCTTGATCGTGAGATCAAATTCTAAATGAGCACTTGCTATGATACCAATTGTTGGCCCAGATGGCAACCCAAGAGGGGGGGGGGTGAATTGGGTTCTTAAAAATTTAAGTCTTTTTAAATTTAGTTGATTAGTTAGTAAAATGTGCAAGTGAGAGGCTAACGTAAATCAATACACAAGCAAATAATAAAGAAAGATAGAGAGAGAAAATATAGCACGGCAAACACAAGATAATTTTATAGTGGTTCGGTGCAACCAACACCTACGTCTACTCCCAAGATTCACTTGGGTCCATACTATAATCTCTTCGATTACAGCCGAGTTGTTTTCCAAGCTCACAACTCAAACTTATTGTTTTCCCGGGATCACAACGAACCCAGCCGGTTTTACTCGGGCTTACCAGCACAAAACCCTACACGTTGTTTTTCACGGGCTCACAACTAACCCAACACAAGCACTCCGGCTTGCAACGAGGTATAATAACCTCCACTGATTCAATCCACTGATTGAATCAGCAAACAACCAGAATAACAGAGTTTTAATATAGAAATGCTCCCCTTGAGCAAATATACAAATGAAGTATAAAAAAGGGTTAGAAAAGCCTGATAAGATTACAGATGGTTGTGGCTTTGGCTTTCTTCCTTCTCCTCTCTAACTCCTCTTGAAGTATTGAATCAGGCCTCAGCAAGATTCTTGACCGTTTGAAAACTTTGGAGTTGAGATGAAGCTTTTTCTCCTTTTGTTGTAGGTTGAAATCCTTCGATTTGATCTTTGAAAAGCTTTTGGATTTTCTTTTAACTCTTGTGGATTGATGATCTGGAGCAGACGAAACTTCCTCTTTGATTTCACTCCTTTTGAATCACTCTATTTTGAACTAGAAGATTTCTCCAATAAAGCTCTGTTTTTCCCTCTTTTAAAAGATATTCTTTTCTCTCTTTTTGATTTTCTATTTCGTTATTTGATTTGAAGAGAGCTCCTCTATTTATAGATTCTGCAAAAATATATCCGTTAGAGACAAAGAAAAATAGCCGTTATTTGAAAATCTTACCGTTGGGGCTGATGTGTCATCATGAAAAATCGCGCCCAGATTTTGCAGAGTCAACTCGAGCTTTGTGGGAGTCGGCTCGAAGTCGATTACTAAAAATAGAAACATTTTAAACGTTAGAGGGTGGACTCGCGAAAAACCAAAGTGTCGGCTCCCGAAAGTCGGGGGTCGACTCGAGGAAAATGGGGAGTCGACTCGAGAAGTGCTCAAAAAACATGGTTTCTATTGTTTGAGCGGAGTCGGCTCGCACAGACAGGAGTCGGCTCGCACAGAGTCAGGGGTCGACTCTTGAAAACCAAGGGTCGACTCGAGAAAATCAGAAAACTCTGTAACTTGCAGGAGTCGACTCTAAACTCTAGAGTCGGCTCCGGAACGTATCAAAAGTCAGATATTTTTTTGATTGACTTTGAAATTCGTCCTAGAATAATTTTAAAGATATTATGACTTGAATACATTAAATATGACATTAAGCATGAATTCAAGACATGTTTTAAGAAATCATTGAATGAAATATATCGTGTAAAAATTCCTTTTTGAGATCTTTAAATATAGAGCTTGAAACTTCTTTTTCAAATAGATTCAAAACTCAGTAAATTTAACAATTGAGAGTCCATTGCTTTCGTTTTGAATTTTAATAAATAAACTCATTGTTTTCTTTAAAATACTCATGGCTTTTGAAAATCATCAAAATCAATAAAGTTGGGGTAAATACAATCTCCCATATTTCTCAACACATGTAAAACACAAACCCAAATCCAAAAATCTGTAAATAGTAATAAATCTCAGAAATTTTTTTATTTTTTTTCACATATCGAATTAAATTCTTAAAAAATAACAAAAAATACTTTAAATTATAACAAATCTAGAAAAATAAATTTCATAAATTTCTAATATGTATGCAGGCAGTAACAATTCAATTAACAGATGATATACTGATAATAACGTGAATTAAAATTAAGCCCTAACTATGCTCTGATACCAAACTGATGCAGGACCGATTCGCATGCAAGTAATTTTTTTCCTTTTTTTTAATGATTAATGATTGCAGTTGATTATTCTCCCAAAGTAATAGCCTAAGAAGGATTCAGAAAAATTCATAATAAATCCGCACGCGAAATAGTTCCAAAAAAATAAAGAAGAAGGACCGCTGAGGCTAAGAAGCCTCGGTAGGACTTGCTCTCCTACAATAAAGTTACTAGTAGATTAGAGGGGTGTACCTGGTAAGAGGGGAAAGATCAAAGTGTTAAAGGGGTTGCTCTGCCTAGCCGATGCGCCCTAGATGATCAAGCCTTGAGCCTACGGATCTGCGGCCAAGTATCCACTATCTTGGATGACGATCGCCTTGAATCCTGGATTCGTGGCTACTAAGGGATCTGCAAGATCACCATACAAGGGTGAAAGAATCATAGAAAAAATTTAGAATAGATGCAAAAAGACAAGGAAGGAGTAGAGAAAAGGAGAGAGCGGCCAAGGTTTCTCTTGGAGACTTGGGATGTTGGCACGCGCAGGAGGAGGAAAATAAGAGCACTAGAGAACCAACTAACAAAAAATCACAATAACTCAAAACTTGGATTGATTTATTAATAATAAAAGATACATCATTCATACAAGAGGGTCTCTTTTATAGAGCAAGATACTTGGGGCCCAAGAAAAACAAATATGGAAAGAGAGAGAAGGTGATCTTCTAGATGCCCTAATCAAATTTGGCATGAAATCTGCAGCATCCAGATGAGAAAGGTAATCTTCTAGATGCAATCAGTGGCAGCTGGATTCGGCATGAAATCTATGGCGTCCAGATGAGGCAGGTGATCTTCTAGATATGATTGGGATGCAATCAGCAGTAGCTTAATTTGGCATGAAATCTGCAGCGTCCAAATGAGGAAGGTGATCTTCTAGATGCAATCAGCGGCAGCTTAATTTGGCATGAAATTGGCATCGGCCAGATGAGGAAAATGATCATCCAGATCGGAAAGGTTGCTTGCTCTGCTAGGTGGCATGTGGGCTACTTGAAGTAGGTGTGGCACCAACTTGAATTTAGCAGCTGCTCTGTCTGACTGTGATGGCCTTATCTTCTGCTCCAATACTGATGTCTCCTCTTGTAAGCTGATGAACTTACTACAGGACTCATATTAAAATAAATTGAACTGGATATGACTCAATTTAGAATAAAATGAACTGGGCGGGACTCAAAATAAACTAAACTTTATTTTCCAACTCAAGATTTGAATCATAACTAATTAGATATCCACAGAGGGTTAAGAATCCTCTGCTTGATCCTGTGCCCGCACCAGCCCTGCCTCGGCCTAGGCATGTCTTCAGCCTCGGCCTCGAGCCCCACCTCGGCCTTAGCATATCTTCAGCCTCGGCCTCGAGTATCGCCTCGGCATACTTTCAGCCTATAGTTTTGGTCGTGGAACCAACCTCGAATATTGGGCTCATTGATCTAAAACGCCTAAGACTGCCACGTGGCCTGCTAACCCACTCTTTGCCAATACTAT
Source organism: Calamus simplicifolius (assembly GCA_900491605.1). Lineage (NCBI taxonomy): Eukaryota > Viridiplantae > Streptophyta > Magnoliopsida > Arecales > Arecaceae > Calamus > Calamus simplicifolius. Next base: position 1,847,649 of record UESW01003855.1, read on the forward strand.
GAGCGGTTACCGATATACTATGGGTAGTTGCCAATATTTGTGGCACGCGTTTAGCAGCTACGTGCCCACCTACCGCTTATGAAGCCGATCTTGATGAAAGACGTGATTCGATGGTTATCCACGAAGAGTAAGAGGGACCTCCGAACAGGTATATAAAGACCCTGACTCACAACGAGGGGGGACTTGACTTCTACTATATCATCATTAATGTTGTTCTTCAAACCGCTAACTTGAGCGTCGGAGGGTCCCCGCCAAAAACACCGGTCCAAACTTTTGTTGCAGGTTTCCGGCTAAAGGAGGCATTCTTGTCATCTTCTGGAAGTCCCATAATGCTCCCTTCTTACTCGACGCTCTTCGAAAGTATTTTGGCAGCAACAGATTAGCGTGCCAGTAAGGGGGGCCACAGCATAAATGTTCATTCAATGTACCTGCGACCCTACAACCTCTACAAGGAAGAAGATGGCGGTTACATGTGCGCAGAAGGCCTCCACCAGTTAGGCTGGGGGACACCTCTCGCGGGTTGAGCAGACAAAGGTCGACCTCCCTGTTCTACCCCTATACAGCCGTAGTTTAGCCAAGCTGATCGGCTCGACGCCCTGACCCAGCAGGTTCAGGATTTGATGGCAGTGGTTCAGGGACTGCAAGAACAATGCTCAACTACCACACCATTGGCACCTCAGCCCCCTTTGCCCTGCATGGAGGGTCATGGAGCTAGCCAGTCTCATCATGGCAGGACCCCTCCTGAGGCCTTCCACCGCGCATCTCCGAGATCTCGTCGTCGAGAGACTTCCAAGCGGCAACGGTCTCCTTTCCATCGCTCCGACCGCCTTCCCAAGTGGCGTTGTGGGAAGGAACCCGAGCAGGTGCATTCCCTACATCGGTGACCTTCTCCCTATTCGTCTTCTGAATCTTCAAAGGGAGATTCTAACAGACGGATTGCTCGCCCGCTCGAGCGACGGTTAGACGAGTACCATCAGCAGCTGGAGGAGCTCAGCCGTAGAATTACTAACCCCCACAGAGCGAACTACGACCACCGCCCCCCACTGTCTCGCCATATTATGGAAGAGCCGGTTCCACCCCGGTTCCATCTACCCCAGCTGGACCCGTACGACGGCACCACAGACCCCCTAGATCACCTGGAAAGCTACAAAGTCCTCATACAGGTCCAGGGGGCAACAGATTCTCTCCTTTGCTTTCCTTTCCTAGCTACACTTCGGAAGGCCACACGTGCATGGTATTCCTATTTGCCGCCACGCAGTATCAGCTCTTTCAAATAGCTGGAGCAATCTTTCTTAGCCCACTTTGATGCATGCTGAAAGATTCCTTGGGTGGCTGATAGCCTGTTTGTCGTCCAGCAGAGGAGCGACAAAACCTTGAAGGACTTCATGGCTCGGTTCAAGGAGGCTGCACTCGAGGTCTACAATCTTGAGGATTATGTGGCCACTCTGGCCCTGAAGCGGGGACTCCGTCCCTCCTGATTCGCCTATTCCTTAGACAAGAAGCCTCCTAGCTCTTACCCTGAACTATTGAGTCGAGCTCAGAAGTATATCCGCACCGACAAAGCAGACTTCTTCAGGAGGAAGGTCGACAAGGGGTCCAGTAAGAAGCTAGCACCTCCAGAACCTGCTGGGGCATGGTCAAGAAAGTTTGAGCCGCCTCATCGTCCAGATAACCGACCCCGGGCTTTGGTTCCCTAAGAGCATTTCACCCCACTTCTTGCCCCAATATCCCACATCCTGTTGGAGATTGAGGGCGAGCCCTATCTTCAATGTCCACCTCCTATGAGGCCAGGGGTCCTCCACAGCAAAGAGCTTTACTGCTGCTATCATCGGGACTATGGCCATGATATGGAGGATTGTCGTCACTAGACCTTCAGCATCATGGATGCCTTGTCGGGATACAACCAGATCAATATGGATCCGGTGGATGAGGAAGCTACCTCGTTTGTAACCGAGAAGAAAATATACTGCTACAAGGTTATGCCATTCGGATTGAAAAACGCGGGAGCCACCTATTAGAGGCTGATGAATAAAGTCTTTGAAGGCTAGATCGGGCACAACATGAAAGTGTACGTGGATAACATACTGACCAAGAGTGTCTATACCACTGACCATGTTGCCGACTTTGCGAAGACCTTCGACAATCTTCGACGATACCAGATGAGGCTGAACCCCCGCAAGTGCGCCTTCGGAGTCACAATGGGCAAATTCCTGGGCTTCATGGTGATGCAGTGTGGGATTGAGGCAAACCCTAATAAGATCCGAGCCATCCTGGATATGAGGTCCCCAGTTAACAAGAAGGAGGTGCAGTGCTTGACTGAAAAGGTGGTGGCCTTGAGCCGTTTCTTATCCAAGTTCGCAAAGATGTGTCTGCCTTTCTTTAAGGTGCTGCACAAAGTCAACGGTTTGGAGTGGACGAAGGAGTGCTAGAGAGCCTTCGAGGATTTTAAGGAGTTCTTATCCACTCCGCCATTGCTGTCCAAGCCAAGAGGAGGGGAGGAGCTCTTTCTATATCTTATAGCCTCCCCGAGGCTGTCAGCTCCATGCTTGTTCACATGGATGCCAACGGGATACAGAAGCCAGTTTATTACACCAGTAAGGTGCTTCATGACGTGGAGACTAGATACTCCAAAATTGAGAAGATTATCTTTGCCATGATCGTCTCCGCCCAGCGCTTTAGGTCCTACTTCCAAGCTCACCCGATCATGGTGGTCATGGATCGACCACTCAAGGCAATTCTCTCTCGTCCTGATACCTTTGGCCGATTGGTGAAGTGGGCACTCAAGCTGGGAGAGTTTGACCTATCGTTTCAACCCAGGTCGGCCATGAAGTCCCAGATCTTAGCAGATTTTCTTGTCGAGTGCACATGGATAGAGGAGCAGCTGAAGGAGCCCCAAGCAAACTCCTTGGACATCGCAATCGAGGGAAGAGGGGAGGACTGGATCCTTCATGTGGACGGGGCATCAAATTCTTAAGGAAGTGGGGCAGGCCTCATCCTAGTGAGTCCAGATGGTATTGTGATCGAGTACGTCCTTCGTTTCCTCTTCTCGGCCATAAACAACCATGCTGAGTATGAAGCCTTACTGTCAAGGATGAAACTGGCATGGGAGATCAGTGTGAAATGCCTTAGAGTTTTCATCGATTCCCAGCTCATCTTTAGTCAGGTTAAGGGAGAGTGCGAGGCCCGAGATCCCACACTGTCTCGTTACTTGAGCAAGGTGCAATCACAAGCATCTCCCTTCCTCATTTCAGTGTTAGTTATATTCTCCGGGGGGAGAATGCCAGAGCCGATGCTTTGTTGGGTAGCCACTTCGGTTGATGGGACCTTGGGGAGAACTTATATGGAATATCTGGAAGCCTCAAGCATCGATGTAGTGGAAGAATCCCTGCCAATTAACCAGGATCCTTTTTGGATGGATGCCTATGTCCAGTACTTAACCAACAACATCCTCCCAGTCGACTCCACCGAAACCAAGCTATTCAGGTGGCGAGCATCAAAGTTCCTTGTGCTTGATGGGCAGCTATATCGAAGATCCTTCTCCCATCCTCTCCTCAAATGCGTCGGTCCCGCAGACACCGACTGCATCCTTCGTGAGATCCATGAAGGTATTTGCGGAAACCACTTGGGAGGCAGAGCGTTGTCACATAAGGCCCTACGCCAAGGCTACTACTAGCCTACCATGCAGGAAGACATGGTCGAGCTGGTCCAGAAGTGCAATAGCTACCAGCGACACTCCAACATTCAACGGCTGCCAACCTCTCAGCTAAGCCTCCTATCGGCTCCATGGCCCTTTGCCCAGTAGGGAATGGACATTTTGGGACCATTCCCTCTAGCCTCTGGTCAACGGAAGTTTCTGCTCGTTGCCATTGACCATTTCACTAAGTGGGTAGAGGCCAAAGAACTCACTAAAATCACCGAAGCCAAGGTAAGGAACTTCTTTTGAAAGTCCATTATCTGTCGGTTCAGGCTGCCCCATACCCTTGTTACCGACAATGGTTGATAGTTCGACAACACTCCTTTCAGAGAGTTTTATGCCGAACTGGGCATATGTCAGAAGTTCACTTCTATCGGTCATCTGCAATCAAACGAAGTGGCAGAAGTGACAAATCGGACCATCCTTCAAGGGCTCAGGACACGCCTGGACGATTTCAAAGGAAGATGGATGGAGGAGCTCCCGAATGTGTTGTGGGCGTATCACACGACACCCTGAACCCCTACGGGAGAAACTCCTTTCAGCCTTGTGCTCGGATCAGAGGTAGTCATTCCAGTGGAGATTGGTGTTCCTAGTCCCTGGATACAATTATATGATGAGGGGGATAATCCCAGCTAGTTGAGAGCCAACCTTGACCTCGTTAAGGAAGTCCATGATCAAGCACGACTCAAAATGGCTTCCTACCGACAAAGGATTGCAAAGTACTACAATGCCCGAGTTCGCCCAAGAACATTCCTCCCCAGAGACTTGGTCCTCATACGAGCCGAAGTCTCCAAACCCATGGAGGGAGGAAAACTGTCGCCCAATTGGGAAGGACCTTATCGAGTTACCGATGTACTTTATCATGGAGCATACCGAATCGAAGAACTGGACGGGAAGCCTCTCCCTCGCACCTGAAACACAGACAATCTCCATCGGTATTATCAGTAAAGTGTACGGATATCATAAGTTTGAGCATGTCTACTAAAGTAATACATACTTTTTTACTAACAAATGTCTTCAAGCAATCTTGCTTCCACTCAAGCCTGACTCGGCATCGGCACTCAAGCCCGACTCAGCATCGACACTCAAGCCTGGCTTCGCATCGGCACTCCAGCCTGACTTTGCATCGGCACACAAGCATGAGGTTGGATCAATGTTTATTTAGACTCGTTTCGGTCTCAGCTTCAGCCTCAAGTCAATTCTAGTTTCAACATCTCCCACATCTTGACTTCGGCATCGACACCTACGTCGAGTGTCGACTCTCAATTACGGCCCCAAGTCCTAGCTATAGCCCGGGTTTCTATCTACTTCTGCCTCACCTAACCCTAGCTACTGCTTTGGTTCCCAGATTGGATCTACACTCTCGGCCCGGCCCCAATTCTAGAATGAGAAAATTACCAATAGTAAATCTCAAAGATTTCAAATATATATTTTCATTAATTGTAGAAGTTTTACAAAATTGTCGACTCTAGTCGGGCCTCATTACAAGGAAAAATAAAGAGTGCTCTCAGGGCTCGGCTGGCGCTGGATCATCATTGGGGGAAGAATCTTCTTCTTCGTCGTCTGGTTCCAGGTTGCCGATCCCCTCGAGACCGTAGATTCTTCCTACCTTGGCCTTACAATCTTGGAAGCCCACATTGTATGCGAAGGCAATGGCCCCGACCACCTCCTCCTCATAATTGGCGAACTCCCTGAAGCTCTCTATGGCCTCGGCGGCCTTCTTCTCGGCTGCGACAATTTTTTCTTTGGCAGCCATCGCAGTCGCCTTCAAGTCAATTATTTCAGCATCGGATCGACGGGCAATCACTTTGGCATTTTCTGCCCGCTCCTCGGCCACTTTTGTTTCGATGATGGCGGAGTGTAGTCGATTCTTCAAGATGAACACCTCTGACTCCGTCACCCTTTGCTTCTCCTCTGCCATCCGAGCATTATCAAGCTCATGGGCTGCTCGGCGTTAAGCTTCCTCAAGCGCCCCTTCTGCCCTTTCTACCCGGGCTAAATCCTCGGATCGGGCGGCCTCGGCTTTGGCTTCAACCCTTTGTGCATGGTCTAATTTAGCTTGGGCCGCCTCCAGAGCTTGCTCAGCCTTTTTTGTTCTAGCCTGAGCTTGGCTAACCTCTTCATTCGAATGGCCGAGGGTGGCCTCGGCCTGACATAGGATGCCTCTGATGGTGGCCAAGGAATTCATTGCCTGCACAAGCAACATTCGGGTCAAGAAGGAAATTCTCAAGCACTATCGATAAAGGGGGAAAACACTTACTCAGAGGTGAGCCAAAGAGGCTTTGTGGAAGAAGACAGAGGTTCCTTAGTTTTGAAGGACCCTCTGAAGCTCAAGTACACAGACCTGAGCCATTGTTCGCTCAGCCCAATAGTAGTGGTGCTTGAGGATTGATTGGAAGGAAGGCGTGTCGGCTTTGTCTTCCTCCGCAGCACTGGCGGGTGCTAGAGCTGCCGGCGCTGAATCAGAGGCCGGTGGTGCCTCTTCCGTTGGCACTACTGCCTGCGGAGGCTCCTCAGTTGTCGCCTCTTCTGCTGGTGGAGCATCCTCTGGAGTCGGCCCTGCCACCGGTGCGGTTGGCTCCACCTCGGGAGTGGTAGGTGGTGATGGCAGAATTCCAGCCCTCGATTCCTCTGGGGGCGTGTTGGTGAGATCGATGGGGGATCGAGACGGCGCAGGTGAAGGTGATTGAGGCCGCCTCCTTTCTTCGGCCTCTTCATTTCTTCCCAAGGCCCCTTCGGTCTCGGTTTTCTTGCTGACCTTGACTTTGGCCCTCTTCTTGTCGGGGGGGCCCATCCGCCTGGGTTCTTCTCTCCTTGGTTGCAGCCCTTCTCACTGCTTAGAGTGACGACAACATCTCTGCATAAGTCAAAGGACTTGGTAAAAAAAAAGAAGAGGAAAAAGGAGGAAAAGAAAGAGAGCAAATGATGGTATGTGAAGAGGGAAAAAGTCATGGCTGCTCACCGTCACTCGGAATAAGGCCTGCCAGCCGAAGGTTCTTCTCAGCCAGCAGTTGGTTACATCGGGGGACGTCGGCAATTATTAACTATCCGAACGCCTCTTGATCCCTTGGAAGTATGGTTGGATCCTTGTTCGGCTCGGTGTTTGGAGTCCCCCACACTGTCCTTACCCCCTCAACTTGAGCGAAGAAAAACCTATCTTTCCACCCCTTGATGGACGTTGGAAGATGTAGTTTGAGGGTTCTTGTAGGCCTAGGGGCAAAGGACCACCACCCCAATTGTTTCCTAAAGGTATAAAAGCATCGGAAAAGAGATATCCTAGCTTTATCCCATGGATATGACAGCACTAAGAAACCAATGATGGTCCGCATGGAATTCAGAACCAACTGTGCCGGAGCTAAGGAATATCTATCTAAGAGGTTAAGTATAAAAGGATGAATGGGAAGGCAAAGGCCGGCCTTGAAATAAGTTTCATATAGAGCTACTCTTCCGGGATAAGAAGAAGTTACCCTATCTTCGGAAAGAGGTCGATATAGGCGGAGATTGGTGGGGAGACTGTACTTAGCCCTAAGATATAAACTCTTGGGCAGTCATGCTCAAGGCAGTCCCCTCGGGGGACTGCCTCATGGTGGAAGATGAGCTGGCGACGGCTAGAGGGTGCTAAATGGGGGCCCATCCGGTGGCCGAGCGACTCCCGGCGGGAGACTGCCCGGTGGCTTGCCGCTGTTCTATTGGGGCCCTATCAATGGAGGAGGTGGACTAGCTGGGTGCTGGGGACGGAGAAGGTGGCAAAGGATCGGGGGAATAACCCCCAGAGTCGGAGATAAAACAGGAAAGGGATGAAGAAGCCATGGAAATAGAGATGAAACTGACTTGGAGGAAGGATCTAGGAACTGGGAATTAAGGACGAAGAGCTCGGGAAGCAGAAGATGAATAGACGCTCGAATGAGGACCGGGTGGAAAAGAAAGGGCAACTGCAGTAGAAGCGAAAGACCGAGGTTAGGGATGACTCCCCCCTTTTATAGCCTCATTTCAAATCATCTCGCTAGCTTATAATTTGGTGACGTGCCTGCTTGCCACTGGGAATCGTTTCGGCAACCACCCGATGCGCAGAACGCGAGGGGCACCACCAATGATGGGACAGCGGTGACCTCACCGCAATGATGGTGCCCACCTTTTCATAGTTTTGTACCCGAGGAGAATCCCACTTGATCTCAACGGCCAAAACAGATGAGGCAGTGGCATTGCAGCACCCGATGCCTCATCAAAGAAGCATGGCCTTCGGGACACGTGTCCTCTTAGTAGCCACTGGAGCACAAAGATTAGCCACCAGGTGATATAACACCCCTTTCGCTAGTTGTTGTACGCCCATCCATCTTAGGGGCAGGGGGCATCTGATGTGGCTGATCACGCCCCCGGGCGGTGGGGTAACAGTCTACACAGTTCTCGGAGCCAAGTAATAATTTGGCAGCTAGTCCCGGCCTCGACCTTGGCTTCGGCCTCGGCCTCAGCGTCAGCCTCAGACTTCACCTCGGCTTCGGCCTCAGCCTCAACTTCATCCTTAGACTTTATCTCGGCCTCGGCCTCGGTCGCAGACTTCGTTTCAGCTTCAACATTGGCCTTGGGCCCTGCCTCGGCCTAGGCATGTCTTCGGCCTCTGCCCCGAGTCTCACCTAGGCCTCGACCTCGAGCCCCACCTCGACTTTAGCATATCTTCAGCCTCGGCCTCGAGTATCACTTCGACATACTTTCGGCCTATAGTTTTGGCCATGGAACCAACCTCGAATATTGGGCTCATTGATCTAAAATGCCTAAGACTATCATGTGGCCCGCTAACCTACTCTTTGCCAATACTACAGGCGGTTACCAATATACTGTGGGTAGTTGCCGATATTTGGTGCACGTTTAGCAGCTATGCGCCCACTTACCGCTTACAGAGCCAATCTTAACAGAAGACGTGATTTGATGGTTATCTACGAAGAGTAAGAGGGACCTCCGAATAGGTATATAAAGACCCTGACTTACAACAAGGAAGGAAACTTGACTTCTACTATCTCATCATTATTGCTGTTCTTCAAACCGCTAACTTGAGCATCAGAGGGTCCCCACCGAAAACATCGGTCTGGAACTTTTGTTGCAGGTTTATGGCTAAAGGAGGCATTCTTGTCATCTTCCAAAAGTCCCATAACGCTTCCTTCTTGCTCGACACTCTTTGGAAGTATTTTGGCAGCAACACGTAGTGATTATTCAATTTTACATATGAATAATAAATCAGCCCAAATAAAGATTTATTATTCGATATGTTATTTTTCATCATTATTTGATTACTACTCCAAGATATTACTTACAAGTTAATATTTTATCCAAAGATGAAATATTGATGGAGTGTCTTGTATCTTGAGATGGATTTACCTTTATTTGAATTTATTTATTTGCTTTAAAGACTTATATGAGCTTGTTTTGTTTGTTTGTTAATTGTTCTCTATTTAGCTATTACTTCTGCTAATATTACTGCTAGCATCAATTCAATTCCTATGCTAAATGGCTCTAACATCAAGTCATGGCAAGAGAATCTTATGATAGTTTTCAAAGTCATGGATCTTGACCTTACTTTAAGGACTGATGCTCCCCCACCTCTTATGGATAAGAGTACCACTAATCAAAAGAGGAAGATGGAAAGATGGAAGAAATCAAATCATATGTGTTTGCTGATCATGAAGAAAGCCATTCTAGAAGCATTCAGGGGCACAATGTCTGAAGAAATCACTACGGCTAAGGATTTCCTTGCAGATATTGAAAAAATGTTTGACAAAAATAAAAAGGCTAAAATTGGTACGCTCTTGACAAGCCTGATTTCAATGAGGTATAAGGCTAAAGGCAATATCAAGGAGTACATCATAGAGATGTCTCATCTTGCTTCAAAATTGAATGCAGTTAAGCTTAAACTCTCTGAGGATTTGCTAGTGTATCTGGTTTTGATATCTCTTCTGGCACAATTTAACCAGTTTAAGGTGAGCTATAACTATCAGAAAGAGACTTGGTCTCTGAATGAGCTCATATCACACTGTGTTCAAGAAGAGGAAAGGTTGAAGCAAGATAAGATAGAGGGTGCTCACCTAGCCTCAACTCCTAAGAACAAGGGTAAGGAAAATAAAAGAAAGAATGATAAGGAAGCTGCAGATACGACACCTCATAAGAAATAACAAAAGAAATCGATTGATCTGGGCAATACTGGTTGTTTCTTCTATGAACGGCATAACAAGAAGCAATGCACCAACTATCATACTTAGCGTGCTAAGAAAGGATTGCTTGCGTTACTGAAAGCCAAGTAATGGTGAAAGATACATCTATGTGAGTGACGGGATGATGGTTCAAGTAGAGGCAATAGAAAAAATTTAGATTATTGTTAAAGACTTAATTTTATTTAGATCTTGATGAAACATTTATTGTACCATCTTTTAGATGAAATTTAATTTTTATTTCTGCTTTAGACAAATTTGGTTATTCTTGTTCATTTGGAAATGAAAAATCCAATTTGTTTCGTGATTCAAAATTGGTTGGTTTTGGTTCTTTGTCAGATTATGATAATCATTATTTAATTGATACAATTACCTTATTTAATGAATCCCTACAATTAAGTACATGAAGTGTAAAGAAAAAATTAACTAATGAAAATTCAGCTACGTTGTGACATAAGAGATTAGGTCATATCTCTAGAAGGAGAACAGAGAGATTTTGTCCGATAAAATTATGGATCCCTTAGATTTACATATTTTGATGTTTGTTTAACTGTATAAAGGAAAAACAAACTAGCAAAAGGAGATTTGAAGCCAATAGGACTTTAGACGTCTTAGAACTTATACATACAGATATTTGTGGGCCATTTCCTATAGTTGCTTGAAATGGTCAACAATATTTTATAACATTCATAGATGATTTCTCAAGATATGGCTACATATATCTCGTTCATGAAAAGGCACAGCCGATGGATGTGTTCAAAATTATGAGGCTGAAGTTGAGAACCAACTCAGCAAAAGGATCAAAAGCGTCAGGTCTAACCATGATGGTGAGTACTATGGCAGATATGACAGTTTAGATGAACAACATCCAGTGTCATTTGCTAAGTTCTTAAAGGAATGTGGTATCGTCCCACAGTATACTATACCGAATTCGCCCACTATGAATAGTGTTACTGAAAGACAAAATAGAACGCTTAAGGATATGGTGACGAGTATGGTTTGTCATTCCACCTTACTAGAATCACTCTAGGATGAAGCACTTAATAGAGTTCCAACTAAAGTGACTAACGGAACCCTTTATGAACTTTGGACATGCAAAAAGCCTAGTCTAAAGCACTTGCATGTTTGGGGATGTCCAACTAAGGAAAGGCCTTATAGGCCTAATGAAAAGAAATTAGACTCAATGATGGTAAATTGCTATTTTATTGGATACTCTGAAAGATCTAGGGGGTATAAATTTTATGATCCCACAACTAAGTCGATTTTTGAGTCGGAAAATGCCAAATTCTTTGAGGATGTAGAGTTTGTGGGGGGGATACAGTTAAGAACTTTGTCTTTAAAGAGGAATGCATTGACATTCTCACAGGTGTTATCGGCATTGATCAGAATTTTATTTCTGATCTTGTTCAAGGCACAACAAGTCAAGACAATGTTGGAGAACCTCCCATTCAAGAAACTATTCCAGAAGAACAAACTCTAGCACCTCAAGAACCTATGCCATTAAGGAGATCCACTAGAGAGAGGAGAAGTGCAGTGCCAGATGATTACATTGTATTCTCCAAGAACATGAGGTAGACATTGGAGTGATGGAAGATGATCCGATCAACTTCCATCAAGCCATGGAAAGTTCTAACTCTCAGAAGTGGATTGATGTTATGAATAAAGAGATCAAGTCCATAAAGGACAATAATGTATGAAATCTTATCCCATTGCCAGAATGTGATAAACCCATTGGTTGTAAATGAATATTTAAAACCAATAGGGATTCAAAAGGCGATGTAAAAAGGTATAAGGCTCGTCTTGTTTCTAAGGGCTTTACGCAGAAAGAAAGCATCAATTATAAAGAGACTTTCTTTCCATTTCTTTGACAGACTCTTTCAGGATTATAATGGCATTAGTGGTGCATTTTACATCATATAGATATAAAAATAGTGTTTCTCAATGGCAACATTAATGAGACAATTTATATGGCGCAGCCAAAAAATTTTGTATTAGGAGACCCAAAGAATATGGTTTACAAACTTAAGAAATCCATTTATGGACTCAAACAAGCATCTTGACAATGGCATTTCAAGTTTCATGAAGTGATTATCTCATTTGGTTTTGAGATGAATTTGGTCGATGATTGTATATATCATAAGTTTTGTGGAAGCAAGCATATTTTCCTAGTTTTATATGTCGATGACATTTTGCTTGCCGATATAGGCTTTTTGCATGAAACCTAGAAATTTCTGTCAAAGAATTTTGAGATGAAAGTCTTGGTGATGCTTCTTTTGCATTACGGATTCAGAGACACCGAGATCGCTATCGGGGTATTCTTGGATTATCACAAAATAGCTATATCGAAAAGGTTCTCAAGAGGTATGGCATGCAAGATTGTAAACCAAATGATACCCCTGTGGCTCAAGAAGACAAGTTTAGTCTCAATTAATGCCCTAAGAATAATTTTGAGGACAAAGAAATGCAAAAGATTTCCTATGCCTCAGTAGTAGGTGTTGGGAATATCGTATGCATTATATGAATCAAATTCATATATCATGCAACGAAAGAAAAATAAATACGACTTAATTCCCAAAGCCTAACATCTTCATTGAACAGATTCAGTAACAAAAAAAAATACATGATTAAATAATAGATCATACCTGTGTTCTTTATTGGGGATAAAAACTGATTTACCATTAGCCATCCATGTGTCCGGTCTCTAACGGTGATCCACACGAAGATCTTTGGATGATGTCCTCTCAGTATTAGATGATAACCTTCTTGCGAGGGGTGCTAGATTTTTCAAATCAAGAAAAATTTTAAGATCAAATCTTGATCAATCAAGAGAGAAAAAAAAATTTGATTAAGATCAAATTTTGATCAAAGAAAATAATTTCTTGATCAAGATCAAATCTTGATCAACCAAGAGGAGAGAAGTTTGTGTGGAGAGATAGAAAGACAGAGAACTCTTCTTTCTCAGCCAATTGGGAAAAGGAAGGAGATGGGAAGTGATTTTGTGAGAGAAGGCGTATCTTTTGGAGAGGAGGGTTTCATCCTTTTATAATAAAGAGGATGAGTGTTTCCTCCTTTTATTATTAAAAGGATGGGAGTTTCCTCCTAACATAATTAAGAGGATGGGACTTTGTTTTTGGATAAGAAGGGATTTAAATATGTCTTTAAATTACACCTTTAAATGTGTCTTCACCATGATCCCATAACCATCTTTAAATATATCTTCACCATGACATAGATATGGATCATGGCCATCACATGGGTATGTTTTTCCATTATGTTATGGAGATGGATCATGCCCATCACATGGGCATAGATCCATCCTTCATATGACATGATCTCATTCCTTAATTTGATTGAGATCTGAATTCCTAAAAAATAGGAAGTCAAATAACTCATGATTAATCCCAATTAATATGAGCCATCCATCTCATAGATCAAGCCTAATTGGGTATCCAATCAATGGATTAAAATTCTTTCCTCTTTGATTATAATTGGTCATCAAATTTGAATTAAGTAACTTAATTCCTATTTTAACTTTATCCAAAATCTCCTTAATTCATGTGACCCATTAGGTCCCTTGATACATTGGTAATAATCATGTCTCTTAATTGACCCTAGGGATGACTTTGATAAACACCTTTCCAAGTCAATTCTTTAACCAAATCAACTCCTTGATTAAGTCAAAAAATCCATGATTATAGATCATGAGCAGCCTCTAGCAAAGCATCATGACCACCCAAGTGTTAAGGGTTTTGTTGACATGGTCATCAACAGCTATTTATGAACGGTTACCGTACGATTCAATCCCTTCGTCATATATCCCAGATCAATTAGTGGTATAGAATGTGTCAACCATGTAATTGATCTTTATTTACTTGATCTCAGAAAATTGACTCATATGAATTAGAACTTCAAAACCATTTTGAATTACAACTCAACCTTGCAAGGATTTAACAATCAATTTAATCCATCAAGTGGCCGTGGGATATAACCCTTTCTATCAAGGAAGACGAATCCTGTCTTGATCAAATATCACCTTCACGTGCTTCATGTCATACCCAATCGACACCATATTTGTCACCCGTGGCTAGAGCGACGTTTGCATATCGTTAAAGAATGACATTCCACACATGAGGTGCAATAAAAATCTCAAGTCAAAGGATCACTCGCACCATCATCATCAGAGATTAACCATCGACACTATATAGAATATCCATATAAGATCTCTGTACGGGTCATCCAATGCATCATTACAATAACAAACATCCACACACCTATCTAAGTATCTCCATACTTGCAAGATCAGCTGCTTACCACAAGGGTGAAGATATGCAATGTGTACTAGTCTTAGCAGCGTTTGATAGTGTCCAGTCCTATTTACGCATCGACTAGAAAATTTTAAAGAATCAAACCATTATGCGCAATTTTGAATCTCACAATTTGTAATCTCTATTACAAATTCCATATGCACAGTTCACATTCTTGTGAACTTTATCTCACAAATAAAATATATCTAACATATATAAAAATTACACATGGACAGATAAAGAAACCCATAAATTTGATTTGCATTCATAAAGAAATGTGTACAAACTAGCATCTAATCCGATTGGATCTAGGGCACATACTAACAGTAGAGAGTCTGATGTATGTTCAAATTTATATGCGTCCGAATATTGCATACATTACTGGGATGCTAGGCAGATATTTAAGCATTCCAGAATTAGACCATTGAAAGCAGCCAAACGGATTATGCGGTACTTACAGAGAACAAAGGACTACATGCTCGCGTGTCGAAGGTCGGATTAGTTGGAGATCATCGGGTATATTGACTCCAATTTTGTTGGATGCCAAGATAGTATGAAATCTACATCGGGCTATATCTTTTTGCTAGATAGAAGAGTGCTAAACAGTTTCTTATAGCCTCTTCTACCATAGCAACAGAATTCATAAAATATTATGAGGCGTCCAATCACATAGTATGGCTGCGAAATTTTATCATGGGGCTGCACATAGTGGATGGTATTGAAAGACCACTCAAGTTATTTTGTGATAATAAATTAGCAGTTCCATATTCCAACAACAACAGGAACTTGATGAAGTCGAAGCATATAGACATCAAGTTCCTGATTGTTAAAGAAAAAGTTCAGAGTGGACAACTATCTATAGAGCACATCAAAACAAACTATATGATTACTGATCCGCTTACTAAGGGATTTCCACCCAAATTGTTTCATGAGCAGACTGCTTATATGTGCGTCATGTCTATTATTGATATTCAGTTTTAGTGAGAGTTTGTAATTTTTTTAGATGCTCTTATGATATAGATATTTTTAGTTATTACAGTTTATGGTTATTTAAGGTTATTTTCTGCAGAAATAAGGTTTCGATTTATTAACACTCTAATTTTGGTATGGTTTGATCTCACTAAAGTTTAAGGAGGATCAGTTGAAAATAGACATGTTAAGATCACATTACATGAAATTTTCATGCTACACGTCCACATCATGATCCATATCATTCAGCTGTATCAATATATGTGACCATTGATGGGTCGAGTTATGATAGATGTAACAAAAACTACTTTGATCCTATGTTGGTAAGGTTGATGGACCGGATTGGTTATAGATAGATTTCGGTAATAACATAAAATTAAGCTTATTCGATTATTTTTGCAAAACATAATTATAAAGTTAGCCCAAGTGAGAGATTATTGGATCATTAATCTAACATTGGGCTTATATATAAAATAATTATGTATTGTGGACTATTAAATAAGGTTAAGCCCAATTAAAAGTGATCTGCTAAGGTTTCAATGATTTGGGCTTTAATATATCTAATAGCCTGTGGGCCTTTAATGTGTAGAGACCTAAGGGATGATTTTTATTTTTATGATGGGCTAAAATAGAAATATCAAAAGATAACAAGGAAGTTATCTATATATAGTGGTTATGATTTTTGGATCACACGTAAGACTTTCTTCTCTGAACTTCATCATCAGAAAGAAAACCCTAGAGAAATTTTTAAAGAGCTTTATGGAAGAATGTACTGATCTGGAAGCATAGCTTTGGAGAGCAATCAAATAATATGAATTTAGGTATGCTTCTATTTTTTGTTTATTGATTTTTGATGATTGAATATGAATAATTCTTGAATTTTTTAATAATAATTTTTATCAAAAATTTAGGTTTGATTTCTATCGTACCTCAAAACCAAAAAGAAAAGAAAAAAAAACAATGGCATGAACGATCTCTCCGTTTTGAGAGGGGGAATCTAGATCATGGCATGCGTATGCGCATGACCGCATGGTCAATAGTCGCGCTCGATGTACTATCTTAAGTGCACAGCCAATGATCGCATCCAATACGCGGCTTTACGTACCGAAAATGGTGCTTAAAGTCTTTTTCATAATTTATAGTAGCATAGGCCGCCATGTCTTTGAAAAAAATCTGGGCTTGAGCTCTTCTAACAAACGACTTTAGATTTTTTTTATTTTTTATTTTTTAAATTGAAATAATAAAATTAACAGGCTTGAACTTGTCTCACCAAGAGACGGATTCATGTAAAATAGTCTGACGATTGCAGTTGTCTTTATATATTTTTTGATTTAACTAAATATTAAAAAATAAAAAAATAAAAAGATAAAAGCCTAGATTCGACCACCTCTATTGTAATTAGATTTATATGGTTTACATATCCTAACGGTAAAAAAATGCTCCAGAATTTGCATAAATTTAAAAGTGAAAAAGATGATTTGATCTTTGACTTAACTATATTCAAATGTATTCAAACCTACCCTATATATTATATTATATATATATATATATATATATTATATAAATAAATTTTACTACATTTAAATGCAGCTAAATCCAAAACTCATCTATTTTTTCTATCCTTAGATCTACATAAATTTTTAAGCTATTCTAACTTTTTTTTCATATTTGAAATTCTGTGAACTATATAAATTCAAAGCCGAAAAAGATAACAAATCTGAATTAAATTCAACAAGTCTACCTTATATTAATATACATATATATATTTCTCCTTTATATTAATCTTGTTTCAAATAAAATTAATAATTACACTTATAATATTTTACTTTCTATTTAGGAACAAAATAGCTATCATCAAGATTAAAAAACTCGCTAAGGTCGGTCCCAAGCCCGGGTAAAGGAGGAGGATTGCGTTAGGTAGCTAACAGCCAGTATAAAACTCCATCAAATCCTTTAAAAATGAATCTACTGAATCAAACTATGCGAAGGTGTTGCCCAGATGTAGCAACCCAAGAGGAGGATGAATTGGGTTATTAAAAATTGATTACTATGCAGATATGTGCTTAAACCCTAATTTTAATTTGCAGCGGTGAAGTGGGGTGCACAGAATAATAACAATAGAGAATCAAACAACCACAAACACACAGAAGTTTATAGTGGTTCGGTGCCAAACTCAGCACCTACATCCACTCCCCAAAACCTTTGGGAATTCACTAATCGTATCACAACGATTACAACCTCTAGCCTTCCCCGGCTAGCCCTCTTGTTTATACGGCACAAGGCAGCCAAAAACCCCTAGCTACACTAGGCTAGTCCTCTTGTTTCACGGCACAAGAAAGCCAAAGCCCCTAGCCAAACCTAGGCTAGTCCTCTTGTTTCAAGGCACAAGGAAGCCAACAATAATCAAGGGTTAACACTAACCCTTTTACAAAATAATCAGAGATGTTAAGAAAAGCTCCTACAATGAGCAAATATTCAGAGTATACTTTACAACTTTTGAAGCAATATTTCAGCAATAAACGAACAAGCTCGAAGTAGCTAAAGTCTTGATTGCTTGAAAAACTTCAATGATCTGAACGACTTTTTGGAGCAATGAATGATTTTGAATGCACAGCAACTTTCTTAACAACCACTCAACAATATGCAGTAAAAGCTCTTTTCTTGAATTTCTTCTCTTGTAATCTCTTTTTTAAAAATCATCATGGTGTGCTTCTAATCATAGCTATTTATAATAATCCAACAACAAAAGATATCCGTTAGACACATTATGAACAAATAAAAATAAAAATGGGAAGAAAATATAACCGTTGTAAATGTTTCCTTAAGCATTGAATGCAGATCTCCATTTGAGGAAGGAAGAACTCTGTAATGATTCAAAAATCCAAAAGTTAAATGTAGCTTAAAATAGCAATAGAGAGAGAGTAAGAGAAAAAGCAAACTCAAGAACTCAGCGCAGTTGGCTGGAAATAACTCCAGGTAGCTGAAGACTTGAATGCATTCGGCCAAGAGATAAGCAGGAAACCCCAGCTAGCTAGTCAGCTAGCTCACAAGAGAGGCCACGACAGAAAAAAAGGCATCCAGAGATAGCTCCTTAGGAAACTAAAATGATTGCTAGTTAGCTTCCCAGCTAACTAACAGCAAAAGTAAACGGCCTGAAGAAAAAGTGCAAGGCACTTAGTTAGCTCAGCAGCTAACTAAACAAGATAGTTAGCTCTTCAGCTAATTAACAAGCAAATCCAACGCCAGAGGAAAGAAATGCTATGGTAGTTAGCTCCCCAGCTAACTAAAAATGAAGGCTCACGGCTGGGAAACAGGACGGGAGTTAGCTCATCAGCTAACTAAAGAAGAGTCAGTTAGCTCACTAGCTAACTAAGTTCAAAAACAACAGAGAAATCGTCCACCATAGTTAGCTCTCCAGCTAACTGAGAGTACGTCCAAGCTAGTTAGCTCACTAGCTAACTGAGCAAAAAGGCAACCATACGGCAGGATAGAGCAGCTAACTCTCCAGCTAACTAACCAAAAGGTAGCTGGCTCTCCAGTTAACTACAGAAGCAATTCAAACGGCCAAAGAGAGGGAGTTAGCTCTCCAGTTAACTAAATTTTGATAGCTCATGGCTCCAAGCTTTCCTGTGAAAATAGTTAGCTAAGCAGTTAGCTCCAATGTAAAGCAGTTACCTAACAAGATACACTAGATGTTAGAAGATCCAGCAGCTAGCTAAACAGTTAGCTAAAATAAATAGCAATCGGCCAGGAAAGTTAACAAGCAACGATAGCTAGCTAAAATAGATTCCAGTTAGCTCCAAGGCATCCCAAGCTAGCTAACCAGCTAGCTAAAGAAGGAGGACGTTTGGCCAGCAATAGTGATGAGCACTTTAGCTACCTGAAAGAGCTCCAGCTAGCTAACAAGCTAGCTAACCAGCTAACTCAAAAAGGATGACACTCGACCAAGCCATTGAGATAGCTTATCAGTTAGCTGAATGTCGTGCCAGCTAGCTAAATGGAATAACAAGTTAGCTAACCATTTAACTCTCAAGCCAATAAATTATCTAAGGCAAAATAAAAAGTATTCTCTTACCAATCAATTTTTGCACGAAGATACTTACTTGCAAGGCGACCGAACTTCCCTGTATCAAGCTTAGAATTGCTTAATTATTTTGTAATCATCAAAATCAATCTGGGGTCAATAATCTCCCCTTTTGATGATGACAAAACCCTTAAGCATGAAAGAAGCATTATAGGAAGTTTAATAAATAGACAGAGTGTAATCAGAAAAATATTACTTACTCCCCTGTCAATCTGAATAAGTGAACTCTTTTCTTCCCCTGAATATATGGAGTTATTATTTTACTCCATTCCTTAATGTATGCAATATTCTTCTCCCCTTTTTGTCATTAATCAAAAAGAAGTTTGAAGAGTCTTGCAATAAATTTAAGCATAACATCAAGGAGATGTCATTATCATACATAATTAGAGCAGTCATTCAGATCATTACATAGAGTAAAGTCAATACATATATTACATGTTATGGTTGCAAGTCATAAAACATAGTCATAAACATGCATTACATAAACGATACCAAGTACTTTCACTACATAAGTCAAACTCAATCACTTTTCATCATCAGAAGAAGAAATATGCACTGAAGAAACATTTGGCTTGTTTGAAGATCCAGGCTTGTCGGAGGAAGGCTGTGTTAGTGGATCCAGAGGTGCGGATGAGAATAAGAAGCATCAGGCGCAGAGGCGGCAGAAGAGTGATGTAAGTCTCCACAAGTGACTCAGCCTTGAGAGAGATGCGGTCCAATGATCGACAGCATTTGTTGCATCTCGGGTCTGGGTCTCTGGATCTCATTTGGTATTCTACCCACTCTGCCTTAGTTTCAAAATTCTCAAGCTTACCTTTTAGGAAATTTATCTCTTTTAGGATCCGATCCATGACAGATTCATTGTGATGAAAAACTCTTCCATTGAGAATGTTCACATCATGGACAAGTTGATTAAGAGTAATTTTAAACTGAGATATGTCTCAAAATAGAAGAAATATGTGGTACAAGAGTCTGATCATTGACAGAAGAAGCACTGTCTCCAGAGCTTCGACTAGAAGTGGCAAGGGTCAATTCATGATAATATGGTGAATTTGATCATCACATAAGTGAACCAAAGGAAGAGGAGCAGGAGCAGGTTGTCATTCGATAAGATGGTCCAGAAGCATTCATATTGGGTGGATCAGATAGAAAAGGATTTTGGTCAGCAAACATAGCAGCAAGGTAGGATTCGGTTGGTTGAAGTCAAAATTGAAGAAGTTCTGAGGAGAACAAGTGGATTGAGTCACATTTGGCGACGGCATACTAGACTGACAGTTCTTGATCTAACCTTTAACCAAATACCATCCCGTTTGGCAAAGTCCATACGGTGCAGTGAATGCATTAAAACGTCAGAGTGACGTAATGCCACTGCAGTTTCTCCCTTAAGCTTAATATTGAAAAATTCAAATATATAAGTGAGAAACATTCCATAGGGCAATGCAGCCTTAGATCTAGACAGGGATTCTTTCATTACAGTCATCATTAGTCAGGTAAATCAACAGGGTCTTCTATTAAGATGTCATACATTAAACATATGTCTCTATCATTTACTACATTAAACGAACCAGCACGTGGGGCAAGGATTTTGGTGATGATACTGTGGAATAACCTATTTTCTACAGATAACATGTTTGCATCTAGAGTTTCAATATTACTAGCTTCATTATCGTCAATATTAAGGATTAATCCTATTTTATATCCACGTTCACTAGGAAGGATTCTAAGAAACCATTAGATGGAATATTTAGAGCACAACCTAACGTTTTGCAATCTAGGTCGATTTTAGTCTTTTTCACAAGGAAGAGATAGTTCCACTACCAAAAGATATTTTCATAAAATTCCTTAATAAGCTCAGGATAAATAGGTCTCTTGGTAGATAAAAGCTTATCCCAACCTTGATTAACAAAAGTTTTCCAATTTTAAAGCCTTCTGTTCTAAGAAGTTAAAATCAACTAACCTTCCATGAGCAAAGGATTTAGATGCAAGAAGGGAGTTGATATGAGATGAAGAAGTAGAAGACTTCCGGCGAAGATCGGCACAATCATCATCTCTGGCGATTGCCTTCTTCTTGGGAGCCATCAACTATCTTCAAGAGAGATTGATAAGTGGAGTGAATGAAGAAGATTGATAGAATGATTGATGGAATAAGAGAGGATGAGAGAGAGAGAGAGAGGACGATCGGTTGAAATGAGGAAGAATGAGGGAGATGGCTTGAATGAAACAAAAGGTTTGGTGAAAAGTTATATAGGGAGAGCTTGATGGTTAGTTGGCCAGGTGACTGTTTGGTTGCCTGGTCGGTTAACTGCCATCAATAAAATGAAAAAGCTTTCAAATGGCCGGTTGGTGGATAAATTAATGGAAGTGGGCTTTCATAAAGATGAAAAGACTTAAAGCTCATAGCATTTAATTTGATATGATGTTCATTTTAATTGATTTGATTAAAGATGTCATCAATTAGATATTATATCAATTCATTAATTGATTCATTAAATGGTTGGATCAAACATTCCTAATTCTCTTCTGATTTCATAAAATTTTGTTTCATCAAGAGGCTTAGTGAAAATATCAGCAATTTTTTTTAGTATTTAAAAATTCAATAACAATTTCCATTATTTACGTGATCTCTAATGAAATGATGTCTAATTTCAATATGTTTTGTTCTGGAATGTTGAATAGGATTCTTAGTTAAACTGATTGCACTTGTATTATCACATTTTATAGGTATGACTTTTTGTTTAATGCCATAATCTTCTAGCTGTTGCTTAATCCATAAGATTTGAGCACAGCAACTTCCAGCTGCAACATATTCGGCCTCGGCCGTAGACAATGCTACTGAAGTTTGCTTTTTGCTAAACCATGAAATTAAGTTAACACCTAGAAACTGGCAAGTTCCAGTTGATTTCTATCTAATTTACATCCAGCAAAGTCTGAATCAGTGTATCCTATTAAGTCAATGCTAGATTGTTTGTCATACCATATACCTAAATTTACTGTTCCATTTAAATATTTAAATATTCTTTTAACAGCAAGCAAGTGTGATTCTTTAGGATTGGCTTGATATCTAGCACACATGCAAACACTAAATAAAATATCTGGCCTACTAGCAGTTAAATATAATAATGATCCAATCATGCCTCTATATAATTTTAAATCAACAGACTTTTCAGAATTATAGGATTCAAGTCTACATGATGAGCTCATAGGGGTACCGATACTCTTGGATGTCTCCATGCCAAACTTCTTGATCATTTCTTTGGTATATTTGGATTGGCTTATGAAGATCCATCTTTGCTTTGTTTAATTTGTAGTCCGAGGAAGTAGTTCAGCTCACCCATCATACTCATCTCGAACTCTCCCTGCATAAGCTTAGCAAAGTCTTTGCACAAAGAATCATTAGTGGCACCAAATATGATATCATCAACATAGATTTGAATAATCTTTATTTTATCTTTTAATAAATAAAGTTGTATCCATAGTTCCTCGAATAAAATCATTACTAATCAAGAATTTGCTTAATCTTTCATACCATGCCCGGGGCGCTTGTTTCAAACCATACAAAGCTTTGTTTAATTTGAAAACGTGGTTTGGAAACAAGTGATTTTCAAAGCCGGGTGGCTGTTCCACAAAAACTTGTTCAGCAATGTATCCATTTAAGAAAGCACTTTTAACATCCATTTGATACAATTTAAAATTCATATAACAAGCATAAGCAAGAAGTAATCTAATAGCTTCTAATCTAGCAACAGGGGCATAAGTTTCATCAAAATCAATTCCCTCTTCTTGATTATAACCCTTAGCTACTAATCTTGCCTTATTTCTAATTATATACCATGTTCATCTAATTTGTTTCTATAAACCCATTTAGTTCCAATAATTTGATGATCATGAGGTCTTTCAATAAGAGTCCAAACATTATTTCTTTCAAATTGGTTAAGTTCCTCATGCATGGCATTAATCCAATCAACATCATTTTTAGCATCATCATAACATTTAGGTTCAATTTTAGATACAAATGCTAAGTTATTACAAGCATCTCTAAATGATGATCTAGTTCTAACTCCTTGAGAAGGATCACCAATAATTTGATCTTTAGGGTGACTAAGAACATACCTCCAACCTCTTTCTAATTCATCATTACCTTGTGAGGCTTCAGGTAGGTCAGCGTTTCCTTCTTCATTTACCTCTTGTGTATCTGAGTCATTCTTATCCTTCAGTGTGATGTCCTTGAATTGATCTTCAATGTCATCTGCATCATTTATACCTTTTCCCTTCCTTGATGGAAGATCATTAGATTCATCAAAGATAACATGAATTGATTCTTCAACTACTAAAGTCTTTTTTATTGAATATTCTAAAAGCTCTACTATGTAAAGAATATCCAAGAAAAATTCCTTCATCAGACTTAGCATCAAATTTATCAAGGTTTGATTTTTATTATTTAATACAAAACATCGGCATCCAAAAACATGAAAGTAACTTATATTAGGTTTT
Source organism: Calamus simplicifolius (assembly GCA_900491605.1). Classification (NCBI taxonomy): domain Eukaryota; kingdom Viridiplantae; phylum Streptophyta; class Magnoliopsida; order Arecales; family Arecaceae; genus Calamus; species Calamus simplicifolius. Next base: position 1,871,388 of record UESW01003855.1, read on the forward strand.
CTTCCTTTCCAAAGTTCATATGGAGTCTTTTTCAAAACAGTCTAATTAATGCATGATTTAAAACATAACATGCAGTGTTGATAGCTTCTGCCCAAAAATATTTTGGAAGATTGCTTTCACACAACATGGTATGCGCCATTTCCTCTAATGTTCTATTCTTTCTTTCAACTACTCATTTTGTGGTGTTCTTGGTGCAGAAAAATTATGTTCAATTCCATTTTCATTACAAAATTCTTCAAATATTTGTTTTTCAAATTCTTTTCCATGATCACTTCGTATTGACAAAACAGAAGAATTCTTTTTGTTTGTAATTCTTTTAATAATTTTTGAAATGCTGAAAATGCTTCATCTTTACTAGATAGAAATAAAACCCATGTAAAGCGAGAGAAATCATCAATAACAACAAAACCGTATCTTTTTCCTCCTAGACTAGTTGTTCTTGTAGGACCAAATAAATCCATATGCAAGAGTTCCAAAGGTCTAGTGGTTGAAACTAAATTCTTTGATTTAAAAGATACTCGGATTTGTTTTCCAAATTGACAAGCATTACAAATCTTATCTTTTTCAAAAACAAGTTTTGGCAAACCATGTACTAAATCCTTCTTAATTAATTTAGATAGTAAATCCATGCTTGCATGAGCTAGCCTACGATGCCATAACCAACTATTATCAGTTTTATTATTTGTAGCAACTAGGCAATCAATATTTTGATCATGCAAATCATTTAAATTAACTGTATACATTACCATGCCTTTGACCAACAAATCTCATATTTTCATTAGCAGATTTTTAACAATGCATAAGGATGATTCAAATGTAACATTAAATCCTTTGTCACATAATTGACTAATGCTAAGTAAATTGTGTTTCAATCCTTTTACAAGCAAAACATTATCAATATAAGCATGAGGTGTGATACCTATTTTTCAATGCCAATTATTTTTCCTTGGCCATTATCACCGAAAGTAACAACACCTCCATCTTTTGCTTCCAAAGTGATGAATTGCAATTCATCACCGTCATGTATCTTGAGCACCCGCTATCCAAGTACCATTGTCTTTTAATTGCTCGGGTTGCAAGACACACCTACATACATAATTTTAATTTTTATTTTTAGGTACCCAAGCTTTCTTGGGTCCTTTAGGGTTAGTCAAGATGGTTCCTTTTGGAATTCCATATTTTTCTTATCTTTTGTGTTTGACAAATATAAGCTTTGTGTCCAATTTTTCCATATTTAAAACATGTAATTTTAGTAGAATCATCAGCATGCTCATAAATATTTTTCAAAAATTTCTGTCTTTCAAAAGTATTGTATCCAAGACCAGCTCTATTGTAAACAGCTCTTTGACTATTTAAGATTGTTTCTAATTTTTTGAGCTTAGAGTAAATCTATCAACAATTGGTTTTAATTTATCCACTTCATTTTTCAAATCTTGGTTTTCCTTTAACAATGATTCATTATCCTTTGAAATTCTTTCCTTTTCAAGAGTAAGATTTTTTATTTCATTTTTCAATTCTTTGTTCTTTGAACTTAAATTTGCAAAATCATCAATAAGTTCATAAAATGCACATTGTAATTCATCAAAGTAAAGTCATCTAAAAAATTAGGGCTTACCTCATCATTATCAGCCATGAAGCAAACATTTACAACTTCAGTTTTCTCTTCATCTTCTAAACTTGTTACTTCACTATCGCTCCAAGTAGCCATCATTGCCTTCTTCTTTATTCTTTTAGATCCTTTCTTTAATAGTGGACAATCTAGTCTGATGTGTCCAGGCTTCTTGCACTCATAGCATGTTGGAGGTTCACTCTTTTCTTATCTTTGCTATGGTCTCCTTTGATAAATTATTTTCTTTTTTCAAATTTCTTTCTCTTCATGAACTTTTTAAATTTCCTTGAAATAAGTGACATTTCATCATCTTTCTCACTGTCACTTATGGTTTCTTCACTTTCATCTTCTTGAGTTGCACTCTTCAAAGCCATGGTCCTTTTCTTCTTTGATTCATCTTCATCGATATGTTGTCGTTGCTGAAGCTCATGAGTCATCAAAGAACCGACCAACTCTTCAAGTGATAAAGTGTTGAGATCTTTTGCTTCTTGAATTGCAGTGACTTTTGCTTCCCATGTCCTAGGTAAAGATCTTAAGATTTTTCTAACAAGATCACTGTTAGCATAAGATTTTCAAGACTTTTTAGTCCATTAATAATGTCAGTAAATCTTGTAAACATATCAGTAATATTTTCAGGATCCATCTTAAATAATTCATACTTATGAACAAGCATATTTATTTTGGATTCCTTGACTTGATTTGTACCCTCATGGGTGACTTCAAGTCTATCCCATATTTCCTTAGCAGACATACAAGTTGATATGCGATTAAACTCATTTGCATCAAGAGAGCAATAAAGAACATTCATAGCCTTAGCATTTAATTGAGCTAATTTTTATCTTGCTCATCCCATTCAGATTCAGGTTTTGTAATATTAATATTTTCAATCATAATAGTGGGTGTGTGTGGTCCATTAATTATGATTCCCCATAAATCATAATCTAGTGCTTGAATGAAGATTTTCATTCGTGCTTTCCAATATGTATAATTTGTTCCATTGAACAAAGGTGGTCTATTAGTTGATTGTCCTTCAATCAACATAGAACTCTTTGGATTACTACTGATCTTTGGCTCCAAGCTAATCAAAGCTATAGGAATCAAGAGCACTCTGCTCTGATACCACTTGTTGCCCAGATGTAGCAACCCAAGAGGGGGTGAATTGGGTTATTAAAAATTGATTACTATGCAGATATGTGCTTAAACCCTAATTTTAATTTGCAGCGGTGAAGTGGGTGCACAGAATAATAACAATAGAGAATCAAACAACCACAAACACACTGAAGTTTATAGTGGTTCGGTGCCAAACAGCACCTACATCCACTCCCAAAACCTTTGAAAATTCCACTAATCGTATCACAATGATTACAACCTCTAGCCTTCCCCGGCTAGCCCTCTTGTTTATACGGCACAAGGCAGCCAAAAACCCCTAGCCACACCGGGCTAGTCCTCTTGTTTCACGGCATAAGGAAGCCAAGGCCCCTAACCAAACCAGGCTAGTCCTCTTGTTTCAAGACAAGGAAGCCAACAATAATCAAGGGTTAACAGTAACCCTTTTACACAATAATCAGAGAATGTAAGGAAAAGCTCCTACAATGAGCAAATATTTAAAGTATACTTTGCAACTTTTGAAGCAATAATTTCAGCAATAAATGAATGAGGTCGAAGTAGCTGAAGTCTTGATTGCTTTGAAAAACTTCAATGATCTGGATGACTTTTTGGAGGAATGAATGATCTTGAATGCACAGCAACTTTCTTATCAACCACTCAACAATATGTAGTAAAAGCTCTTTTCTTGGATTTCTTCCTCTTGTAATCTCTTTTTCAAAAATCATCATGGTGTGCTTCTAATCACAGCTATTTATAATAATCCAACAAAAAAGATATCCGTTAGACACATTAGTAACAAATAGAAATAAAAATGGGAAGAAAATATAACCGTTGTAAATATATCTCCATTTGAGGAAGGAAGAACTCTGTAATGATTCAAAAATCCAAAAGTTAAATGTAGCTTAAAAAAGAAATAGAGAGAGAGTAAGAGAGAAAGAGCAAACTCAAGAACTCAGGCAGCAGTTGGCTGGAAATAACTCCAGGTAGCTGAAGATTTAAATGCATTTGGCCAAGAGATAAGCAAGAAACCCCAGCTAGCTAGTCAGCTAGCTCACAAGAGAGGCCACGGCAGAAAAAAGGCATCCAGAGGCAGCTCCTTAGGCAACTAAAATGATTGCTAGTTAGCTTCCCAGCTAACTAACAGCAAAAGTAAACGGCCTGGAGAAAAAGTGCAAGGCACTTAGTTAGCTCAGCAACTAACTAAGCAACAGATAGTTAGCTCTTCAGCTAATTAACAAGCAAATCCAATGCCAGAGGAAAGAAGAAATGCTATGGTAGTTAGCTCCCCAGCTAACTAAAAAATGAAGGCTCACGGCTTGCAGGGGAAACAGAGGATGGGAGTTAGCTCATCAGCTAACTAAAGAAGAGTCAGTTAGCTCACTAGCTAACTAAGTTCAAAAACAACAGAGAAACTGTCCACCATAATTAGCTCTCCAGCTAACTAACAAAAAATCAACAGAGAGTATGCCCAAGCTAGTTAGCTCACTAGCTAACTGAGCAAAAAGGCAACCATACGACAGGATAGAGCAGCTAACTCTCCAGCTAACTAACTAAAAGGTAGCTAGCTCTCCAGTTAACTACAAAAGCATTCAAACAGCCAAAAAAGAGGGAGTTAGCTCTCCAGTTAACTAAATTTTGATAGCTCACGGCTCCAAGCTTTCCTGTGAAAATTAGTTAGCTAAGGAGTTAGCTCCAATGTAAAGCAGTTAGCTAACAAGATACACCAGCTAGCTAGAAGATCCAACAGCTAGCTAAACAATTAGCTAAAAATAAATAGCAATCGGCCAGGAAAGTTAACAGGCAATGGTAGCTAGCTAAAATGGATTTCAGTAAGCTCCAAGGCATCCCAAGCTAGCTAACCAGCTAGCTAAAGAAGGAGGACGTTTGGCCAACAACAGTGATGAGCACTTTAACTACCTAAAAGAGCTCCAGCTAGCTAACAAGCTAGCTAACCAGCTAACTCAAAAAGGATGACGCTCGGCCAAGCCACTGAGATAGCTTATCAGTTAACTGAATGTCGTGCCAGCTAGCTAAATGGAATAACAAGTTAGCTAACCAGTTAACTCCCAAGCTAATAAAATTATCTAAGGTAAAATAGAAAGAAGTATTCTCTTACCAATCAATTTTTTCACGAAGATACTTACTCGCAAGGCGACCGAACTTTCCTGTATCAAGCTTAGAATTGCTTAATTGTTTTGTAATCATCAAAATCAATATGTGGTCAACAGAAGGGATAGGACGTCCCCGTTAAGAAAAGCATTGCATTTGCCTTCGAATGTTTCAAAAAATGGGTAAGGGGCACCGCACCGGCGCTCGGGTGTTGTGATAAGTGAGCAAGGGTTCATGCACTATAGATGGGTGCGGGTACAAAAGTTAGTCCATGATAATTAGCTTAGAGTAGCAACTTGGAACATAGGAATACTAGTAGGTAAAGCTATGGAGATGGTGAATACTATGATTAAGAGAAAAGTAAATATAATATGCTTACAAGAAACTAAATGAGTAGGTGAAAGATCAAGAAAAATAGAGAATACATGATATATATTATATTACACTAAAAAATATAAAAATAAAAATGGAGTAAAAATAATTGTAGAGAGAAATTTTAAAGATATGTTGTTAAGATAACAAGGAAAGAAGACCGGACTACATCACTAAAACTTATAATTTAGAATAATATAATTAACATAATTAGTGCATATGCACCACAAGTAGGATTAGACCAACAAACTAAGACACGATTTTGGGTAGACATAGATGAAGTAATGCAAGAAATACCACAAGAAGAAAAGATATATTTGGGATGAGATTTTAATGAATATGTTAGAAAACAGAGGGATAAATATAAAATGGTACATGGAGGATATGGATTTGGAGATAAGAATGAAGTGGGTGTGAGCTTATTAGATTTTGTCGTGGCGTATGTTAGATCATAACAAACACTTGTTTTAAAAAGTGAGATAAATATTTAATAACATTTAAAAATGGATCTAATAAAAGTCAAATAGATTTTTTCTTAACTAAGAAGATAGATAAAATAACATAAAAAAACTGTAAAGTTATTCCAGGAGAAAGTTTAATTTTATAACACAGGATAATGGTAGCAGACATATGAATAAAAATAAAATCTAGAGTAAAAAGTAAAACTATTAATCCAAAAATTAAATGATGAAATTTAAAAGGAAAAAAAATAAAATTATTTAAAAAAAGTTAGTAAGAGTAATGACTATTATTATAGATAGTGATCTCAATTTAATGTGAAAAAAAGTAACTAAATGCATAAAAAACATAGCAAAAGAAGTTTTAGGAGAATCAAAAGGAGTAGGACTAATAGGAAAGGAAGCCTTGTGGTGAAACTAGAAAGTTCAAGCTACCATTAATATTAAAAGGATAAACTATAAAATTTAGCAAGAGGCTAGGGATGAAAAAAATCTTAAAAAGTATAGGGATACAAAGAAAGAAGCTAAAAAAGCGGTAAGTAATACCAAATTTAAAGCCTATGATAATTTATATAATAGACTAGATATGAAAGAAGATAAAAAGACTATATATAAATTAGCAAAACAAAGAAAAAAAAGATTTAGGCTATATTAAATGTATTAAGGATGAAGATGAAGAAAAAGAGATAAAAAAAGATAAAAAAGTTATTTTAAAATATTATTAAATAAAAATAATTTAGTAAATTTAAGGGTAGAAGAATATGATAACTTAAGAGTAACAAATGAACATAAATTTTTTTATAAATTTAGCATGCTTGAGGTTAAAAAAGCTTTGAGTAAAATAAAAAATGCAAAGGCATTAGGGCTAGATGTGATCCCTATTAAAGTTTAGAAAGTCTTAGGAGAAATTGGAGTCATATGGTTAGCCAATTTATTTAACAGGATTATAGCATTTTAAAAGAATATCAGATGATGGGAGAAAAAGTATATTATACCCATATACAAAAATAAAAGAGATATTCAAAACTGTGCAAATTATAGAGGGATTAAACTGATGAGTCATACAATAAAATTATAGGAGAGAGTAAAAGAAAATTGAATAAGAGTTAAAACTTTGGTGTCAAATAATTAATTTGGATTTATGCATGAAAGATCAATCATAGAAGCTATTTATTTATTAAAAAGATTGATGAAGTGGGATAGGGAAAAGAATTGATAGAGCAATTCTTTATTGATTCAGAGAAAGAGTACTTAGATAAATAATATGGTGGGTTTTAGAAAGAAAAAAAAGGAGTTACTAAAAGGTACATAGAATTGATAAAATATATATGATAGAGCAATAACTATTGTTAAAATAACAATAGAACAAACTAATGAGTTTTCAATTACTGTAGGTTTACATCAAGGATATGCCTTAAGTCCATATCTTTTTGTATTAGTTATGGATGAATTAACCAAATATATTCAAAATGATATCTCGTGGTGTATGTTATTGGCCGATGATATAGTGTTGATTGATGAAACTAAATTTGGAGTAAATACTAAGCTAGAGATTTGGAGAGATGCTTTAGAATCTAAAGGTTTTAAGATTAGTAAAACTAAAATTGAATACATAAAATATAATTTTTGTGGGAGTATAAATACAAATGAAGAAACAATGAAGATTGCTAAAGTTGGGCACTGGACCGGGCCGCCCATGGCCTAGCCCAGCACGGCATGAGCCGGGCCATGCATGGCATAACCGAGTAGCTATAGTACTAAGCCGTGCTAGGCATGGCCCAGTAAAAAAGGTCGTGCCGGGCTTGAAAAGTATGGCCCGCGGACCAAGCCCGGCATGGCACATCCCGGGCCTGGGTTGGCATGGCCTAGGTGTGCTGGGCATGGCACGTCACACGTGCTAGCCCGGCATGGCCTACAAGGGCCTGGGCTGTGCCAGCCTGGCAAGACCCTTGGCTGGCAAAGCCCATAAGGGCCTGGGCCGTGCTGGCCCACAATATACCCTTTGATATATTGTAAAAAAAATTTCAAAAATACTCTTCAATATAGCTATTATATGGCTATTATAGGGGTTAAAATGGTTAAAACCCCCCTATATGACCGTTTATAGCCATTTTTAGCCATTTTCAACAGCTATGACTGGATCGTACCGGCCTGACCTATGGTGGGTCGTGCCTGGCATAGCCCAGTTAAGGCCATTAGGGGCCATGCCGGCATAGCCCCTGATGGGCCATGCTTGGCATGGCATGGCCCGTGACGTGTTAGGCTGGCAATTTTTTTATACTGGTCGTGCCTGGCATGACCCGTTTATTAAAGGGTCGTGCCAGGCACGGCCTCATTTTTGGTGGCACGGCCTCATTTTTGGTGAGGTCCGACGGGCCTGGGCCGTGCTGTGCCAAGCACGTCTAGTACCCACCTCTAAAGATTTCAAGCCAAGAGATATCAAAGAGTAAAAATTTAGGTATTTAGGATCAATTATCCAACAAGAAGGTGAATTAGATGAAGATGTGAATCATAGAGTTAAAGCCGGATGAATTAAGTTGAGGAGTGCTTCAGGAGTATTGTATGATCGGTGCGCTTTCCATTAAAATTGAAAGAAAATTTATGTAAAACCACTATTAGACTAGCTATGCTATATAGAACAGAGTGTTTGGCAACACTAAAATAACATGTAAATAAATTAAGTACAACAGAAATGCTTATGTTAATGGCTATAGTACCATGTCGTGCTACCGGACCGTGCCTGGCATGGCCCAGTAAGCTGGGCTTGGAAAGTCTGGCCCTCGAACCAAGCCCGGCACGGCACATCCTGGGCCTGGGCTGGCACAGCCCAGGTGTGTCGAGCATGGCACAGCATGCATGCCAGCCTGGCATGGCCCACAAGGGCCTGGGCTATGCCAGCCCAGCACGGCCCATAAGGGCCTGGGCCGTGCCGGCCCACAATATACCCTTTGATATATTGTAAAAGAAATTCTAAAAATATCCTTCAATATAGTTGTTATATGACTGTTGGAAGGATTAAATTGGTCAAAACCCTCCAATATGATCGTTTCTAGCCGTTGAAAAGAAAATGGCTAGAAACGACTATAACTGAACCGTGTCGGCCTAGCCCATAGTGGGCCATGCCTGGCACAGCTCAGTTAAGGCCGTTAGGGGCCGTGCCAGCATAACCCTTGGTGTGTCGTGCCTGGCACGTGCTAGGCACGGCTCGCCCCAAAATGGGCCATGGGTCGTGCCAAGCACGGCCCATGGTTAGCAATTTTTTTATGGCACGATCCATTTGTTAAAGGGTTATGCTAGGCACGACCTTAATTTTGGTGAGGCCCAGCGGGCCTAGGCCGTGCCATGCCAAGCATGGCCTAGTGCCCACCTCTAAAGATTGCAAGCCAAGAGATATCAAGGAGTGAAAATTTTAGGTATTTGGGATCAATTATCCAGCAAGAAGGTGAATTAGGTGAAGATGTGAATCATAGAGTTAAAGCATGATGAATTAAGTAAAGGAGTGCTTCGGGAGTATTATATGATCGGTGCGCATCCCATTAAAATTGAAAGAAAAATTATATAAAACTGCTATTAGACTAGCTATGTTATATAGAATAATGTTGGACAATACTGAAACAACATGTAAATAAATTAAGTATAACAAAAATGCGTATGTTAAGATGAATATGCGGTAAAACTTTAAAAGATAAAATTAAAAATAAATATATAAGAAAATGATAGGAGTAGTTCCATTTAAAGATAAAATGAGAGAAAATCGATTACGGTGGTTTGGACATATACAACGAAGACCCTTAGATGCTTCAGTTAGAAAGAATAATCTTTTAACAATCCATGGTAAGGATAAAGATAGAGGTAGACCTAAACTAACATGAACAGAAATAATTAAAAATATATTATTTGTAATTTGAATGTGGACCTAGTCCTGAATAGAGCAGTGTGGATAAAGCAGATTTATGTAGCCGACCCCATGTAGTTGGAAAAAGGCTTAGATGAGTTGAGTTATATCCAGAAACATAATAAAACATAATTAATAAGAAAAGTTTTACTTTCATAAAATTTGTATTAGTAAAAAGTACTTTTTGTAACTTTTCATTCTGATCTTTTAAAACACATTCCCTTAACGTCCATTAAGTAGGCAGAGAGGATAACTGAGCTGAACCAACAGCCCTAATAACGTCCAAAGTTCCTAATCACACTCAAGAAGCAATGTCACTCAAAGGAAACGACGTAGTCCGCAGGCAACATTAACAGCATGAATCAACGGCTTGAGAACTAAAATAGACATTAAATAAGCACGTCATAGGGTGCCAAGTACCAACGATTCAAGAGCTTTCAAGGTTCTCATCCAACTCCGCATAGCTTAGATATTGCTGAATGCCCGCGAGACGTAAAACTTTTGACGTGAGAATTCCATGCTAGCTTTGTTTTACCTGGCAGAAGTTTGTTATTAGCAGCCTCGAGGGCAAAACCGGCCAGATTTCCTCAAGAGGCCATATTCCGTTGATTCATTATAGCTTGGCTTTACCAGGTGCAAGCAGGATAGAGCAGCCAAAGTCCTGTGAATAACATATTTAGTTATTCACTAAAATATGTTTCCACACGGACGCCCGCCCCTCTGAGGTGCGACTAGCATCAACCGACACTGACTACGTAAGTTAAGCACACCAGAGAAATTACTCTTCCAGCCCTTCAAACCCTTCAAAAGCTTCACATGAATTTAGAATTCTGTCTAGAGGAAACTCAGCAAAGAAATGATTATCACTTGACTGTATAGTTTCTTTTTCCTGGGAAGCGCACCAACGTTCAATTGAAACTTGCCTATTCTGATTATGCACACATCGAGCTCAGATGTCCACAGCAAAAGCATCAAAGGTTGTAAAACTGGGCTGTTTTTAAAACCGTTGTGAATTGGTTTTACATATTTAGCAAGAAAACCAAATATTTTATAAAATAATGTTAAAAGTTAAAAACATTATTTCAAATGATGTTCTTAACATTCTCATCAGAAAATATAAAACATCATTTAAAATAACACTTCTTAAAAGTGCCATTTCAAATAGAAGTCCTGGAAAGCACCACTAAAATGACGAAACACCACTAAACCAATTTTTTCGCTTAACGCGCTCCTTTTATGGAAAAAAAAAAATATTAAGCAAGGCATTTTTTAATACCACTATGAATGTTAAAAATGTCATTTTCAATTACATTTTTTTAACTTTAACATCATTTGTATAAAATGTTTGGTTTCCCTATAAAACCAGTATCAATTGACACTGGTTTAAAAAACAGCTCTGGTAAAAACCGCTGTTGTTTGTTAGAACACCAGACACAGTATACCATCATGCCCATACAGCAAGTTTGGGCAAGAATCTAATGATGTGCTTGCCAAAAAAGAAAACAGAAAGGATCCTCTAACAAACTTCACCGCTAATGATCTCATTGATTATCGTGTATATACATATTGTAACTACATAAAAATTTATTTTCTCTAAATATTAATTGCCAACAAAAAGAACATGTCATTTTCTCCTCGGTTAAATACACTGAAATACCTCAAACTATTCATATATGGATAATAGTGGCAGCAACAGATTGTCCCTTTCATGTTAATCCTTAAATGCACATGGCATAAGCTCTACATACACCAATAATATTCGCAACAAATCTTAGGCTGTGTTTGATATGATGGATAAAGAGAGATATCCCCTAGATATCCCCTTTATCCCCAAATGCTATAACTACAGGGAATAATGCTGAAAAAGTTTAACCAGAGGAGATAACCCATGTTTAACCATGGGTTATCCTCTGAACTTATTCCCTAAAGAACCCAGAAATAACTAAAGTTATCCCTTGATGGCAGAATGGTAATTTTAAAAAGGTGCTTATCTCCTCAGCTATCCCCTGGATAAATGTTATATTGTACATTTCCAGGGATAGCCAAAAAGCTATCAAACACAGCCTTAGAGTTGATCAGCATGTTGTTTCTCTCAAAAATAAATCAGCAAGAAGTTGTCCTCAGAAGTGAAGATTTAGCAGCTGCCTCTGCTGGTCTCCAGATGATATGCTCCAGCTTACCACATAAAACCTTGTAAAACTGCATGAACAAAAACTTTATCTAATTAGTGATGGATACATTATCTTCTATTTTGTTAAGCTGCTGCTAGTAACAAGAAGATAACAAATCAAGATGCGGTTAGATATGGAGCACAGCTCTGGTCAAAGAATTTTCTCAAAAAAGACTAGATACGTTCTACCACCAATTAGTAACCCCTTTCTTTTTGAGGGAAACCCTCCCAATATCATGAATTACGCAGGGACAGACCAGGAACCTCAGCCTATTAGTTGGGTGTCTCTGACAACTGGGCAAATGACCAGTTTAAATTGCTAATTGTCAAGTCACCACCCACAAAAAGTTACACTATTCCTAGCTTAAGATAGTTTGTAGGTACACAAAAAATGAATATATTAAAGGGTTTTTCTGCATGTAGTACCCTCCTTTTGCTTTTCTTACATACAGCATCACCCATTTATCGTATCTGCAACCCAACACAAAGAACAATCAACTAATTTCTCAACAAACCCCCGGGTTAAGTTTCTCTTAACTGGAGAATAAATAGATGTTTTTTTTTCCAGCATTAATGTGGAATCACTACATGTATCACCTGAAGACTTCTATTCTTGAAAGTTCTGTAATCTTTTGACATTTTTTCTTAGTTTAGATATCTTCATTGCAGTCTATTTAGAAGAGCATTAGCATAGATTAGATAGGACCCACATAGCTACTACACAGCAGGGCTCAAAAAAGAAACAGTATTCATAAACTAAGAAACATATACTAACCTTGTGATATTCTAATGTATCACCAGCAACCTTCCGAACATCAACCATGAAAAGGGAAGGAGCAACTTCAAATACCTGGTGATAAACAATTTTGAGTAGAGGAAAATGCTTGTGGGATTGAAGTAGTTTCACATGATTGAACAAGTTGAAGAGTAGAGAAGATAAAATTACCTCTAGGACAACAGCAAACAGACCCATCTTATTTGAGGACACTCCTTCAAGCCTCATCTGCAATGAAAAAAAGAAAAGACATTGATAAACAACAGAGAATCTAGCTATCATATTGTTAAACAAGAAAATCTATCAGTTGAAATTCTCATCTAGCATAATTAAATGTCCTCCACTCAAACTGATTGTATATAACACAAATGCATGATTAAGTGCTGATGATGCAGCAGACCCAGATTAAAAATGAGGTTGAGGGGATTTCTTTGTGTGCATTTTGGAATTTCTCCTTTTATTCCACCTTTATTCTCTTGCAACTTATTACAGATCAAAAGCAAATCTTGAAAGAATATTACCTTGAACAAGGCATAACAGCAAAATTGCTAGATGAATCAAAGAACACCATTAAGAATTTTACCTTGTAGTTGCGGGAATGGACCTTGAGACCCATCGACTCAGCAACAGCTTCAATGGTTGCTATGATGATCCTTGCTGGGCGGCATGAGACAAAACGAGTTTGGCGTTTCACACAATCCTGCGAGGAAAAATAAAGTTAATATTATGTTGCAATCTGTGCAGCAATGAAAGGCTAATGACAGATAATTTATAATAAATTAATAATAAGTGAAATCAAGAATTAAGTGAAAGGCCATTCCATTCAAATATTATATAATTAATTGAGGCCCAGATCCATGATTATCAAGCTAATAAGAGATTAACCATCTAAAACAAGGTAAGTGGCAACTAACAGATGGGTTTTGATAAGGTCAAAAAGGAAATTGTGAGCTGGCAAGACTATATCAATGTCCACAATCTTGTTGAACTGCTCCACTAAGTATTATACAGACAGAATTCTAAGGTAAGAGTATGGCAAAATCCATGAACCTGTTGAGCCATTTGAAGAACTTGTTGAATGGAATTGCCCAAGTAATGTTAAAATGATCAGATGGTTCTAAATTCCATTAAACAAGCAAATGGAAAGTGAAAAAGAGAAATGGAGCAATTACAGAGAATTCAAAACAATAGAAAGAACGAATAAATTAGAAAGGATGAACAAATTCCCCATATTAGTCTATGAGAACAACCAACAAGTCTCTTTCCAAGTACTCGCACCTTGTTTGCTGCTTGTTCTATCACAAAGAGATAAAGATGCCTCCATTATCTTAAGTGGCAAGTCTGAAGTCTAGATTATCACATGGGGATAAAAAAGTAGGATATTATGTGACTGTTTATGCATGCACAATTGCAATCTACATATGAAGTGCATGGTGCTTCATCCTGCTAAGGTAGTAGGCTGCATGTAAGTGGAATGTGGCAAAAGTGTGATGCACTGTACACAGCGTTGGGAGTCCCAGTGGATGACTCACGTTCTGGTGGGGCATGATCAACAGACCATAAGTGGATCAATGCCGGTCCAATAATCATTATCAATCTGTGGTGTGCTTCAAGCATCTCCAAAAACATTTAAAGCAAATCGTCTCTGATTGAAAAAACAACCTACTGGCGAAACTATGCCACAAAGCTACACAGAACAGAACGTCATTATAGGAAGCCCAATAGCTAATAAATTTACAAACCCATGTTCAAATTAATGTGTACAAGAAATAATTTACCACTAACAGCACATGTAAGGTGGCTGACAGGTTGAATAAAGATTTGGCTCCATAACCCACCTTGCAAAGCTGATTGAGTGGTCATAATTTAGCCATGCATTACCGAATGTACTCTTTGGGAAGGATTTGGTCAAGCTTGTAGGAACTTGCAAATTTACACCAATGAATGAGTGAAACAATGATTTGATAATAACTTATTTGCTAAATTCTTGCACTTGAAAGAAGTTACACCAGAGTGCTTTTGGTAGTAGGAAAGAAGCATAAGGATTCACAAAGCCAATATGGTTCTGGTTGCGATGGGATGGAATATGCAGGAATGGCATCAAATTGCAAGAAATGTTAGTACAATTTCCAAAGAAATATAAGGATGTATTTATTATGTGACATTCTGAACAAGATTAAAACATATCAGCTTTCATGCCTGGAAAACAAAAACAAGAGGACAACTCTGGTATGCACCTGTTTTGGCTTAATTTCAAGTAAGACAGCTTTGGTCAGCGCAGAAGATATGGTTCCTAACAATGGTACTTTCTATGTCAATACTAAGCATAGCATTTCAACATTTTATTTTACGTTATAAAAACACAAATCCTTAATTTTGGTACATTAGATTAGATAGTAAATGACACATGATTAATACAATTTGCATTAAGACAAGCTTTAAAAATTTCCTACATTGTTTTTTTCTAAATTTCTCATATATTCTAATCCATCATTTTATGCTGCTGACAAAATGACGCATTGAAATGTTTCAATCCAAGGCTTGTCTTAAATGTACTTCAGAATTTAAGTTCTATAGATTGGGTACAAGTCTTGAAGAGGTTGGAGACTTCTATCATTGGAATAAGAGTAAAATAATAAGTGAAAATGACCAAAACATATTCATATATGAGAGCAATTTAGTGCAAAGTGGAATTAAAAGCATGCTCAATTTCCATCCTATTGCTATTTTTGATAAATAATGACCAGAAAACTGCTCTAAGTATTGCCCAAGATTAATGCTCTTTTCTAGTTCCAATTGATTGCAATTACACAGGATAGTGCTCTTTTAAGTAATTTAAAGTAACACACATTCACAGTTGTAGCACAAACTCAGGTCAACAGTACCAAGTGTTTCAACAGATAGATGAAACTTTGCTTTGAGCTGACTTTTCTAATCCAGTCAAACAAGAAAACTAGAAACAATATGAGCAGTGTCATTACCCTATTTTTAGTTGAAGGAATTTTTCTATATTTCATACCTCTTGTTCACTTATATTTTAAATGACTTTCAGCATGTTTTCAATAAATCTCACAAGATTTACATGGGCACTACAGTGTGAAAATTAAGGACTAAAAGAAATTTATTTTTGTAAAATTCAACTATAGTGGACAAGCTCAACTTATCGAATATATGTATGATGAATTGATCAACAGCAAGGAATACACCATGACAAGTAGACAACATAAAGGAAAAAAGATAAGAGGAAAGAAAAAATACAAAGGAATAAAAAAAAGATAAAGAGTAATTTCTCTTCAGCAGCACAAAAAAAAAAGCTCTGAATCATGTGTTCGCATATAAGACAGCATACTTGTAAATTGAACAAGGACATACTAGGTTAATCCTCAACCAACATGTTGAAACATTTGGAAAGTACCTGCCGTCTGTCAAATAATGCTGAAAGATCCAGCCCTTGAGATAGAGTAATCATCTCAAATGCATTCATTATAAGAGGGCCTCCATCTTTAGTTTCTACCTGCTCAGTCACATAATGATCCTGAAAAAAAGGGGGAAAAAAGATGTCAAGGTGCAAAGAACAAGGCTTCATCCATGTTATATAAGAATATGCTAAATGTGAAAGCAAAAACATCTTGAGGCAATGCCATTTGCTAGTACATAAATGATGTAACAAATAAAACAAAATAGAAAGCATCATCAATATTTCATACTGAAGCTAACATGCGCACTTCTGAAATTCCTACCAACCTCAATGTCATCGAAAACAGCCTGAACATCATCCAAATTAACTTCTTCCTCTTCATCATGTCTAATAGGGACATAATTTCTCCTGAACCATGGATCATTTTTTATTCCTTTAATGTGGATGCGCTGCATGCATTAACAGAAAATGGGTTATCAGAGAAAATAGGACAAAATTGACCTAATTGAAGAGAGTGTGTGTGTGAGAGAGAGAGAGAGAACTAATAAATGTCAGACACAGAAATATAGATCAAAGTGAGAAGGAGAAAACTTGATCATAAGAGAATGTGGAGGCTCCAAAACTTTCAATCTTTCATCACTGCTTGTCCCCATAAACTATAAGCCTGAATTTAAACCCAAGTCCCTCACCAAAGCCCTAGGCCAACTTTATTTTGAAATGTCAAGACAACCCGACATCCCCCTCATCCCAGCCAAAAAGGCAGAGTTATTGTTCACTAAGCATGAGCAGTACCATGAACACAATGTTTCCATATTAACAAATCTGATTGGGGTTGTCAACGTGTTGTCTACCAGCTTGCTGGCACACCTCCCAGATTTATCAATCTGATAGACCCTTGAGCTCCTTTATCAATTTAGAGCTAATTCCTAAGAAAAGATTTCTTTGGAGAAGAACAAAAGATTATTCACCCATGAAACTACAGTAATTGCGGTGCATTGTTCATTATATCCTATAAATAGTGAGACACTTGTCTTGTTTTCTGCTCTCTCAATAATTTTAAGCCATATGTTGCTTTGAGGTTAATCCATTCCACGCACATGAATGAGGCCCATGATTGTACCTGTAACTTCTTGCTTTTTCTAACCAAAACCATCAAAACTCATAGAAAGTGTAAGGCTATCAAAATCTGTTCTAGGGGTCAAAAGATAAGCCCTCCACACCCTTCAAGCCACATTATACAGGTCCACCATATGATATCCTCTAGATCCTTATGACATCAAATCTGATCCAGCAGGATCCATGGTAAAAAAGGCAACTATATTCAACCATAATATGCAATAGTGGAGGTCTTTACTGCTTTTTTCACTGCATCATTTTGAAACGTCTGGATATCTTGTAATGCAGTTCTTTAGTTACAAGTTCCAAGAGATATCATTCCACACATGGCTTTAGATTTTGTTCACATCATGAATCAACTATACACTGGAGACCACCCATATTATCAGTGTTAAATATAAAAATGGTACCGTTAATATGGAAGAGAAGATAAATACAAACTCATATAACTTTATTCAATCAAAAGTGAATATCAGTTGGCAGGTGTTTAAATAGGCATGGAGGTTTAGTTTAGTTGTTCATAAAGATCTCTTAGTTTAGCATATTGATTTCACTATGCTGGATAAAATCAAAATGATCATGTGACAGTTCGAGGTCAAACAATGTGAAGAGAAAATTATGCTGTTCATATCTTAGTATGTGGTATCAAAAAATTCTCTTCATCAGTCAACAATGCTAAAGCAAGCAGTGATGATAAAGGATTGCAGAGCACCCAAAAAATAAAATCTCCATCCTCATTCATCTAGATAATGATAAATCATGAGATAACTTTTACAGGACTGGCATTCCTATACTCACAGTTTTTGGATTTGGATCAAGTATTTTATGTATCAACAACTTAGCTCCTGAAGAGAACCAAGGTGGGCAGGAAAATTCTGCTGCATTGATCTGCAAAGTCATCGGATATGTCCTTAGTGCCAAAAACATGCTAATATAACATATTGCAGGAAAAGGAATCTAAGGCTTCAGTTGTCAGGAGTATTTGCTCCACATTGTAAAAAGAAAATTCTGGAAAAACCATACAGCAGTTAGTGGGTTACAGAGATCATGTCAATTAAGTTTGAAAGCCATATGTTGCGATAAAATGAATTATAAAATCAATTTTATATAAATCAATAACATTGTTCAGATTAGATCGAAGAGTGGAAGCATAGGACACATCTTCTAATGATTCCATAGATGAAAGGAGAGATACATAATCTTGGAATTCTGATACTAAACTCAATCAGCAATTCCTCCTGTTCACAAAGTCAAGATTTTTCTTGAATATTATCTTTGATTGTACGTCACCAGTGTTCCCACTCCCACTCTTATTCACCCTTGATTTGAATTTCCATTAAATTATCTAAAAGCAGGGAAAGCATGTGACGTACCTAAGGATTAGAAAATTGATTTTCTGAACATGACTAACACTATTGGAACATAATTCTCCAAAACAAAGAAAGCTCTCAAATCAATATATTTTTGTAATCAAATGATTTCTTTTTTCAATCTTCTTATGACTTAGTGATAAACGCATAAATAATTATCACTAAACCTATTAATTAATAATTTAACGTACCTATTATTATTTAATATTTTATATATATTTTAGGAAAAACCTTATCAACTTAAAGAGCTTGATTTTAGGAATTTAATAACGCAAACGGCACTCAAATCGGATTTAAGATGAACCCGGAATTGATTTTTCATTGATTTATCCATTTCAGCACGTATTTTAAAAGCGAAGTCGGCAAACCAAGTGCCGACTTCATCGTCTTCTCAGCAGATTTCTGTTTTCTCTCAGCCGATTCTTCTCTGATTCAAATTCCAACCGTTTCCTCCACCAATTAAGGAATAAATTGGATAGGAAGTTATCAAATTGAATGAATTACATTCATCTTGAAGGAATTTGGATTTTATTCACGATTTATCCAGGATTTTCTCAGCGCCGTTCGTTGCTTCCGCGTCCTCTGTTTTGGCAACGTTGCATCTGGGCCGCGTCTTCACCGCGTCTAGGCTTCTACAAATAGCAGCAAAAGGAGGGAAGGAGGCCCAGCGCGCTGCATCCAAGAGGATCTATCTGTTCGTGCCGTGGCACGGGGTCCGTCCAAAGATCTGCTCTGTTCCAGGCTGTGGAGAAATTCTATTCCAGCCGTGGAGATGCTCCGTTCCAGCCGTGGAGACTGATCTGTTCCTGACGCCGTTCCGTGGCTTGGAGAGACGCTATTCCGTGGCTTTGGAGGAGTTCTGCTGCCCTATTTCCAACATCCGTGGAGGCTACTGTTCCCAAGAGACTGTTTACAGAGTCTCTGTCCATCCGTGGAGGCTAATCTGTTCATGATTCGGGAGGCGCATGCAGAGGAGGAACAAAGACTTCATCCCATCTTTGGTTTGGCGTAGAGAGAATTTATTGTTTTCTTATTGCCTTCTTAATGTTATGACTTTTTAGTTTATATGAAATAAAGTTTCTATTCATGTTTAGATTTTATTAAATTATATTAAGTGAAAGTAATTTGACTGATCTATTCTTAAAAGGGACGGGCCGTGATCTACGGGTACGGGCCGTGCTCTTATAAGATATAGACCATATCTTGATTATTTTGCACTACTAATTATCTATTAGTTAAATTTATAAATTTATTTCAAAATAATCGCTAAAGTCCATGTGGAATCGATCCCTTACTCTCACTATTCTAATAGTAAAATTAAGGTATTTAATCGTTTCGCTACGACACGCATCAGATTTTTGGCGCTGTTGCCGGGGACTTAAGTGTGTTATTTTGAAAAAAAAATAAAATAAAAATAAAATAAAAAAGTGAAAAAAAATTAGATTAATTTTCTCTTAAATAGTTATTGTCTCTTATTTTATTATTTGTTACCTTAATTGTTAGAATTTCTTATTCTTTTTTAACATAAAAAAATTTATTACTTTCCTTTTTGCCACAAATCCAATTTTAACCTAATCAAATTTTCCTTTTAATTAACTTACCTAAAAAAAACCTGAAAAAAAACCCTAAGACACCTTCCATAAAACATAATTAATTTAAGGAAACAAAATAAAAATAATTATAAAAATAAAAATAAAATATAAACAAAATAATTATTTTATTTCTATGCTTAGATTGACTTAAGTGGATTTATTTTCTGCAAAACTCAAAATTCTTCCATTTACATCTCATAATTTATTAGGAAATTAGAAACCTAATCACAAAAATCTTTAAAAAAAAACTGAAAAACTGTTTGCTTTAGAGTCATTGGTAGGGTGTATGCTTGGTCGCCGATCGTTGCAACCCAACCTTATACCCCTAGATCCTGAGATAGAAAAAACTATTAGAGTAAACAGACTCAGAATTATGTATCCTAATAACGAAAATAACCAACCACGACAGTTAAAAGAGTATTTCACTCCTTCAAGGTATACCTACTCTCCCTACATTCAAGTGCCTCCAGTAGAGGCTGCCCAATACGAAATTAAGTCAAGTGTAATCCAAATGTTACCATCTTTCTATGGACTTACAAATGAAGATCCCTACAAACGATGAATTCTTGGAAATTTGCTCAACTGTCAAGATTCAAAATTTCTCCAATGATGCACTTAGGCTTAAGTTATTCCCTTTTTCCCTAAAAGATAAAGCCAAGTATTGGTTAAATTCATTAGACACTGTTATAATTTCAACTTGGGATCATCTTCAGAGAGAGTTTCTTAAGAAATATTTTCCTATAGGAAAAACGAATCAAATTAGAAAAGACATAACAAGTTTTTCCCAGACAATGGAGAAATAGTCCATGAGACATGGGAGAGATTCAAAGAACTGATTAGAAAATGTCCACATCATGCTATACCCAAATGGCAACTGGTTCAGTGCTTTTATGATGGATTATCAGAAAAGCACCGGCAAATGGTTGATGCTTCATGTGGTGGGACATTTATGTTAAAAAATAAACATGATGCTTGGCAACTCTTTGAGACATTGAGTGAGAATTCATTACATCACATATCAGTTGCTCGTCGAGACCCTCCTATAGACCTAAAAGAGGTGGAATATATGAAATAGATCATTCTACAGATATCTATACTAAGGTAGATGAATTATCCCATAAACTTGACCGGATTCTACAAGTTGAAAACATCTCTTCCCCATCTACTCAATTACATGAGGTCTGCATAATTTGTTCGAGTCCAACCCATTCTATCTGCATACCAATTTCCTGAATTTGTTCAAGAGCAAGCCCACCAAGCCCAAACCCGATTAGCTCCTAGAACAGGAAATGATCCATTTGCAAATACTTACAATCCTGGCTGGCGAAATCATCCAAATTTTTCTTGGAAACCTCAACCTGTAACCAATTCATCGATCAGACCTAATTATCAAGAAACCAATTTTAGAAGCATGCCATATTCACAATATCCAAACATCCCACAACCTCCACCGAATAATCAGCCTACTTTTGAAGACAAAGTGTTACAAGCATTGAAAGGGCTAGAAATGAATACTCAAATCCTTCACTCACACACACAATCTATTGCAAAACTAGAAACTCAGATAGGTCAATTAGCCACAGCATTCAGTAGAAGGGAGGAGGGTAAGTTACCTAGTCAGCCTATCGATAACCCGAAAGGACAATTCATGGCTGAAGGTTCCAATAGTCCTGACAAATTCCAGAACATGCTAAATCAGTCATGACTCTCAGAAGTGAAAAAACATTGAACCCACCTGAACCAACCCAGAAATTAGAAGTGGCTAAACCAAAAAGAGAAGAAATGAAGAAAGAAAAGGAATTCAATGATCAAGCAATCATACCTAAAGCCCCATTCCCTAGTGCTTTAGAATCTCCTTTGCCTTCAGATAAGAAGAATATAAAAATGAATGAGATGCTTGAGTTATTTAAGCAAGTCCAAATAAACTTACCTCTTCTCGATGCTATCAAGCAAGTTCCAGCTTATGCCAAATTTTTGAAGGATCTATGCACAAAAACGGAAAGCCAAGACAAATACCAAAAAAGATCCATTTGACTGAGCAAGTCAGCTCAGTTGTTCAGCAAATAACCCCACCCAAACTAAAAGATCCTGGTACCCCGATTATATCGTGTGTCATAGGAAACTTCACAATCAAGAAAGCATTATTAGATTTGGGTGCGAGTGTAAACCTTCTCCCAAGTTCAGTGTATGAGTTATTCGGATTTGGAGAGTTGAAACCCACTAC
Organism: Calamus simplicifolius; assembly: GCA_900491605.1. NCBI lineage: Eukaryota > Viridiplantae > Streptophyta > Magnoliopsida > Arecales > Arecaceae > Calamus > Calamus simplicifolius. The sequence goes on from UESW01003855.1 coordinate 1,893,603, forward strand.
AGTAACACTACAATTGGCAGATAGATCAGTCAAAGAACCTCGTGGAATATTGGAAGATGTATTAGTAAAGGTGGATGAATTCTATTTTCCTGTCGACTTCCTTGTGTTAGATATGGAATCTAGCGGTAATCCTAACCAAATTCCCATCATCCTTGGAAGACCTTTTCTAGCTACCGCTAATGCATGTATAAATTGTAGAACAGGTGTGATGGATGTATCTTTTGGAAACAAGAAGATGAGATTAAATATTTTTAATGCTTCCCAAGGACCACCTGTGTATGATTTAAATGAAGTAAACATGATAGAGGAAGTAGTAGATAAGAAATTCCAAAGTTTGATTGATTCGGATCCTTTACAAACATGTCTTACACATTTTGGAATAGATGACTTTGATATTGATGAGTATACCAAAGAGATAAACATGTTATTAGAACCACCTAAGTTCGACACCATCCCTCCTTGGACTATAAAATATGAACCACTTCCAACTAAACCAAGTCCTTTAATACCATCCTTGGAAGAACCACCCCAACTAGAGTTGAAACCTCTTCCAGATGACTTAAAATATTCATTCCTTGGACCCAATGATACCCTTCCAGTAATCATTGCATCTACCCTAACCTCTGAGCAAGAAGATAAATTGGTAGATGTACTTAAAGAACATAAAGAGGCAATTGGATGGACAATAGCTGATATTAAGGGAATTGACCCTTCCGTTTGCATGCACCATTCATAGTGAAATTGAAGCCAAACCACATAGAGACATGCAACGAAGGCTAAATCCAAACATGAGGGATGTTGTTAAGAAAGAAGTAGTAAAATGGCTTGATGCTGGTATTATTTATCCAATTTCAGATAGCCAATGGGTCAGTCCAATCCAAGTAGTACCTAAAAAATCGGGTATTACCGTGATTAAAAATGAAAAGGGCGAATCAATTCCTACTCGCACATCAACTAGTTGGAGAGTGTGTATAGATTATCGAAAGTTGAATGCCGTGACTAGGAAAGACCACTTTCCTTTGCCTTTTATCGATCAAATTCTAGAACGGCTAGCGGGACAAAGTTTCTTTTGTTTCTTAGATGGATATTCAGGATACAATCAAGTCCCAGTATTTCCTGCAGATCAAGAAAAGACCACCTTCACTTGTCCCTTTGGAACATTTGCCTTTAGACGTATGCCGTTTGGTCTTTGTAATGCACCAGCCACGTTTCAACGATGTATGATGGCCATATTTTCTGATATGATTGGTCAATTTTTGGAAGTATTTATGGATGATTTTTCAGTCTTTGGTGCATCATTTGATAGCTGCCTCGAGAACTTGACTAAGGTACTGAAACGATGTATGGAAATGAATTTAGTCCTAAGTTGGGAGAAGAGCCATTTTATGGTTCGTGAGGGAATTGTGCTTGGACACATTTTCAGAGAGAGGTATTGAGGTTGATAAAGCCAAGGTTGAATTGATCTCAAATCTACCACCCCCAACCTCAGTTAAACAAGTACGATCTTTCCTTGGTCATGCTGGTTTTTATAGACGTTTCATCAAAGATTTCAGTAAAATTTCTCGACCATTGTGTAATTTGTTGACCAAGGATAGTTCTTTTAATTTTGATAAAGATTGTCTAACAGCCTATAACATCCTTCGAACTGCTTTGACCACTGCACCCATTATCAAGCCCCCAGATTGGACCATACCTTTCGAAATCATGTGTGATGCTTCTGATTATGCTGTAGGGGCAGTTCTAGGACAGAAACTCAATCGAGAACCCCATGTAATTTATTATGCTAGCAAAACTCTTTCAGATGCACAAATGAACTATACTACCACTGAAAAAGAATTACTAGCAGTTGTGTTTGCCCTAGAAAGTTTAGATCATATCTGTTAGGGTCTAAAGTTTTAGTTTATTCAGATCATGCAGCGTTGAGGCATCTTATATCAAAAAAGGATACAAAACCCAGACTGATTAGATGGATCCTTCTACAAGAATTTGATCTAGAAATCTTAGATAAGAAGGTTCTGAAAATATGGTAGCAGATCATATCTCTAGGATCTCAGTGGAATACAATAAAGAAATAATCAGAGATAAGTTCCCTGATGAGCAATATTCTCAATTTCCCATAGCAGTCTTCCCTGGTTTGCCCACATTGTGAATTATTTGGCAACAGGAAAAGTACCTTCCCACTGGACAAAACAAGAAAAAGATAGATTTTTCTCACAAATCAAATATTACTTTTGGGAAGACCCTGAATTATTTAAGTACTGTTCAGATCAGGTGATTAGGCGATGATGAATTCCTTAACTTCTCTGCAGCAAAGGTACTGCAAAGTGGGTTTTATTGGCCAACTCTTTTTAAAGATGCACATGAATTTAGCCGTAATTGTCTGTCAACAAACATGAAAAGACATGATGGGTTGTATTTTTGATGTATGGGGTATTGATTTTATGGGCCCATTTCCTTCCTCTTTTGGATTTGAATACATTCTAGTGGCAGTTGATTATGTGTCAAAATGGATTGAAGCCATGGCAACTCGAACCAATGACCATAAAGTTGTAATCAAGTTTATTCAGCATAATATCCTTAGTCGTTTTGGATGCCCAAGGGCTATAATTAGTGATGGGGGTACACATTTCACGAATAGACACTTTGAAGGATTAATGAACAAATATGGAATTACTCATAAGGTAGCTACACCTTATCATCCCCAAACTAGTGGCCAAGTTGAAATATCAAATAGAGAAATTAAAAATATCCTTGAGAAAACGGTGAGACCTGATAGGAAAGATTGGTCAGAACGTTTGGATGATGCATTATGGGCTTATCGTACTGCATTTAAAACTCCCATAGGAATGTCTCCTTACAGGCTCGTATTTGGAAAAGCCTGTCATTTACCTGTAGAATTAGAACACCGTGCATTTTGGGCTATCAAGCAATTTAATTATGATATGAAAAATGCAGGTGTCAATAGAAAACTCCAATTGAATGAGTTAGAAGAGCTACGAAATGAGGCATATGAGAGCTCAAAAATTTATAAAGAACGAACCAAAGCATATCATGACAAATTTATTAGTAGAAAAATTTTTGAACCAAATCAAAAAGTATGGCTTTACAATTCAAGATTACACCTTTTCCCTGGAAAACTTCGTTCACGATGGAATGGACCTTTTATAGTAACTCAAGTATTTCCCCATGGAGCTGTAGAGCTTAAAGACCCCAAGCAAGGAAATACATTCAAAGTAAATGGCCAACGTTTGAAACCATATATAGAAGAAATTAATGATGGAGAAATTGTTGAATCAATTGATCTTGTGAACCCAACATTATCATAATAAGTAGCACAGTCTGGCTGAAGACTTTAAACTTAGCGCTCTTGGGAGGCAACCCAGTTTATTAGTTATTTTTAACTTTCTTTCTTTTAGTGTGTTCTTTTAGTATGACCAGAGAAGAGCAACAGAAGCAGATTGAAAGAAGATGGCAACAATGAAACTTCCAACCTTCAAATACTCTACCAGGTAGTATCTTTCCTTGAAATTAATTTTTCTTCCATTAGGGACAATGGAAATTAAGTTGGGGGGAGGAAAAAGAATAATAAATCCTCGAGTAAAACTATAATCAGATGTGTTACCAAATTCTGTCTCGATTTGAAGTTAATCAAGCAGTCTATTAATGAATTAATGGTTAGATTATTTTTGAGATACTGAGGAATAAATTATTAAGAAAACCTAATAAAAGGTAGGGTTTAGCCCAGAAAAATTTTTAGAATAATTTCAGACCCTCCTGACCACTGATCTTAATAGTACAATCTACTTAATAAGGGTATGGGTGAAAATGTTATTCAAAAAAAAAAAAAAAAAAAAAAAAAAAAAAAAAATCTCTCTTAAAGTTAATAGATTAGGTTCTTAGCATTTTTCACTGAGTAACCGGGCCCCGTCACCTAAGAAAGTGATGTTGTTCGCGTAAAAAGGTGGAATGTAAAAGAACCTAAGTAGAGTCAGTCCTACCTAAAGCCTTTTTAACTCGAGTAAGTAAGTCCGAGGGGTGTTTTACACCTAATGCCCTAAAACCAATTGGTTTGGGAGCCATTGGCCTAAAGCTCGCTACAAGGGTTAATTAGAAAGCAAGGGGTTAGGACATTGCACTGACTTTACCAACAAAAGACATTACAAATTAAGTTAGAAGACTTAATTAGAGAAGTGGAAAGTTGGTGAAGGAAGACTTCTATAAATTCTTATGGACTACACTTTATCACTAAAAAAACTTAATAATCCAATGAAGTACCTCCCTTATGATCTAAAAAAAAAAAAAGAACTATAAGATAACTATCAATTCTTGGACTAGCTTGGTACATATTTCTAAATTTCTTATTTGCTCGAGGACGAGTAAGATTCAAGTTGGGGGAGTGATAAACGCATAAATAATTATCATTAAACCTATTAATTAATAATTTAACGTACCTATTATTATTTAATATTTTAATATTTTATATAATATTTTAGATAAAACCTTATCAACTTAAAGAGCTCGATTTTAGGGATTTAATGACGCAAACGGCACTCAAATCGGATTTAAGATGAGCTCGGAATTGATTTTTCATTGATTTATCATTTAGCACGGATTTTAAAGCAAGTCGGCAAACCAAGTGCCGACTTCATCGTTTCTCAGCTTTCTGTTTTCGCGATTCTTCTCCAATTCAAATTCTAACCGTTTCCTCCACCAATTAAGGAATAGATTAGATTGGAAGTTATCAAATTGAAGAATTAAATTCCTTTGAAGGAATTTGAATTTTATTGATTTATCCAGATTTCTCTTCGTTGCTTCCGCGTCCTCTGTTTTGGCAACGTTCTCTCCGCATCTCCGCGTCCGGCTTCTACAAATAGCAGCAGAAGGCTGCATCCGGAGGGTTCGTGCCGTGTCCGTGGCTCTGTTCCAGGCCGGAGGTCCCGTTCCATGGAGAAAGAGAGACAGAAGGAGAGTGGAGGGTTCTCTGTTTATAAGAATTCTTTCATCCCATCTTTGGTTTAGAGAGAATTTATTGCTTTCTTATTGCCTTCTTAATGTCATGACTTTTTAATTTATATGAAATAAAGTTTCTATTCATGTTTAATTGTTATTAAATTATATTTAAGTGAAAATAATTTAGACTGATCTATTCTTAAAAGGGACGGGCCGTGATCTACGGGTACGGACCGTGCTCTTATAAGATAGACCATATCTTGATTATTTTGCACTACTAATTATCTATTTAGTTAAATTTATAAATTTATTTCAAGATAATCGCTAAAGTCCCTGTGGAATCGATCCCTTACTCTCGCTATTCTAATAGTGAAATTAAGGTGTTTTAATCGTTGCGCTATGACACGCATCACTTATTCTGAATTCTCATGAACATCCAAAATACTCTAACTACCTAGCCATAATCTCACAAGTTTAGATGAAATTAGTTCCCAACTTTCCAGCTCAGGCATTTTAATTTGAGGAATTCTTTAGGCATTCATGCAGTGCACGGTACAATGCACTCACTGTCAAGTGTGGACATGTCTTTACAAGACGTATTAATAAGAAACCATAAAAGAAAATCAGCAAAAGCCAGCAACCCAATGGGCTCCAACCTATCAAGTTAAAAAAATTTATCTTTTCCTGATCTCTCTTTTCATTTTGAGAGGACAATCTAGCTTGGCATCCCCAATACCATCCACATCAAGGGTGTGGACCAACATTTTTAGGGTGAAAATGGATCAAATATGTATCAGATACTAATATACCCATATTTTTTCAGTGAATACGAATATGGATAAGAATATTAAATGAATAGCAAAACCTAATATTCAAATGTGTTCTAAATGGACAGGCACGAATCAGATATTAAGTATATCCACATTTTTTCTAAACATACATGGATAAAAGTCAGATATTAGTTATATTTTTCTAGCAGAATACAAATATCAATTTGATATTATTGGGATATAAATTGGAGCTTAAGTGGAATTCAATAATAAAAACTAACATAAATGATATAACAATAAAAAAGGAAAGGAATCAACTAATCAGATTGCATGCAATGCATGGATAACTAGGTATGGGTCTAAGGGCAGGGTTGCTAAACCTGCATGAAGAATGACCTAGTCAAGGGTTCGAATCACTCGCCCAATCGATTTGTGTTAAAATACTAAAACTTAACATTTTTAAAATAAAATATCTTTTATAAAAAATATTAATAAATCTAATAAAATTTCTCAAAAACCACAATTGCACTTTCATTGGAACATATATAAACATGATCATGAATTATCTATTTTTTAGAGAGCTTGCAAATAAATATATTGAAATATAGGAATACTTAAAAGTTATTAATATTTTTAAATTTTTTTAAATAAATTTAAAATTCACAAAGAATAAACATTTTTTTTCATTCTCTTTTTTTATTCAAGGAAAAAATTAAGCTTAGATGAGTAGATTCAAGGAAAAAATTGTTTTTTTATGAAATAATTAATTATTAAAATATGAAGTACCATAACATACACCAAACAACCGTATTTAATGCATGACTAAGAGTTACACAGGTAAAATAAATCATAATTATAAATAGAACTGAATGTTGTTATGGTTAAGTGCTTGACATTAACAAGTCATAGTTTCAGTTCTATCTGTGAGAGAAAATTATTTAAAATTATTTTTGTTCCAAATATCCATATTTGGATTTTCATGTAGGTGGGAAAAGGCTTAGATGAGTTGAGTATATCCATATTTGGATTTGATTGAATACTAGAGCTACTGTACAAATTCAATTTGAATCAGATACACGATCAGACAGTTGGATATTATCAACCCTAAGCCATTTACCCTCTTCAAGCTCACCTCCTCCCTCCCAACTAACCCCATCTATTCTCCTTGTTTCCACTACCTTATGCAAATCATCGCTAGTATAGCCTACATAATGCAGAAACTAGAGCAAGCCAAGGTGATCTTACCATAGTTCTTCCATCAAGTACTCGTAGGTGCTCCATGGTGAGCACGTCCTCTTTGTTGCCACCTCCATCTTCTACAACAAGGGCATCCGGATCTATGACAAGGTCACCTGTATCTACTGGTACTACAGCACCAACTCCCATGTCCTAAGCTTGTGACCAGGCACCATAGCACCCACTTCCACAAATAGGTACCTGTCCATCACGCTGATATGGGCCAGAATAAGGTGGAGTTTTAACTTCACAGGCATGGAGTTACAGAACAGGGAGAAGCTTGGTGAGGCATGCTGTTGGTTGGAGAGATTGGTCAACCTAGCAGCAACAAAGGCATGGGTGTCTCCTTCCCTCCCGTTCAACCCTGAGGCCTTCGGTGGATGACATCTAGGTTTAGAGCATGGATATAAGTAAATTTCTATGAATGGTGTGCCTTATCAGCGGTGACTTTTGTCTAGGTTTTATGGGATCTAAAATTTTAGTGAGTGCAAGCCTTCATTATTAATTACGCGTGCCTTAGGGATAAGGAAACTCTCAATTAAAAGATCGTAAATAAAATGTTAGCTCATCTACACAAGAAAGAAGATTTTATTAATATTTTAGGATAAATACAGAGGTACAAGAGAAATGTTCTCTCAAAGTACAATTTAATCTCTCATATCTAGCCCCCCCTTTTGATATATGGCAATATAGGCCTCAGCCGCATTTGATGCCTTGCCACATCATTTGGGCATGCTTTGTTTACGTTAGTTCAGCATTTGTCTTTAATTGCTTGCTGCAATGACACTTTGTTTACTGAATGCAACAATGCTTCTTTGACTAGAGTGAAGACTTCTTTGATTTGAAGATATTGCTTCAATTATGATTTGACAGCACCTCGGGATAAGGATCCCCTATGGGGTCATCAAGAGATATCAATGCTCATACAACACCCTACTATGAAAATCCCTTGTGAGGTTGCCAAAAGAAAGCAACACACACGCAATATCCTGGGGTGAAAATCCCTGGTGGGGTTATCAAGAGAGAGCAATGCACTCATAATTGAGAAGCATTGTTCCTTTAGTTTTGAAGCAATGCTTCATATGTTAAATGGCTTGAAGTTTGGTTGAACATCTAGTTTTGCAATTGGTGGCACATGAGGAGAGCAAGGAGCAATGCTTGAAGAATGAAGACATGATCCGATTGGACTCTTGAATTAGGCACCAGGTGCCTGTTTGGATATCTGAATTAGGTGTTGGACACCAGACGAACTCATGGGTTGAAGTATTTGGGCATCTGGCCTATAGTCTTGTATAGATCTGGGAGTAAGGTCCCTTGACGAGAAGCAATACCTCCTTGTGAAGGAACAATGTTTCTAAAATGTAATAGAGCAATGCTCTATTAGTTGGGGCTTGACTTAGATGTTGATCACCGCGGGGGTTGTCTTGAACATTGCTGATGATGAAATGAGATGAAATAAGCAATGCTCCTTCTCATCAAATCATGATGGAAATGTTTCCATTGAAAGGAGGAATGCTCCTAGAAGAAGTGGAATAAGGCTCCAAGGCACCAATCTTCTGATTTTGTGACAGACTATTGGAAGAAGCAATGCTTTTGAAAGAGATGGAGCAAAGCTTTAGGTACTGCTCTTCAGGCTTGTTGAAGAACAGCATTAGAAGCAGTAATTCTCCTAGAAGAGATGGAGCAAAGCTCCAAAGCACATGCCATTGAATGGGATGAGGGATACCGTTGGCCATGAAAGAAACCCTCAATTTTCACCCCATGGAGCAATTCTCCATTCGACGATGAAAAGAGAGGTATGATTTCTGAGCAATGCTCCATATAAGGACTTAGTGCTTGAACACCCATATTGGAAGTCCTGAACAGTGAGCTTATAGTGTGTGGATTGCCACGGGCAGCAGTGACTTCCTTGCCTTGGCTCCATCTGCTTAGCTTTGTAGATGCTTTGAACATGGTTTCTCATAGAGGGCTGATCCTCCATGTTGGATGGCTCAAAATTGAAATAATTTCACTAGGGAAAAAGGAATTGGAGCCACTTGTGCTGCTGCAAATCAGCAGGGACAGCACTTCCTTTCACCTTCACCTCAGATTTTAGGGCCTTGAGGATGCCATGACAATAGGATTTTAAGCTGCTGAGGTAAGAAGGACCTTGCCTTAGGTTTCATGCATGGATTTTAGGTTTGAAGCAAAATTAAGTGTTGTCATGCAGGGGACAGCAAGGAAAGGTTTTAGGACTCATTGAGGTTTGAAGGGGAGTAATATGAGGGTTTTCATGATTTTTATGGACCTTGGGCTCATGGGAGAAGGTCTACTAGGGATTTGGAGTAGAGGCATAGGGTTGTAGAGTCACAAAATATCATGGCATTTTTTGGGTTCTTAGGGCATGAAATGGTGGATTTTTGAGCATGGGATTCAGGTCCTGGGCTCCCTTTTCCATGGGGACTAAATAGAACCCCAAGAGATGGCATAGAGAAGTGGAAAGGCAAGGACACATTTTTTGAGCGTGCTGCGAGAGAAGTGAGTTCGCTTGAGCATGCTGTGAGAGAAGTATGTTCGCTTGAAAAAACCAATGCTGAGGACTCCCTCAATTTTAGGAGTTTCGGTGAGTTGGGGGAAGAGTAGGGTGGATGAGGAGGCATGAGAAGTAGGAATGCACGCAAAAACGCAAGAAGTGCATTGCATGTGGATGTGGGTGCACTGTGCCATGCTGAAGAATCTCAACGTGTTAGAGATGATGCCCCAGACAATTTTCGTACTGGAGGAGTTTCCTAGAATGGAGACTCGGGAGAATTAGAAAGGCTGGGCCACTGCGCAAGAGAGGATGCACATAGGAGTCGGCATTAGGCTCAAACAACACATGAAGAGCATGAGAGATGGGATGTGTTTTTGGTTGTTGCTATATTGGAGTTCCAGTGAGAGGGCTAGTGATCCAATGAAGGCATGCTTGCCATCTAGGGATGCATGTGATAGGGCAAGAGAAGCATGCACGTAATGGCATGTTGCCGCACTTGGAAAGTCCAACGCATGCGAAGGCATGAGATGCATAAGCATTGGGAAATTTCTACAAGGTGGGATGTTTCTGGGCATTGGGATGAGGCATGGATAAATACGAGACCTGGAGAGTGGAGAGTCCAACAAATTAGGAAAAATAAGTGCATTTCTTCATATGCATTAATTGTGAGACACATGAAGATGCTGACTGTGAGACATGTGAAAATTGCTACGCTACAAGTCTAGTGGTGTGGGGACTTAGGTGAGCAACTTGGGTGTTAGAGATTAAGTTAAGTGGTTGAACCAAAATGCTAGATTTGGCCCAATCCATAGAAATTAAACTCAATGGACAATAAAGACACTAGGAATTAAGCCCAGTGGTGCACTAGGATGCTGGTTTTAGCTCAAATCATGGAAATTAAACCCAATGTCTAGACCATGGACTTAGTTATCCAATCTAGGTCAAACCCAATGTTGATTGAGAATCAAATCCTCCTTGATTTGCAGACCATAAATATTAAAATTTGGTCTAGATCAAATGCAACCCTGATCGAGAATCAGATCCAACTTAATCTCATCTTTGATTTAACTTGCTCAATAAAGTTTAGGTTTGAAATATGTTCCATTCCCATAGTAATAAGGAATTGGGACATCTAATTGGACCTATGGCATTTGAGTCAATGCCTATGCCAACATATCTTGAAACTACCCCAAAGAAAGTTTCATCAGGAGTTATGTGCCCCTCATTCCCACTGCTTGATCATGCCTTGGGACTGATACTGGTAACTAAAATCACCTCAAATCAGGCAACCAATTGAAGCTCTATGGGAGAGAATGAGTTGCCAAGGTATAATGAAACAACATGATCAAATAGTGCAAATGGATGTAGAAGGCGTTCACACTTGCACATCCTCCTACGAAATGGAAACAGTGAAAGGAAAAAATAAGTTATTTTATTTCATGGGTTTATGATGCATTATTAATGCAAGGATACACGTTGACACTTCACGTGGATGCATTTCACCAATGCACTCGCAAGAATGCATAAGGAACTACTCTTCTAGTTTTAATCATTTCAATTACATATACTTTTGATTCTATAGTCAAAATTGTCCACCCAATTAAAATATCTAATAATTACATTTTAAATAAATAAGATTTTCAAATGTAATGATTTTTTTTATTTTCATTAGAATTGTGTCATCTTGCATTTGAATATTCCTCTTTTTATATAAGATGCCCGATGCAGGACAAAATCGTCATCACATCGATTGGCAAACATGGTAGGCGATGGGACCCACCTTTGGGTTCTGACTCGTTAACCATTGCGTTTAGAAGCAGTCCACTCCTCATTGCAGAAAAGGATGACTGTACCAATTGCGGGCTCTGTACCTCGGCAGGGCCGAGGCCGAGCCATCTCCATACATCTTCATACCTCGGCATGACCGAGCCTCAGCTCCTCAAGATCAACATCACCCTTACCCGAATCATGCTGGACGTTTTGGAGGACAAATCACATCGGTTGCCAAGATCTCGGAGCGAACCTCCCTACACGAAAATAAGGGCCCTCCATAATCAACGGGATTTCAACCTTATCGGCCGCCAACTCCCTAAAACGCGTCTGAAAAATCATATAACAACTTACCATCTTGACCGTGCACAAATATTTAAGTCCCAAGACCCCCCAAGTATGATCTAACGCTCTCAAATTATGAGAAACCCTAGTAGATGCCCATGCATTCCAAAGACCTCTGGGTGTCCTTCAACAACCTTCTTCTCTCATCTGTTTGCTTGGGTTTTTACTGATTTGGGCGTCGAAGGATTTTCTGCAGGGATCACCCCCCACGATCCTTGCACGAGTACTGTCTTGTAGGTCCAACAGAACGAGAAAAAGCCACCCGGATCCAGGCATGCACCATCTCCAAGCCGAGAACCAAAATCCATAGCAACAATGCCTTTTAATTCTGCAGCCAAGACCTTAATTCCCAATACCTTTGGTGTACTAAGTAACAATTATAGAATATCCTAATCCTTGAATAATACACAATTTGTATAATTAGTAAACAATATAAAAGGCGCATGTATTTCATTAAGCATGTGAATAGCATCAGAATGATTTCTAACACTACACTTACAACTATCCAAGTTAAAAGCCATAAGACAGTAATAATACACAGTTTGTATAATTAGTAAACAATATAAAAAGGCACATGAATTTCATTAAGCATGTGTATAGCATCAGAGTGATTTCTAACACCATAGTTGCAACTATCCAAGTTAAAGGCCATAAGACAGAAATATGATTTCCTTGCTCATAAGGAAATGAAAGTAAAATTTTCATGTATGGACAAAGGAAAAACACGTTATATGTAGATTTAATGAAAGTATGTTTGCTGTTTGAGAATATGCATTCGCTGAAATCATATTTATAAGAAAGTTCACCGACAAGAATCAGAGATCTCTGTCAAGCATGAAATATGAAATAAGTATGCATAATGCAGCCCCCAGATGAATTGTCTTGGAGTTAAGTCAAACTTACTTTTCTATACAAGGTAGGAAGATCAGTCTCATCAAAAGGAAGGTATCCAGCCATTAAAACATAAAGAATGACTCCACATGACCATATGTCTGCTGAAGAACCATCATAACCTTGATGGCTGAGTACCTAGATGCCCAGCTGCTTCTTTTATTACCAGTTCATGGCAAATAACATGGAAAAATTACTTCAAAAGCAACAGTTTAATAGTTAAAATAGAGACACATAACAAGACTCAAAGAGAATCAAAGGAAACCTGATAAGAAGTTGATGGAAGATCCTGACTTATATGGAATAAATATTTTCAACTAATTACTCAGTATACGTGTATGCAAAAATACAACTGTAACCCAAGATCAGATTATATTTTTGTGATTTATGTAGTCTTATATTTCATCATGTACAATTCCCAGGTTAGAGGATCCCCCCAGTAAGATCTAAGCCAGACAGTAAGTGGAGATATGGCTCTAAGTTATTATGCAATAGGGAATGAGACCAGATGATTGAAACGTAAACCATCAAGCCTTTCTCCAACTATGAATGGTTAACTTTGTGAATCTTAATTCACCAAGCACTCCTATTTAGGGCTACCTGTAATGTTATTTCAAGCCATTGAGACTAAAAGGATGATTTCAGATAATAGTTAGAAAAACAGCCTTATGGTACAATTCAGGATATTGGACAGTAAGATGCACCTGCAATCATAACACCAGCATAGCCAGGATGTGGATTTTCAAGGGGATTTGGTAAAATTAAGTGGGAAGATAAAAGTGACAACGTTAATGGTCCAGAGTGGCAGTATCAGAGATTAAGTGAGACTGTAGCAGTTAGAATGGCTTATCCATGTACATGATAGACTAGCCAGCAAAGACAGGATCTAAATACAAGTTGATTATCAAAAAACTAACTGAATGACTCCAGAATGCTGCAGTGGAAGTAGTACAAAATGATTGAGATCCATAAAAGCGAACTAAATTGTTAGCATAATGCTTGTTCTCCATTTTCGCACCCAGTAGTAAACTACTGATCTATCCCATGCAAACAAATGTCTGTGTGTATTCCATTTCACACTCATGGAATATATGGGTGCATAGTGGAATATATTGGCGGATATGTCCGTCCATCTGCTCCAATGACAACAAATCGAATATTAATACATACCCATATGGAACATGCATACAAACATGGAATATACAGATATGCACATTTGCATGCATAACATAATAATCAGGGATGTTTCAGTCAGTGTTCTAAAATGTAGTTCATGCAGTTGCATTTCTGGCCACTGTTGTGCATATGGCTTGACTAGAACAGTGGAGCTACACATGGAGCCTACACATGTGGGTTCAGACTGATAGATAGTTCAGTCATGAGTTTTAGGCAGGCTGGATACAGGTATTAAAAATGTTAACATGTTAATTATGTTAGCTATGCTATTGGGTATTAACCATTGATTGTTAGTTGTTATTAATATTGCTACAAGACATTGCTATCGTTATCATTGGTATTAAAAATGTTAAAATGTTAATTATATTGTAGCTATGCTATTAGGTATTAGGTAGTAAGCATTGATTGTTGGTTGTTATTAACGTTGCTACAAGACATTGTTATCATTATTACTGTTTCTATTATGTTTAATATATTTTATTTATTTTTAACAATAAAAAATATTAACCATGACTGTACTATGCAGTCCCTTGACTGCTTACATACTGCAATTGCATGTCAAAACATTGGTTTCAACTTTCAATGTTACAAGAGAGTGAGTCAGGTAGAATGAAATTCATGCACAGTTAAGATAATTTCCAGAATATTCCAAGATCTGTTATATAGTGTTAAAAAAAGAGTCATTTAGTTTCCCCAGGATAACATAGTTGTTTTGAGAATCATATTGCCATGAAATATTCCATGTTACCCTTAATATCTGATAAAAGATATCTTGCCCAAGTTTAAATAAGATATCCTGATACGGGTATATGTAAAATGTCTAGGAAAAATAAAGCTATATGTAGTTGATCTAGCTAACAGTTTCAAGAACAGTGTACTTGAAAATACCTCAGGAGCAACATAATTTGGGGTCCCACATGTTGTGTGAAGAAGTCCAGCTCCCTGGAACCAACAGAATTACCATTAAATACAGCATAAGTGATGAACTGATAGAAGCTGTTTCAGGAAACAGGGAAAGCATTCGAGCTTACTTGCTGGGGAAGTGCACTAAGTCCAAAATCTGAAACCTTTAAATTTCCTCGAGAATCAAGAAGAAGATTTTCAGGCTACACATGTAAACAATTATCAAGATCCAAAAATGGTCATTTTTAAAGATAGTTACTCCAGAAAACAATGTAATACAACAGACCTTCAAATCTCTATGATAGACGCCCTTATTATGGCAATAATCAACTGCATCAATAAGTTGTTGGAAGTACCGTCTGGATTCATTCTCATGAAGCTTTCCTTGCTGAACCTGCACATATACACATGAATAATGAATGTAAGAGAACAAATAAACATGTTGAGACTTAAAATGAACAAGCTGATTGATCAAAGAAATGATTACAAGGGGTATTTGTCATTCATCTGGAAGTTCAATCAAAGGTAGCAAAGCAGTGACTAGAAAAAAGAAACACAATTTATGTTTATACACATTAAAGGCAATGGAGTAAAGGAACATACAAATTTTTGTGCATGAAGATACATTAATCAAACAAGCATTCATATTCATGTTTAACCATTACTCTGTTGCTAATCTGCAAATAGGAGGGACAAATACCATTGCAAAGGTTACCATAGGATCAAATTCAAATAATGGTTCATATTAGGAAACTAAAGAAGAAGAATTGCACAAAGAAGAGCATTTAAAACAATAGGAATGGGCACTATGTTGATATATATCAAAGACACAATAGAACAATTGGAGGAACCAACACAATTTTGCGCATATACATATAGCAAAAGGCATTCATATTTGCACATAACTTTTACCACATAGCCGATCTACAAATACAAGAGGATGAATAAAATTGCAGGGGTCATCACAGATCAAATTTAATCAAATATTCATACTAGGATGCTAAAGAGGAAGGCAATTGATTTAAAAAAGGTTTCTTCACATCAAGAAGGACAAAAGTTCAAGTGATGGTAAAATTATGCAAAGAGTAAAGATTCTATAAGCATCTATATATAAAAAAGCACATGCTAGAATATCATGAGTGGTTATTTGGGGAGTGAAAAAAAATGCATGTCAAGAGCAGAACATTGCATGAGGCAATGACAAATCTACGAATTTAGGAGAGAGGGAGGGAGGAAACAAGCATCAACACTATCATATCTTCCCTTTGCTAACTGATGATAGGGAAGGATATTACATAAGGATGACTAAAACACTCCTAATCTATGTCATGGAGTTGAGTGTTATAGACCCATATATTAAACACAAATACAGGAGAACAAAACAAGCCCCTATTTTATTGAATGACTAGGTCTGAAGCCTTACAATTTTATCAAAAAGTTCACCTCCTCTGATAAGCTCCAGAATGATGTATATCTTTGTCCTGCTAGCCAAAACCTCATGTAGCCTGACTATGTTGGGGTGCCTGACAATCTTCATTATAGATATTTCTCTCTTGATCTAGGAACCCAAATGTGATAATATCAGCAGTTTATAATAGTAATAGGAAGAAGGGCAAGCATGCATCAATTTTGAGCTAAACTGCTTCTGAGGAATACAGTAGAGTAACAGTTTGCAGGTAAACAATCAGTAAAACAATACTTCTCATATTCACATGGCACACATAGTTATTCACAAAAACAAATGAATGAAACTAATGTAGTGACAAATACAAATAAATCAAATTAACGTAGCCACAGCTATTAATAAATCTAATCCTTCAGATCTAATCATGCATTAGATCAACCATAAAACAATAACACTACAAATAAAATAGATCTCCCTCAGAATTGTATTATCATAACATAGTAAAGACTACTAGAAAGATGTTTGATAGCAATGTTATAACTTTTCTATGCAGGTGACTAAAATGGCCCAAATTAAATCAATTCAATTTGAGCTTTAAGGATAAGTTTATTAGGTTGCAAGCATGCTTATTAGCAAAGTTGACCATCTCGATATCAGACCCCATATCAATAACATACTAGTACAGTATTGATAAATTTGGTACATGAGTCGTTCAACATACCGAGACTCGGCACACTCGAGTATCGAATCTCGATTTGGTACTGATATGGTATGATATGCCTAGTATGGGATGGAGCACACTGGTATGACATATTATGCTTATTAGTTTATGTGAAGTAAAACAAGATAAAAATTTTTTTTAGGGAAAACAGTGCAATTGAACAACCATTTCATTAAAGAAGATGAAATGATTAACAAGAGATAAGAGAAGGGCTGGGAAAGAGGGATAACACCAGGGCTGGGCCCTAACCCAATGAAGCTTTGGGCACCCTTAAAGTTCCCACCATCACAGCTTTAGGAGCACTCGACATCCATACCTCACAAAGAAGATCCCCTTCTAAATACAGCTAAGAGGGAAAAAAAAAGCCCATCCCAAGCACTTCAGATATATAAGATGATAAGGAGAATACCCACCTCATACAATTGTCAAACCTAGGCACCCTATTCACGTTGGGCTTCCATCAGTACTAGCAAGCCCCAAGGAGATCAGCAACCTCCTCTACTGTTTCAACAGAGCCGTGACACACTCCCTAGCATGGCAGCATGTAGAATCAAGCACCTCTACTGCCAACATTGGCTTACTAGAGAAGACCCTCAGATTTGTCTCACGTCATGTTAACCTAACAAAATCTATGATTTCTTTGGCATCTTCCTATGCCATCATTTCATGGGCTTCGGTTTCTATCAAATATGGAAAGGGCTGTTGATTGTGCTCCAAAGGTGTTCGACAAAATGACACTTAAAGAATAAGTGCTCCACTGACTTCAATCGAACACCACCCTGGCCAAGTGTTGCTTCCTCTAATCATCCATTGTGAGAATTTTGTTCCTAAACATTAGCCACATGAAGATCCTTAACCTTCAATGGCACTACGGACCTCCACTAATAGCTGATTATGGGACATAAGATCCCATTGTTATTTAGAAAATGATAGAAAGATTTCACTAAGAAGACCCAACTAGGGTCCCATCTCTAATCTCACAAATAAGGCTATAGATTATTCGGTTTGGTAGAGTATGAATTAGCCATAGGCAATCTTCCATCTCATTGTCCAAACATCAATCTATTGAACTTAACATCCTATCACTCTAGATCCATCTCTCTACTAATTTGGTCCTCCAAAATGGCCTCATAATTCCATGATATGGCAAACAAATGCAGGAACCGATCCATTAGAGGTACTTGATCCTCTCCAACAGTTGGTCCAAAATGGAGCACATTACTGTCACCAAAGCCCACATAAAAGCTGGTGCAACTTTGATGATCCCCTGTCAAGAAAGGAAATAGCCGATTTAACAACAAAAGCTTGAATTCAATGGGCTCAGACTTGGAGTAGTAGGCATTCCTCACCATCCTTGGCCAACTAAAGTGGGGTGTTCCATAATTTGCCACAGCTACCAACCATGCAAAAACATGTCCTTACTGTGATCAAGTATCCCCTATCCACCCTGTTCCTTGATTTTGCACAATGCAACCCATTTTGCCAAAGTTGAGCTTTGTCTTCTGTCAAAGCTCCTCCAAGAAAAAACTTGGCGAGGAACACCGATTCATTGAATCACTCACTTTGATAACCCCAAGCAGCCCCCCATAAGATAGCAAGCTGCTACACCAATTGGGTAGTTAACTCTCCAGTCATTTGATGACTAGAGCCCAATCTCTGCCTTAGAGCCTTCTGTCAAACAACAACAAGCTCAGATATTTATGGGCAGAAATCCCACCTTGCAATTCAAAAATCTAGCCAGCATCTCCCTTTCTTTGTCCACCTTCCCCAAAGGCACCAATACACTCTTATGATAATTAATCGTCAATCTTGAGAACCCTTCCAATAGATATAAAATCACCATAAGATGCATGATTTGTCTAAAATCAATACATTGGCATATTCCAGATTTAAAATGCATCATTGTGTCAACCAGCTATCCAACCCAATCAAGAGCCTATGTTGGACTTTATTCAACAGCATTTGATGGAGGACATTTGCCACATGGACAAATAAGAGCACTAGAGGGGGTCACCCTATCAAAGTCTTCGCCAACATAACATCGTTCAACCCACCTTTCCATTCACAATTGTAAGATCTTCCTTGAGCATACCATAACCTCCATCCAAACCTATCTCCAAATCCCATGCTTACAATGTTTCCAATAAAAAGTTCCAATCTAATAAATCTTACACCTTCTCAAAATCCATCTTCACCAATGGTCCTCACCACTTGTGTCAATGGCAAAGGAAGACCACCTCCTCAATGCAAGCAAAACTATCAAGAATGAATCCTTTTGGAATGCACTCTATGATGGCAAATAACTCTCCAATGGCAGTCCAAAGCCTCATAGCAAGCACCTTGTTCACAATCTTGAAGGCCCCATTCAATTGGCTGATCAACCTGAAATACTGCAACAAATAGGCCCCCACCACTTTGGGAATAAAAATATGGGCATAATTTAGGTGATTGATTTCTTTCAACTGGTTACAGAACTTCGAGCACATCACAAGCAAGTCACCTTTTACCATATTTCAGTATCTCTGAAAAATAGAAGAGGAAGCTTGTCCAACCCTAGGACCTTTTGGGAACCACGTTCAACAACAGACACCTGGACCTCTCTGAAATTTCCCTCCAACTAATCCAGATCCATGAGTCTACCTTACCATACAGGGCTGTCCAATTAGCATGCAATCTCCACTTTCTCATCATGCGAACGCATGCTTGAAGTACTCATGGGCTAACCCAAGGATCACCAACTGATCGATAATTTTCCTTGACTCCACTTTAAGAGACATGATGAAGTTCCTCTGACATCATCTTGCGGCTGTGCAATGGAAGAAGGCTGTGGTCAAATCACCTTCCTTCAACCAAAGTCCCTATGATCGTGGCCTCCACATGTTTCCTCCCACTTTAACATCTTTTGAAGTTCACAGCTTGCCTCAACCCTGAAGGATCTCTCCGCTTCATATAAATGCCTAATCTCCCCGGCATCCAACCAGGCAATTGAATCAAGTTTTGCTGTTGAGCCTGCATACCACCAAAATTTTCTCGACATCATCCTTGGAGCCAGCTTCTAAGTGTTTTAAATTTGGCCCCCATCAAAGCAATAACACCTCCCTCAACTGTATTGCTCTCCCACCATTCCTGAAGTGAGGAGTCAAAGTCTAACACCTCCATCCACATTCTTTGGAATCAGAATAAGTCCAGCTTGAAACCACCAACTAGGAGAACAAGGAAATGACTAGACCAGTGCTACTTTCAGCTGTAGTCCAGCACCCCAAGGTAATGCCCTTCCCACTCTGGTGGATGTGGAAACAAGTCTAATTGAGCCCAAATGGTGGATGATCAAAGATTAGACCAAGTAAATCACCTCCCCGACATGGAGATGCCCATCATTTATAGGACAGCCAATGCATCTTTAAATAGCACCATCTCCCATTGAGCTCCCAATCTTTCATTGTGCTCAACTTAGGCATTAAAGTCTCCGACTATCACCCAAGGTAAGGAAAGTTGTCCCTTCATCCAAATCAACTCCCCCCAAAACCCAATCTCCAAATGGTGATCAACTAGTCCATGCACCCCAGTCATCACCAACCTAAAATCATCCACTATATTCACCAATTCCATGGACAAGCTCAATCTCACTGCCAGCCCCTAAGCCTAGTGCACACAACTAGGTTCCACACAACCCACACACCCCCGAAAAGCTTCCCACCACATTCAACGCCCTCCATTCCTTATTCATTCCACTGCCAACACTCCTCGGAACCTATTGAGATGAATCTACCAGGTTGATTCTTGAAAGAAACCACATCACCCTTTTCAAGCTTAAGATGTTCTTAATAGCCCGTCTTTTATTCACTTTTCCTCATCCCCTCATTTTCCACATTAACAACTTTATCCACTTGTCAATGGTTTTGCCCAATCTGCTCAGCCCAATCCGCTCAACTTGAGTCATCAACAATCCTATCCATAGCCAGCACCTTCTCTTTATTGAGCATCCTAAGTTCATCTATGGCTTGAGCCGTAGACCCATTCTCATTCAAATTAACCCCACATTTAGCTACCAGAGTTGCAATTTGAATATTTGATAAAGAGTTAAGGGGCATAGAAATATCATCCATTGTGTCAAGAACAACTACATCGTTGACGCAGGATCACCAAGAGAACTTTCCTCTCACAACCCATTAGCACTCAGTCAAGCCAAAGTTCAAATGCTTCTTCAAGGTCCATCCAATGATTAGGTACCACCAGAATCCTCCCTAAGCTAGAACACCTCCTCCACCATTGCTCCTGTATCTCTTCTGTAGACTTCCCCATCTTGGCATCCACTACCAGTGATGAGCTTGTGTCAATTAGGCATGAACTTTGGGGACAAGATCCATAGGGTGCACTCAAGCTATCCAAACTTATGGGCTCACCAACTAGCTAGCACAATACTTGCTCTTCCATGACCACATGCAGGGGTTGTGCTTTTGCTTCTTGGTTAGGCTCATGCCTGCCATCTCGACCACCAAAGCTAGGTCCACTACCTAAAATGGACGATCAGTGAGCAACACCCATGTGTCCTAGCTCTCCATCTATATCATCTGCCCAATGCAGTTCTCCTCCCAACCCTAAATGCTACATGTCTTCCACCAGCCTTGATAATTAACACCCTTAGTGCGCTGTACTCTGATGGTAGACTAGGGCCTGGCATAGTGCTACGACTAAAGCTGCAAATGAGTCAGATTGACCTATGATCTGATCCAGTCCCAACCCTATAAAACCCAACCAATCCATATTGGGAAGTTCCTAGGTTGGGTTGGGCTAGTAAATTGGATCCGATCGAAATTTTGAATAAGATTTGAGTCTTGTACTTTTTCGATCCAACACAATCAAATTTGACCCATATATCATCCGAATCTAATTTGGATCAACAAAAAAAAAGGAACAAACTAGACTCGAAGCTCAATTCAATAACGTAAATTATATAAACCTTATTTTCTTTCACTCCAGTTATATTTACCAATTCACTTAATAAACTCTCATTTAAACTAATTCCTCTTTTCATCTTAACAACTACATCTCTCATCTATTTTTATTTAATTATATCCAAATATTTATATTTCATTATATATTTTGATTGATTCTTATTTGTCATATTTTTCAGTATGACAATATATTTTAAAAATTATAATTTGTGAACAATCAATCATTTGGATGGAATTGAGAGTTTTTGAGCAAATTTAGGTTTAAGTTCTCTTTTTAATATTATTTAAATTTTAATGATTCTATATTTAATTATTAATTATTAAATTTTATCTATAAAATAATTGTTAGATGCTTGATTCAAATGCAAGCCCAACCCGAGCCAAGCTTGATCCGAATCCAAACATTTTGGATTGAATTTGGGTCATCCATGATCTTGAACCGACCCGAATGACTCATTCGGTCTAAATTTTTTTCCATGGACCTAACCTAGCCCAACTCGATCAACAAATGTGTTAGTTTCGGATCTAAAATCATAGTCCAAATATGAAAGTGAGTCAGACCTTGACCCCACCCATTTGCAACCGTAGCTACGACACCCACCAACTCTCCAAGCCTTTGTCTCCCTACCCGCCAACTAGATGTCTCACCAGGACAAGGTTTCTGTATTTGCATCCATCTGTTCTTGACCACACACTCCACCCTTTCTCTACAACCACTAGTGGAGGCCTCGGTCAAGGCCCCCACCAAGATCCCTATCTTTGGCATCATGACTTCCTCTCTCCCTCCATCTTGTGTTCTCCATCATTCAAGCTGACCAAATTTTATGTAGAGATGGAATTAGAAACCAAGAGGTACAATGCGATAGAATAACCAATATAGGCCTTGCAAATTTGCCATACCAAACTTTGAAACTCGGATATGCAGCAAGTCATCTTGCATTACTGGACTCCAAGTTTTCAAGCATATGTGAGTAAAATTCTATTGCTTGTTAAGAAGGTTAAAACAACAACCTGTCATTGGTGGAGGAAAGTCAAGACAAGTTGGATTACTATCCCTTTGACTTGTACTTTTCCCTTAAGTGATATTAGGAAATGTGGCATATTGTAAAAATGAGGTTTGCAGAAAAATCTGACATGGTGGTTCTAAAAAAAGAACACAACATAGTGACATTTTTATATGTTTGTGAATGCAATGTAGTGAACAATTCATAGGACTAGACTTACAAAAATCAGTAAGGTTGCTTGATGCAAGATTACTTGACACCTTTCATATAGAAGTCCAACTGATTGGCATCAAGTGATGATGTCATGACAGTTTGGTGTCAAGCAAAGTCCTGCACTGCTCAAGTGCTCAAAGTTTCCAACCTGTATAAAAAGCTGAACTTTGAAACATCCATGTCATCTTGCTTGCAATTGTAAAGGTCCTTTGTTTCATAGACAACCTAGGATAATGCAATGTTCTCACTGTACTTTGCTATAACACATCTTCATCTATAAACATGTCTCAAAAGAGGATCTTACCATGAGAAACTTAAAATCTCTCTCCAGATGCAGCGTAAGTAAAGCAAGGGCCACATAAATGAGAAACTGGGAATTGATTGAACCTAAATTGAGAGCTGGTCGTGCCTAATATAATTTATCTTCTACACTTGCTTCAAATTGCCGGGTAGTTTTGTAACATCTCTCCATTATTTCTAGAACCCTTCTGCAGTACCCTATCTGGTAAACAAAGCCACCTGGCCATCACCGCTTCAAAAAAAATTGTTTTTCTTGATGCAGGGTTAGGTGAGAGTCTTGTGCTGTGTTGTCTGCCAGCAGTTTAGGTTGTCTTATCGGAGGATTTTGGTCTAATACACTATATGCATGTAAAGACATCAACGTTGGAGAAAGTCTAGAATAAGCAAAAGGGCCAACATTCAGCAACTGAAGATGATGGGAAATATTTCGAAGATAGAGAAGAAACATAAACCATACAGAAGGAAGTGCCAGGAACAAGCTGAAGGGAAAGTCAAGGTTCCCCAAAAACCTTTAAGGGACTTTTTCTTTTTCTCCATTAATTCACTGTCAAATTAAGGCCAAGCATCCACCTTAATCATTAATCTTGAATCCTTCATTAAGCCACTGAAAACATATATTAAAAGGAAAGCTGCAGAACATAGTTCAGCCTTTTCAAAATCTTGGGTGATTCTGAACAAGCAACGGCTCCGGATATTAGCATCTGCCTCTAGATTTCCAAAAGGCAAGTTCGCCTCTAGAACTTGCTCGGTTTAAGTCTTTTTGGAATTTAATGAACATGATGATTTGGGCCTGATGTGAGACCTTGTATTAACTGAGTTAGAAGAAAACCCTGTCCCGAACAACATCACGGAATCACCTATAATCAAAGTAAACGAGCAGCAAATGTTTTCTCCCAGCGATGTGAAGATCTTTCCCGGTATTATAATTTTTAGTCAAAAGAATGACACAATTAGAAGAGGAAGTAAATAGTTCAAGCGGGGTGGGGTCGAAAGAGAAAGAGAAGAAGAGCAGGCAGACCTGACGGACCATCTTGTGCTTGAGGATGGTGTCCTTGGCCAGGACCTTCATAGCGACGGTCTCCCCAGTCTCAGTGTTGATAGCGAATTTGACCTTGGCGAAGGTGCCTTCCCCGATGGTCCGGCCGACCTCATACTTGCCGACCTTTCTTGCCCCCATTTATTGTCCGGCGCCTATTATCCCTCCGCGCTCATTGGACGGAATCCCCCCAAAAGAATTTCTTCTCTCTCTTTTTTCCTTAGCTTTTTTCCCCAAGAAACGTGACGACCAAAAAACCCCGCCCTCCCCCTAAACTAAAACAAGTTCTGCGAGCAAAGAAAACAAAGGGCGAGAACAAGACAAACGAAAAGCAAAGGCGCAAGAAAAGAGGAACAAGGAACGAAGAGATGGGAGCGGGATCTTTTTCCTGACGAGAGTGGACGAAAGATGCGGCCTCCTCTACTTTTGGAAGAAACCCTAGGTCGGGGTATCAATCTATCCGACAATAATAATGCGAGAGGAAAAGGAAGAGAGGGAGCGAACCGAGATCGCAGGAACAGATGCCAGAATCCGGCGACAGAAGAATCGAAAAGGATTTATAGACAAACAACTCCAGTCTTCCCGATAGAAAATGGAGATCATAAAGACTGCGGATTCATGCTCGCTCACCTCTCTCTTCGTCGGCCGGACTCGATCGGCCGGACTCGATCGAGATAAATAAAGAAAAAATTATTTAGAGAGAGAGAGAGAGAGAGAGGAGCGGAAGGAAAATAACCTCTCGATGGCGCAAGAAAAACGAGACTGCCGCGACACGTTGGATGACCTGTTAAATGGCCGGAACGGAGTTGCGGAGGCGCGATCCCATGTGCAATCGCTAACATAATAACACGCTAATAGCAATTCTTGCGGAGCGGGAAGGTAACTTTGCGAACTATTTGGAGTGCTGTAATTAAAACTTGCACCAAACCGCCAAATTGACCACACGTCAATTGATTGGACTTCGTTTTGAAACATTAAAGCAATTTAATTTAATATTATAACATAATAATATAATTATAACAATATAATCTAATAATCTTATATTATATTTGTTATCCTAGAAATTCGTTCTCTGACTCGGGCGTGGCTCACCTTCGAGTTTGGATGCCGATCTCTCGCTAGATGGACCTACAAGGCAGTCCTCATGCAGAGAACATTGGGGATGGTCCTTTGTGGAAGACCTTCCGATGCCTAAGTCAATGAAGATTCACAGCAAGCATATACGAGGAGAAGGCTCTCGCAGAGAAGTCCCTCAAGTTTGGCCTCTTGGGGAGCTGTGGGGCTCTACTCGAGCTTCAATGGAGTTTTTTTAGTGAAAGAGTGAGCATACCTGAAAGACTTTTAGGACAGGGTATTTATAGATTGCCGGCATGATGGCAGACAACTACCTGATTCCTTGAACATGTCACAGAGAATCAGAAACCGTCATGATTTGAATCTGATGCGAATCAAATCTGTTACAAGGCTAGTAGCGTTTAAATTTTGTTAGTTAGAGAATAAACAGCAAGAGAAACTAGCTGATGCTTTAAGATTCAGTTCTTTATAAGCTATAGGCCACGTTTGGCATTATTAGCCTTATTCCTCACTTAGGGTGGTTGGGGACCCATGTGGTTGGAATCTCGTCAGATTATCATGAATTTAATTTTTCCGCACTTGATTCTTTATTTCTACTTTGGAAAAAATTGCTTTGGAAATCGGATGATCGGGGACAGTTTGGTCTGGCTGAGGTATAAGGGCAACTCGGTCTGGCCGAGGCATAAGGGTAGCTCGATCTGGCCGAGGCATAAGATCAGCTCGGCCTAGCCGAGGTATAAGGGTAGCTCGATCTGGCCGAAGCATAAGGATAGCTCGGTATGGATGAGGTATAAGGGCAGCTCAGCCTGGCAAAGGTATAAGGATAGCTCGGTCTGGCCAAGGCATAAGGATAGCTCAGTCCGGTCGAGGTATAAGGGCAGCTCGGCCTAGTCGAGGCATAAGGATAGCTCGGTTCGGTCAAGACATAAGGGCACTTCGGTTTTGCTGAGACGTATTGGCCTTGTCTTTTTTCGGATGTGACAAATGATGGATCAGAAATCGAAAGTGATCGCAACCTTTTCATCGCGCGCACGGATATTAACATAATGATAATTTTACCCTGCATTACAGCCCTCCACTCCCTAGTCCGAAGTGTAAATTTGAGCATAGGGAGTAGAGTTCCAGATGGCTTCGTTCAGACAGAGGGATTTGAACTTGAAGAGATGCACAATGATGGCTTCATAAATGCCACGTCGCCACTCCATCATTTTTCTCGATGAATGAAGCGGAAAACCCCTCATTCTTCGTGAACGACGATTGGGAAAGCAACACATGGTAAGTCCCTACACTTAAAGCATCCAGGCTAGCGATTTGGAAGTTTGGGGATCCTCGCCGATGGCACACCGCCTTTCTGTTAGGATAGTTTAAAAAGAGGGTCGAGGAGAGCTATCCCTTATCATGCTATTTCCTTACTTCTCCAAAGATTCGTTTCTCAAGACTCTTGTGATCTCGTTTGAAGCTTATTTTTCTCGACTCAAAAATATAAAAGGCCTGAGCGACATGGCTTCTATGATAACCTTGGAGGATTTGGACAGTCCGCTGAAGGTATAGGGTTCCTCAAGACATTGCCCTATGGTTACTGAAGCCTGAGCAGAGGGTCTCAAAGCAGCTAGAGCATAGGATCTTCTTTTATGAAGAGAGCTTGAGAGCATGTCTTCAGTACCCCATCCACCCATTGATGAAGGAGATAATGGGGTTTTACAATATATGTCTAACGATGGTGGCTCCAAATAGTTGACGCAACATCATCGAATTCATATCAATGTGCAACCGCTCTATGGTAACAATGATGTTTTCCATGTTCTAGATCTGCTACAGTTTGGTTTCTGGAAAGAGCTCTGAGTGGCCCTATATTGGGCCTCGGAGGTCATTCAAGATGATATCAGACACCCCCACCTCCATAAATGAATGGAAATCTCGGTTCTTCATTGCCAAAGAAAACACTGGGTTGGATTTTCCTCAAGTATAGATGAGTTATGTTAAGGATGCAAGGCTCACCCGGAGTTGTCTGAGCAAAAAAAGAAGGATTTGATCACCCTTCGTAGTGGTCAGATATTCTTGACCGGTGTTCTTTTGGCGGAAGATGTCCTTTTCGCCGCCGGGCTTAGTCCCTTTGATCCCTAGAGTAAGTTCTTGTCCCCTTTCTATGTTGATTACATCCGAGCGATTTTACCATGGACTAAGTTATTGTCTACCATGTTTTGCAGCTGAAAGGTTGGAGTTCATGGGCCAGATGAAGGGGGAGCTGGGCAAGTGCCAAAGAAGAACCGGCTCTGGGGAGAGGCACAAGTCTGGGAAAAAACCCCGTCTTCCCGAATTGCACTCAGAGAAGGCAAAATAAATCAGGATCGATCGGCAACCTTTTGCGCCAAAAAAGAGGGAGACGGGAGTGCCAGTAATGGAGGAGAAGTCTTCCCCATTAGAGGGGGAACCAATGGTAGAGGAAGGGCAGGTGGTTGAAGAAAATTTAGAAGGAGTTATCGAGGCTTCCCACCCACAAATGATGGTGATATTGGATGACTCAAATGGAATGCCGCCAACTGATTCTTTAGTCCTTCTGCCCGGAGACAAAGAATTGCATTTGGAGGGGGTTATTAGTCCAAAAACACCCTCTGCACATGGAGGAAAGCCCTTGACCCCGACTGAGGAGGTGAGGGAGGTTGGCATGAAAACCAAGGTACAAGAGGAGCTTCCAGCTAAGGAACTCCCTCCTAAAGAATTAGGGAAAATTGAAGGAGAAGCCGAGGTGCCGGAGGAATTGGAGGGAACAAAGCAAACGTCCGCGGACCGAGGGGAGTCCCCGGATGAGGGAGATAAGGTTCAGAACAAGGCTCCACTAACCGAAGCATCAGAAAAAGGTATCGGGCAAACCGAGGTTTTTGAGGCTTCCCATATCAAAGCTCTGACCGAAGAGGCCCAACGGATTGGAGCTCCTCAGACCGAGGCCCTACATGTCAGTTACTCAGCCATAAATCTGCTTTCACCTAATTCAGATGCTGAGGAAATGATGGCCATTTTGATGCGGTCCATATTGTATAAGGGGAAAAGTTCTTCGGTGAGTGAACCCATTGAGGAGGATCTTGTTGACGCAGCATTTGGGCGATCCGATGTGCCGAAGGATATTTATCTTTTTCCCGAAATTGACGACCTTGCTCTTACGAAGATAGCAACAGCATATGCTTTCCGAGTAAGTCGACATATCAAAGTATCTTGCTTTCATCAGCTGATCCGATTAGATTTCCTTATCCTTGTTTTATTTGCAGAATGCCTTAGCGGTAAGATTGCTGTGTTGGCGCTTAAAATTGGCCGTGGGAGCTTGCGCTCAAGCCAGAAAAGAGGCTGTTGACCTTCGGAGGAAGGTGGATTCAGCCTATAAGTTTTCTAGGGCTTTGGCATTAGCTCAAAAGGAGCTTGAGAAATCAGAGCAATCCAAGAAGGCTGCTCTAGAAAGGGCATCCAGACTCTAGATTGAAGTTAATGAACTTTAAGGATTCCGTGAGCTATTTGACAAGGCTTGCTCGAAATTGTTGCAGCGTAGGTCCGAGCATGCTCAGGAGATAGAGTCCCTGAAAAAGTTCTTCGATGAGAAGTGGGATGACGCACAAGCGTTTTGTCAATGAAAAGAGCAGCTTGAATAGAAGGCTCAATGAGAAGGAGAATAAATGTAAGTGGCAGCAAGACCAGATTGCCAGCTTGAATAGAAGGCTCGCTGAGGGGAAAATAGATTCAAGTGGCATCAAGACCAGATTGCTAAACTCACTATCGATCTCACTTAGTCTTAGCAAGAGGTCGAAGAGAGACAGTCGAGGGTCAATGACATCAAAGAGAGGATGTATCAGTATAAGGATGATAAATTAAAAGCTCTCGATAAAATGCAAGAGCTGAACACAAAAATGGTTCAACGGGAAGAGGAGGTATAGCATCTCCTTACTTCTTTTTACATTTTTTCTCCTTTAATCATTATTACTCTAATTGATTTTATGTCTCCAGGTGCGTAGGATGGGGTATAAAGCTCAGAGCCAATTAAGGGTTTTGAGAGAAGAGTTGGCCTTGAGTCGCCAGATGTGCTCCAAACTTGAGGGTCAGGTGATCGAGGCCAAAAAACAGGCTGCTCTGGCCGTAGAGGAGTATAGAAATTTCACTCAGTTTTTAGATGAGCACAAGGCAGCATGTGCCAATGCATTCCAGTACGGAGAGGAGGAAACGTGAGCGAAGATTTCTCAAAGATATTCGGAGTTAGATCTCTCTTTTTTGGAAGCCGAATATTATGATGCTCAGACACCAGGACCAAGCTGTTTGCCGAAGCCGAGTATGAAGAGATCCCAGACATCGACTTTGAAGCCATTCTTGGTACTAGTCGAGTTATGGATCCAAAAGTAGTTAGCCGAGGGAAAGAAAGCCATCAGCATGTTACCGAAGAACCTGGGGCTCCCCTTTCGGCTACATTCGAAGTGGGCGAACCAAGTCAATCTTCCCCGAATACTATTGAATCTGCTCCTGAGGCGGAGCCCAAGTCTTGAGGGCTACCTCTGTAATCTTTCTTTTTCTTGTAACTAGAGAGGCTTAGTAGGACCTCATTTGATGATATGAATGGATCTTCTGCTTTTCTTCATGTGTTCATTTGTTTTGGCATTGTATGTTAGATGGCCTTTTAGCTCATCCATGACTTGCCTAAACTCAGCTTATTATAAAGCCAAGTAAATGAACCAGCTCTTAGAAAATTTTTTACGACTTTGTCAAGATTGGAGAAGTCATTCGATCCTACCGAGGCTGACTCAACCAGATCCGCTGAAGTAGAGAATTATTCGGCTTTGCCGAAGTAAAGAAGATAATTCGGTTTTGGCCAAAATAAAGGGAATAGTTCAGCTTTGCTGAAGTAAGGATAATAACTTGGCTTTGGCCGAAATAAAGGAAATAGTTGGGCTTTGCTGAAGTAAGGATAATAACTCGGCTTTGGCCAAAATAAAGGGAATAGTTCGGCTTTGCCGAAGTAAAGATAATAACTCAGCTTTGCTAAATAGCATTTTGCTTTTCTCAAGGCATTCACTTCGTCATTAATGTGTTATCTCTTCTGATGCAGGCTTGCTTTTCGTATACATCAAGCAATCAACCGTTATAGGACCACAGAGGCTTCGCCAGACTTAATTGCATCAAAAATAGTCCCTGGCATTTAAGTCTTCCAATTCAAGGTCAAGAGAGGATCTCTTGCCTTTTACTGTTTTGTGGGAAGAATTTTTTGGTATACCCCATGGAGTACCAAGTTTCGCTAAGGTGCTGACATGTGCTCTCGAATGCGATGCGGTTGTCGTGCCATGAGTCTCGAAGTTCTCTCCTTCATTAATGGCTGCTCCCCATTTAATGTCTATAAAAAGGGTAGAGCAGAGGATGTTTGAGTATACCCAGGAAAGTCTTCTTACTTTGTGAGCAGAAAGAAACCTTCATGGCCTTTTCCGCATTGAAGTTGAGAACTATAAGGCCAAGCTTTCTTTTAGAGATTTGGCCTGGCCCTGATGGTTGGAGTGATGAAGTTGTTAAAAAGCAAATCATCCTCAAGGGAGGAGTTATAGAGGCCATATACGAAGCGCAGAAGGGAGATACATGTCATATGGGAAGTGCATGCGGGCGCTTTCTACTTGGCTCCATCCGTCCATTGTGGAACCATAAAGGCCACTAGAAATGTAATTTTTGATGGGCCTTGGTTTTCACAGGCTTTCCATCATTTTCGTTAGCTTTTTCCATGCCTCTGCATCCTGAGGTATTCCATTCTCCATGATCATAGCCGCTTGAGGGACGAAAAGCCGAAGGTAAGAATCTCCAGGTTATTTCCTTTTTTTACTATATCGTTGCTTGATGCCTCGGAGATCGCACATCAACAGAGTTATCTTGTCTAATTTCTCTGATTTTTGAAGCATAGGCATAAGTTATGTTGATGTAGTGCCATCGGCCGAACTTGTTTGTTCGATCATTTTCTTTTATTTTCTATGTTGTAACGCATTTGTAATGCCTTGCAAGAGGCTGTAACTCTTTGTAATGAAACATTATTGAAATAAAAGAATTCTTTCCTTTTGTATATCTATCTCTTCTTGCTATTTTGTTTCTTTTTTGCTAATTGCCAGTTTTTTCAACGTATCAATGTCTTTGCATCATTCCGACACATGAATCACTTGTATACTTTTGATCGAATGGGGTGTGAGGTGAAGACTCGATCCTGCCGAGATATAGGAACACCCATTAGGGCAACTCTTCACTAGGGTGAAGACATTTAAATGATTGCATCCGATGCCTATGTGTCAAGGGCATTTCAGAGACTTGGCTCTTGCCAAGTATTTTTATGATTCAGTTTAGGCTTGCCGATGTGCGCTGAATTATATTGGCAGCGCATGATTTGTCTTAGGCTATAGGAAGACTTGGGCAGCCTTGCTGGCTCTCGGTAGAAGTTTGGTATGCCGAATATCCTTGAGAGTTTTTACTTAGTTCATTGAAATTATATCAAATGGCTCGGTCATGGCGAGGAATAAAGAGGGTTTTACCCTATTCCATTGAGGTATGTAGATTGTCGTTCAGTGAACACTTTCTCTATGGGATTATACCTGGATCAGCCAAAATATGAAGTGGCTTGATCAGATCCATCGAGATACAGCAAGGTCGTTCGACTCTACCGAGGTTTAGAGAGATAGCTCAACCGTGCTGAAATATTGAGAAATCACTCGGTCCTCCTGCCAAGGCTTCGAGAGAATCACTCGGTTCTGCTGATGTCTTGAAGAGAATCACTCAGTCCTGCCGAGGCTTTGAAAGAATCACTCGGTCCTGCCAAGGCTTAGAGAGAATCACTCGGTCCTGCCGAAGCTTGGAGAAAACCCCTCGGACCTGCTGAGGGTGCTCACGCCTGCTGAGTCTTTGTTGATATTTTACTTGGCCCTGCCAAGGTTCAAAAAAAACACTCGGTCCTGCCAAGGCTTGGAAAGAATCACTCGGTCCTACCGAGACTTGAAGGAATCACTCGGTCCTACCGAGCTTGGAGAGAATCACTCGGTCCTACCGAGGCTTGAAGGAATCACTCGGTCCTGCTGAGGCTTGGAGAAAATCCCTTGGACCTGCCGAGGGTGCTCGGGCCTACCGAGTCTTTGTTGATATTTTACTTGGCCTTGCAAGGTTTGAAGAAAACCCCTCGGACCTGCTGAGGGTGCTCGGGCCTGCTGAATCTTTGCTGATATTTTACTTGGTCCTGCCAAGGTTCAAAAAAAATCCCTCGGACCTGCCGAGGGTGCTTGGGCCTGCCGAGTCTTTGTTAGGGACCCATAGGTCGGTAGTCGAGTGAAACATGTCCTTCATCAAAGACTTTTGAGAAAAGTGATCAAAGCATAAACATTGCAAATTAAAAATAAAACCTCGTTATTGCAAGTAGAATAAGTTCAGTGGGAGTATACTTTCTGATGATATATCCGGAGGTTGTCTGAATATCATGTTCGGAGGACAGATTTTTTGTCTAGATCCTGGAGCTTGAGCAGATTTCTTGGTCGAGTGCACCTGGACAGAAGAGCAACCGAAGGAACCCCATGCAAACCCTTCGGACACTGCAATCGAGGGAAGAGGGGAGGACTGGATCCTTCACATGGACAGAGTGTCAGATTCTCAAGGAAGCTGGGCAGGCCTCATCCTAGCAAGTCTGGACAGAGTTGTGACCGAGTACGCCCTTCGTTTTCTTTTTCCAGCCACCAACAACCAGGCTGAGTATGAAGCCTTACTGTTAGGGATGAGACTGGCATGAGAGCTCAGGGTGAAATGCCTTAGAGTCTTCACCGATTCCCAGCTCATCTCTGATCAGGTTAAGGGAGAGTATGAGGCTCGAGATCCCACACTGTCTCACTACTTGAGCAAGGTGCAGTCACAAGCCTCTCCCTTTGTTCAGTTCAGTGTCAGTTACATCCCTCGAGGGGAAAACGCTAGAGCTGATGCTTTGTCCCGGCTGGCCACCTCGGCCGACGGGACCTTGGAGAGAACCTACATGGAGCATCTGGAAGCCCCAAGCATTGATGTGGTGGAAAAATTCCTGCCAATTAACCAAGATCCTTCTTGGATGGACACTTATGTCTAGTACTTGACCAACGGTGTCCTCCCAATCAACTCCGCTGAAGCCAAGCTATTTAGGTGGCGAGCATCCAAGTTTCTGGTGCTCGACGGGCAATTGTACCGAAGATCCTTCTCATACCCTCTCCTCAAATGTGTCGGTCCTGCAGATGCTAACTATATCCTCCATAAGATTCATGAGGGTATTTGCGGAAGCCACTTGGGGGGCTAAGCGTTGTCACATAAGGCCCTACGTCAAGGCTACTACTGGCCTACCATGCGGGAAGATGTGGCCGAGCTGGTCCAGAAGTGCGATAGCTGTCAATGACATGCTAACATTCAACGGCTACCAACCTCTCAGTTGAGTCCCTTATCGGCCCCATGGCCTTTTGCTCAGTGGGGGATAAACATTTTGGGACCATTCCCTCCGGCCTCTAGTCAGCGGAAGTTTCTGCTAGTTGCCATCGACAATTTCACTAAGTAGGTAGAGGCCAAAGCACTCGCCAAAATCACCGAAGCCAATGTAAGGAACTTCTTTTGGAGGTCTATTATTTGTCGGTTCGGGCTGCCCCACACCCTTGTTACCGATAACGGTCGATAGTTCGACAATGCTCCCTTCAGAGAGTTTTGTACTGAGCTGGGTATATGTCAGAGGTTTACCTCTGTCGGTCATCAACAATCGAATGGAGCAGCCGAAGTGACGAATCGAACAATCCTCCAAGGACTTAGAATGCACCTGGATGACTTCAAAGGAAGATTGGTGAAGGAGCTCCCGAACGTGCTGTGGGCGTATCACACGACGCCACGAACTCCCACGGGAGAAACTCCTTTCAGCCTTGTGTTTGGGTCGGAGGCAGTTATTCCGGTGGAGATCGACATCCCTAGTCCCAGGACATAATCGTATGATGAGGGGGACAATCCCAGCCAGTTGAGAGCCAATCTTGACCTCGTTGAAGAAGTCCGTGACCATGCGCGACTCAAAATGGCTTCCTACCAACAAAGGATTGCAAAGTACTACAACGCCCGAGTTCGTCAAAAACATTCCTCCCCGGGGACCTGGTCCTTAGACGAGCCGAAGTCTCCAAACCTATGGAGGGGGGAAAGCTGGCGCCCAATTGGGAGGGACCTTATCGGGTCACCGATGCACTTCATCGCGGGGCCTATCGGATCGAGGAACTGGACGGGAAGCTACTCCCTCGCACCTGGAATGCAGATAACCTTCATCGATATTACCAGTAAAGTGCACTGACACCATATATTTAAATATTCCAATTTGCATTTTAATGGCATTCACCTCTATTTACCAATGAAAACATTCTTGAGCAACCTTGCTTTAATTCAAAGCCCGACTCCACGTCGGCATTCAAAGCCCAGCTCCGCATCGGCATTCAAAGCCCGGCTCCGCGTCGGCACTCAAAGCCCGACTCTGCATTGGCACTTAAAGCCCGACTCCGCGTCGGCATTCAAAGCCTGACTCTGCATTGGCACTGAAAGCCTGACTCTGCATCGGCATTCAAAGCCCGACTCCGCGTTGGCACTTAAAGGTCGGCTCCTCGACTCCGCGTCAGCATTCAAGCTTGACTTGCGTTGGCACTCAGCTCGGCTCCGCGTCGGCAATCAAGCTCAACTCCATGTCGGCAAACTAGCCTGGCTCCGTGTCGGCATTCAAGCCTGATTATGTTGGCACTTGAATTTTTGACTTCATCGGCACTCGATCCAACTTATATATCGGCATGAAGTATGATATCGGATCAATGCTCTACCATTAAAGTCACTAGCGTCGGTCTCGATTTCCAAGACCGGCTACGAATGCATGTGTTCTTGGCCTCGATTTATTCTCTAGAATGAAATCGTATTGGCTCATTCTCTAGAATGAACTCGTATTGGTTTATTCTCTAGAAGGAATTCATGTCGGCCAAGACGGAAACCAAGTAATAACACTAGCATGAAGATTAATCTTTTCATTAATACTAAAGGGGTTTACAAATTACCGATCTTAGTTGGACTTTGGTACAATGAAATTAAAAAGTAAAGAGCTACAAGTGATCAAGGCTCAGCCGATGTTGGGCTATTGCCAGGAGAATGATTTTCCAATGGCATTTCCTCCGTAGCCTCATCTGGATCCAAGTTGTTTAGATCTTCAAGGTTATAAACTCTTTTCACCTTGTCCTTGCAGTCTTGAAAGCCGATGTTGTATGCAAAGGCGGTGGCCTTGGCCAGCTCTTCGCCAAATCTGGCAGATTGTCGGAAGTTTTCTACTGCCTCAGTAGCCCTAGTCTCTGCCGCTGCCGCCATTGCCTTCATCTCGGCCACTTGAGCTTCAGAGCAATGGGCTATCTCCTCGGCGTTTTCTGCCCACTCCTCAGCTACTCCTCTCAGAGTGTTGGCAGACTCCAAACTACTTTGACACACCAACAACTCCATCTTCACTTGTCTATTTTCCTCTTTGGCGGCTCGTGCCGCCTCCAAAGCCTTCTCAGTCCTTTCTGCTCGGGCCACCTCTAAAGCCTTCTCGGTCCTCTTCACCTGGGCCTCTTCTTCAGCCCTCTCAGCTAGGGCGGCTTCTAAAGCCTTCTCCGTCTCCTTTGCTCGGGCGTGGGTCTAGTGGGCTTCTCTCTGTGATTGGCCAAGATCGGCCTTGGCCTGAGAAAGAGCACTCTTCAGAGCAGCCAAAGAATTCACCGCCTGCATGAGAAGTCGTTGTCAGGGTAAGGTTTTGAATGCAGAGTTAAAAAGTTGAGATTTTGAATACTCACTCAAAGATGAGCTACAAAAGCCTCCCGGAAGAAGGAGGAGGTCCTCTGCTCTTGGAGAGCTCCCTGGAGCTCGGGCACGCACACCTGTGCCATTGTCCGCTCCGCCCAGTGCCCCTCACGCTTAAGAATAGTTTTAAAGGAGAGAGCGATGGCTTCATCCTCGGCGGCATCGGTAAGCTTTGAAGTCGATGGAGTAGCATCGGGGGTTGATGGCACCCCCTCCGTCTGTTCCATCACCCTGGGGGGGCTCTTCGGTCGCTGCCACTTCTGCTCGTGGGGCAGCCTCTGGAGTCGAATCGGGGGCTGGCTCGGTTACCCCCGCTTCTGGGATAGTCAGTGGTGGTGATGGAAGTACTCTAGCCCCCGGTCCCTCTAGGGGAGTGTTAGTTGTGCGGTCGACGTATGCCTCACTCTCTGTCCGAGGCCTGCGGGTGAGTGGAGTTAGGGATCGAGATCGTGCTGGCAATGGCGACCGAGGCCTCTTCCTTGGCTCCTCAGCCTCTTTAGCCTTTCCCTTGGCCCTTTCAGCTTCGGTCTCCTTTATGGTCGCCTTGACTACGGCCCTTTTTTTGGCAGAGGCTCCATCCGCCCTAGCCCTCCTTTCCTTGGCCGCCGCCTGTCTCACCGCTTCAATCGGTGGCAGCATATCTGCATAAGTCAAAGGACTTGGTAAAAAAAAAAGATAGGAAAAGAAAGAGAGCAGATGATGTAAAGAGGAGAAGAGTTATGGCTGCTCATCGTTATCAGGAATAAGGCCTGCCAGCCGAAGGTTCTCCTCGGCTAACAGTTGATTGCATCGAGGGATGTCGACAGTTATCAACTGCTCAAATGCCTCTCGGTCCCTTGGGAGTATGGATGGATCCTTGTTTGGCTCGGTATTTGGAATTCTCCACTCCGTCCTTACCCCCTCAACTTGAGCGAAGAAAAACCTATCTTTCCACCCCTTAATGGACGTAGGAAGATAGAGTTTGAGGGCTCTTATGGGTCTTGGGATAAAGGACCACCACCCCGATTGTTTTCTAAGGGTATAGAAGCAGCGAAAGAGAGAAATCCTAGCCTCTACCCCGTGGATATGACATAATACTAGGAAACCAATAATGGTCCGAATGGAATTCGGAACCAACTGTGCCGGAGCTAGGAAATACCTAGCTAAAAGGTTAAGTATGAAAGGATGGATAGGAAGGCGAAGGCCGGCTTTGAAATAAATTTCGTAAAGAGCAACTCGGCCAGGATAAGAAGAAGTAACCCTATATGCTGGAAGAGGCCGATATAGGCGAAGATCAGTGGGGAGGCTATACTTGGCCCTAAGATTTATGATCTCTTGGATAGTCATGCTCGAGGCAGTCCCCTCGAGAGACTATCTCAGGGTAGAGGATGAGCTGGCAATGGCCGGAGGACGCTGAATGGGGGCCCGTCCGGTGGCCTGGCGATTCTCGGTGGGAGACCGCCCAGCGGCTCATTGCTGCTCTACTGGGACGCTAGTAGGAGAGGAAGTAGACCAGCTAGGTGCTGGGGATGGAGAAGGAGGCAAAGGATTGGGGGAATAACCCCTAGAGTCAGAAATAGAACATGAAAGAGATGAAGAAGCCATGAAACTGACCTGGAAGAAGGATCTGGGAACCTAGGATTGAAGATGAAGAGCTCGGGAAGAAGAAACAGATGTGGGAGATGAATAGGCACTCGAACAGAATCAGAAGGAAGATGGAAGCAAAGGTAGTGGGAACGGCTCAAGTCAGGGACGACCCCTTTTATAGCCTCGTTTCAAATCATCCCAGCAGCCTATAATTTGGCCACGCGTCCGTTAGCCACTGGGAGTCATATCGGCAACCGCCCGATGCACAGAACGTGAGGGGCACTACCAATGATGAGACAGCGGTGACCTCACCGCAATGATGATGCCCGCCTTTTCGCAATTCCATACCCAAGGAGAATCCCACCTGATCTCAACGGCCAGAACGGACGAAGCAATGGCACGAAGATCAGCCACTAGATGATATTACGCTCTTTTTTGCTGGAGGTTGTACACCCATACATCTTAGGGGTGGGGGGCATCTGATGTAGCTGATCATATCCTCAGGCGGTGGAGTAACAGTCTGCACAGTTCTCGAAGCCAAGGAATAATTTGGCAGCTAGTCTTAGCACCGGCCTTGGCTTCAGCCTCGGCCTCGGCCTCGACCTTGGCTTCGGCTTCGGCCTTGGCCTCGGTCATGGATCGTTTTAGCTTCAACACTAGCTCCAAGCCTCGACTTCGGCCTCGGCCTCGACCTCGGCCTCGGCTTCGGCTCCGGCCTCGGCTTCGGCTTCGGCTCCAACCTCGGCTTCGGCCTTGAGTCTCGCCTTGGCATGCTCTCGGCTGGTAGTTTCAGTAATGAAACCAATTTCGAATAATGCGCAGTGACTTAAAGCGCCTAAGACGACCATGTAGCCCACCAACCCATTTTTTGCCAAGATCATGGGTGGTTACCGATATACTATGGGTGGTTGCCGATATTTATGGCGCGCGCTTAGCGGCTATGCGCCCACCTACTGTTTACGAAGCCGATTTTGATGGAAAACTTGATCCGACGGTTATCCTCGAAGGATAAGGGGGACCTCCGAATAGGTATATAAAAACCTTGACTCACAACGAGGAGGGGGACTCGACCTCTACTATCTCATCTTAATTCCTATTATCCGAATCGCTAACTTGAGCATCAAAGGGTCCCTGCCAGAATCACCGATCCGAGACTTTCCTTGCAGATTTTTAGCCACAGGAGGCGGGCGTATCATTCTTCTGAAGACCCACAAAGCTCCTCTCTTGCTCGACACTCCTCGAAAGTGATTTGGCAGCAACAATAAGAAACAAACTACAATATAATTATAATATAATGGTGTTATATTATTATCATCATTATTATAATACAATGTTATAATATGCTGATATAATATTATTATATTATACTATATTCTAAGGGTTTTAATATTACTATAATGGTATATTAAAATATCAAGATATTATATTATGATAATATGATATTGTAATTCATAATAATATATTAAATACAATTACTAAATAATAAAAAAAATGCTATAATATAATGTTATATATTACCATATATTATAATAATTATAGCATAATATAGTAATATTATAATATTATATCATCATAATATGATATATTAATAATATTATCATATTATCTTATGTTATACTTAATAATAAAAATATAATATCATATAGCATAATATTAAAATATTATCATTTTATAACATTTTATAATATTATAATATTATTACAATAATATCATAACATTATAATATTTTTTTATTAGCATAATGACATTATAAGTTTTAAAAATATAGTATAGTATAATTATGAAGCAATATTAAAAATACTACATTACAATAATATCACAATAATGTTATATATATATATATATATATATATATCATATTATAAAGATAATAATGTTATATTATTATATAATGCTATAATATAATATACTAATATATGTTATTACATTATATTATTCTATAATTTATAATGTTTTATTTTTTTTGTTGGAATAATAATATTATACTTTCTAAATATATATATATATAATTGTTAACTAATAATAACAGTTACATTATTGTTGCTGAGGAAATCTATTCTTCGACTCGGGTGCGCTCTGGCTCCAGGTCTGAACGCCGGTCTTATCACCTAGGATGGAACCTGCAAGACAGTCCGCATGCAGAGGATGTTTTGGGGGTTGCCCTCTGCGGAAGACCCTCCGACGCCCAAGTCAGTGGAGATTCACAGCAAGCAGATATAAGAAGAAGACTCTCACAGAAGAGTTCCCCTAGATGGGTTTTCTTCCGAGAGGTCTGAGCTCTGTAGGAGCTTCAATGGAGTTTTTCAGTATAAGAGCTGATGAATGAGTGCATACCTGAGAGGTTTGAGGGCTGTGATATTTATAGGCGATCACCTGATTCCCTGGGCACACTACGGGGAGGGTCTGAAAGCTATTGTGATTCGAAACAGATTCGAATCAAGTTCGTTACAAGGCCGGTAGGATACGTGTCTTGTCTGTTAGAGGATCGATGACCAGGAGAACTGGTTGATGCCTTGAGATTCAGCGATCATGTAGGTTCTAGGCCACTCCTATGGCCCTTAGGCCACTTCTGGCATGATTCTCCATTTGGAATCTTATTCAGTTATCGTGAATTCGAACTCTCCCGTGTTAGATTCCGCAGAGGTATTCGAGTGTCTCGGTCTAGCCGAGGCAAGGAACAACT
Organism: Calamus simplicifolius; assembly: GCA_900491605.1. Classification (NCBI taxonomy): domain Eukaryota; kingdom Viridiplantae; phylum Streptophyta; class Magnoliopsida; order Arecales; family Arecaceae; genus Calamus; species Calamus simplicifolius. The sequence goes on from UESW01003855.1 coordinate 1,933,943, forward strand.
TAGTTTTTTGAGGTATAGCCGTATAGGATGGCTCGGTCTGCCGAAGTATGAAGATAGCTCAGGCTACCGAAGTATGAGGGTAACTCGGGTTACCGAGGTATCAGGATAGTTCGGGTTGTCGGGGCAATCCGACTCTGCCGAAGGCGATTCGGCTTTGCTGCCTAGTGGATGTGACAACTGGTCAACATGATGTTGGGATTGGACTTGACCCAATCGTCGATGTGTCTGGGTATTAATGCAATGATAATTTTACACCTCATTAATTATAATAATATTATGTTATTATAATTACAATCAACATATAATAATATATGGTTCCTAATAATGCAAAAAAAATCTATTAAATGGGATCTTGCATTTACAATCTTTCAATTTAATTGCAATATAATTTTATTACATAAATTCAATTAGATATTCTAACTTTGGTCGAGGGGTCCGAAGAGGCAGTTGCGACTGCCGAGGTTAACGTCGAGCCGCTTGTGGAAGGGTCGGTGGAGGCCGAGGGACCTCCCGCTGGAGGGCTTTCCCCCGTGGCATCAGGGGTGCCGTGGAGGAAAGCGAGGCTTAGGTGGAGTCCGCTGGAGACGAAGCAATGCTTGGAGAAGAGGAGGAAGAAGAAGAAGAATCATCGAGCGGAAGGGATGCTCAGACCGAGGTTCCTTCCGCCGGGGCTGAGGCATCCGAGGTTCTGCAGGCCAGAACTCTAGTGGAGGAGGCCAAACGGATGGCGGCTCCCCAGGTCAAAGTTCCTTAGGCCGATTCTTCGACCGTCAGTTCTCTTATTCCCAGCCCAGAAGTGGAAGATATGTTTGCCGCTTTGATGCGGTCAGTGCTGCATACGGGAGAAGGTTCCTCGGCGGACGAGCCCGCCATATAGAACATCATCGAGGCGGCTTTTGGGCAGTTCTGGGTGCCGAAGGATGTCTAGCTTCCCCTGAGATCAGTGGTCCTGCTCTTATGAAGATTGCCACAAACTACGCCTCCCGAGTAAGTTGTTGCAACCGGGTGGTAATTCTTAATCAGCTGGCTCGACTATACTTCCTTACTTGTGCCTTTTTCTGCAGAATGCCTTAATTACGAGGGCATTGAATTGGTGCTTAAATTTAGTCCATGGGGGCCTGCGCTCAGGCCAGGAGGAAGGCCGCCGATCTTTGGGCAAGGGTGGATTCGACCAGCAGGCTTTCCCGGGCCTTGTCATCTGTCCAGGGGGACCTCGAGAAAACGAGCAAGTCCTACTGAGCTACCACCGAGAGAGCCTCTCGGCTCAAGGCTCAAGTCAAAGAACTCCAGGGCTTCCGTGAGCAATCGAATAAGGCTTGTTTGGAGTTATCATAGATTAAATCCAAGTATGCCGATGAAGTCAACGCTATGCGGCAGTGTTTTGATGAGAGCTGGGGTGAGCTGAAGAACAGCTATGCCGAAGAAAAAGATAACTGGAGCAAAAGGCTCGATGAGGAGGAGCACAGGCACCGGCGACAGCAAGATTAGCTTGCTAGCCTGAACAGGAGACTCGCCGATAGGGAAGATCGGCTGAAATGGCAGCACGATCAAATTGCCAAACTTACCACTGATCTTGAACAATCTCGGTAGGAGATTGAGGACAAACAGTCCCGGATTAATGACCTCAAGGAGGGTCTCCAGCAGAATAAAGCGGCCAAGTTGAAGGCCCTTGAAAAGGTTCATGAGCTGAACAAAAAAATGGCTCGGCAAGAGAAAGAGGTATGACGTCTTCTTGCTCGTTTATTTCTAATGTCTTTTCCTTTGGCTATAATCTTACATGATCTGGTATTTGCAGATGGGTAGAATTGGGCTTGAGGCCCAGGATCAATTCAAGGCTTTGAGAGCGGAGTTGGCCTCAAGCCACCAGATGAATTCCGAACTTGGGAGTCAGTTGGCCGAAGCTAACCGATGAATCTCTTCGATCGTGGATGAATATAAGAGCTCTGCTCAATTTTCTGAGGAGCACAAGGCGGCTTGTGCCGATGCATTTCAGTTTGGCGAAGAGGAGACTAGGTCGAAGATCTCCCAGGTTTACCCCAAGTTGGATCTGTCTTTTCTGGAGGCCGAGCTTTACGATACCCGTACCCCGGGGGCCGAAGAAGCTAAATATGAGGATATTTCAGACGTCAGATCTCGAGACTATTCTGGGCACTGATGAGGCCGCAGCTCCAGAAGGGCGTCTCAGATTGTTGCTGAGGAACCCGAGGTTCCTCCTCCGACTATGTTCAAAGCAGGTGAGCCAAGTCAAATCCCTCCGGATGTTACCGAGGGGGCCCCCAGAACTGATCCGAACCCTGATTCTTAAGGGTTGCTCATGTATCCTTTGCCTTTTCGACTTGTAACATGATCAAAACTCAATGGATGAATCTTTTGTTTCCTTATGTTTGTTTTATTGCTTTGGTTATCATTTTTTGAACGATCTTTTTTGTTAGAAGTTCTTCTCGATGGCAAATGAATCGTGAACGAATCACGCTTTAAGGTCGGATTGCTCTTAGGGGTTCCGAATTGAATGTTATGCTTAATCGAAGCCAGATTAACTAGTTCAGCCGATGTATGAAACTATTCGGTTTTGCCGTGGAACGTTATTCCGGCTTTGCCCGAAGTAAGGCAAATAGTTCGAAATGTGCAAGTTAACTCGGCTTGCCGAGGCATAGGATAGTTCGGCTCGAAATGACCGAAACCTGTGGACATACCTCGGTTGGGGCCGAGGTTAGGCGGACAGTTTGGTCTATCCAAAGCAAGAAGTTGGCTTGCTTTCCGCCGAGGTAGATGAAATGACTGTGCAATATGTCGAAGGATGCCTCATTTTTTCCTTAGGACATTTATCCAGTTGGCCTTTTTCAATGCAAGTCCCTTTAACGTACGTGTTAAGTACTCGATCGCTATTGGACGGCGTCGCTTTCGAAGGGGGATCTCCCAGGTCTATTCATATCTCAAGGACTCGTAGACGATTTTCTGCATTTAAAGCTCTTGATTCGAGATTAGAAGGAAATCTTCGTCTTTCGTCATGGCCTGGGAGGCGTACTCGGCGTGCTCTGTAACGCACCCTTTTTCTCGGCTTGCCACGTGGTAGCATGGCCACGACGTTTCAAATTCCGAGGCTCTTTTCTTCAATGGTTGCTCCCGGTTTGTTTGCCTATAAAAAGGGGAGAGCGAACTACGCTTGGGCATCTCCCGAAACCTCCTCTTTCTGTGAGTGGTTTTCATGGCGCCTATTTCATTGAGGTCAAGGGTGGAGAGATCGAGCTTCCCTTTTGAGAGCTGGTTTATCCCCAGATAGTTGGGGTGATGGAGGAGCTGCTGAAGAGCAAGTAGTCATCGAGGGAGGAGTCCCGGGGGTCATACGGAGAGCGCACGGGATGCATACAGAGGTCATATGGGGAGCGCACGTATGCGCTCTTTGTATTACCTTTGTCACTTACCATGGGGACCATAGGAAATGCAAAGCATATGTAGCCCCCATGGCTAACATGAACTTCACCTCCTTCCTTAATTTGGATCTCTCAGTTCATCCACCTAAGAGGTCTTTTCTTGAGTGAGGAGGGAGGCAAGTGGTGTTGGTCTGCTGGTCTCCTGTCTTTGTTCTTGAGCGGAGGCTAGCAGCCCAACACACCACTCGGGAAGGAGGCATCCTCTAATCCTCAGCATCGGCATTCGTGGGTTTTCAGCCCAGTTTGGATCCCTAAGTTCATCTATCCAAGGGATCCATGGATGGCCGACTTTGTTCTTTGGCATTAACCAGTAACTCAATGGAGCTGTATGGTTTCTCTGATTTCTCGGGTTGGATGTAGAAACATCATCATCGACCGAAGCTGCTCGACCGAAGCTGCTCGATCAAGCTTTTATTTTATTTGTCTTTATTTTCTGTGCTATGATGCACTTGTAATGCCTCTCAGGAGGTTGTAATTTTTGTCAATAAAGAAAGTTTTTATCCTTTCTTCTTCAAATACTTATTTCTAATGTGGTTGCGTTGAGAGTTGCTTTTCTGGATCATAGCATAGTTTACAAGTCTCCAGCAAGGCTTTTTCTACTTCATTTTTGTTAGGCATTTTAATGATATTTAGTCCTCTGCGGAAGAAACGTTCATCTCTGTTTAGGTCAGAGGGAGGCCTGGGTGGCCTTGTTAACTTGCGATGTAAACATGATCCTACTTAAGGGACGGACAGAGGTAGGCACTGGGCCATGCCGCCCATGGTACGGCATGGCCCAGGCCCAAATGGACCATGCCAGGCATGGCCCGGTTCACTGGGCCGTATCGAGCTCAGAAAATTTTTTCTGTTGGCCCAGTACGGCACGGCCAATGATGGGCCTAGGCCGGCCCGCCGTGCCGTGCCGGGCACGGCCCAGGTGGTGCCAAGCACGGCCCAGGTAGGCCTGAGTCGTGCCGGCCCAAGTGGTGCCAAGCACGGCCCAGGTTTGGCCCGTGCACGGCTCAAATAAAAAAATTTATAAAAAAAATATTTTTTTGATAAATTAAAAATTATTAGGAATAAAAAAATTTTATTAATATAAAGCCACCTTAATGGTGGAGGGTTTGGCATAGACCTCGACTAGTTTATTAATTTAAAATCAAAATGGTATAGAAGGGATGGTGGCTTGGCCTGACCTCCAGAACATAATACAATAAGTAAGGAAAAAAATAGAAAGATCGCAACCATCGGATCATCACCGATCGGATGGATCACAATCATTGGATCGATCATCACCGATCAGGATCATGGCATGGATCGATCACAACCGTCAGATCGTCTCCGACTGGATCGATCGCAACCGTCGGATTAATTATCGTCGATCGGGATCATGGCTGGATCGATCGCAACCGTCGAATCATCTCCGATCGGATTGATCGCAATGGTTCGATCGATCATCGTCGATCAGGATCATAGCTTGGATTGATCACAACCATCGGATCCTCGCCGATGGGATAGATCGCAACCATCAAATCGATCATCCCCGATGGAGATCATGGCTTATATCGATCGCAACCGTCGGATCGTTTTCGATTGGATTGATCGTAACAGTCTGATCGATCATCGCCGATCAGGATCATAGTTTGGATCGATCACAATCATCGGATTGTCTTCGATCGGATGGATCGCAACTGTTGGATTGATCATTGCCAATCGGAATCATGGCTTGGATCGATCGCAACCGTTGGATCATCTCCGATCGGATGGATCGCAACCGTCGGATCGATCATCGCTGATCGGGATCATGGCTTGGATCGATCACAACCATCGAATCATTGCCGATCGGATGGATCACAACTGTCGGATTGATCATCGCCGATCGGGATCATAGCTTGGATCGATTGCAACCATTGGATCATCGCAGATGGGATAGATCACAATCGTTGGATCGATCATCCCCGATGTGGATCATGGCTTGGATCGATCGCAACCATTGGATCATCTCTGATTGGATTGATTGCAAAGGTTCGATCGATCATCGCCGATCAGGATCATGGCTTGGATCGATCGCAATCATCGGATCGTCTCCGATCGGATGGATCGCAACTGTTGGATTGATCATCGCCGATCAAGATCATGGCTTGGATCGATTGCAACCATCGGATCATCTTTGATCGGATGGATCACAACCATCGGATTGATCATCGCCGATCAGGATCATGGCTTGGATCGATCGCAACCGTTGGATCATCTCCGATCGGATCGATTGCAAACCGTCGGATTGATCATCGCCAATCGGGATCATGGCTTGGATCGATCACAACCGTTAGATCGTCTCCGATTGGATGGATTGCAACCATTGGATTGATCATCATCGATCGGGATCATGGCTTGGATCGATCGCAACCATCGGATCATCGCCGATTGGATGGATCACAACCGTTGGATCGATCATTGCCGATCGTGATCATAGCTTGAATCGATTGCAACCGTCGGATCATCATCGATGGGATAGATCGCAACCGTTGGATCGATCATCCATGATGGGGATCATGGCTTGGATTGATTGCAACCATCGGATCGTCTCTGATCGGATTGATCGCAATGGTCCGATCGATCATCGCCGATCGGGATCATGGCATGGATCAATCGCAACCGTCGAATCAATCATCGCCGATCAGGATCATGGCTTGGATCGATCACAATCATCAGATCATCTTCAATCGAATTGATCACAACGGTTCGATCGATCATAGCCGATCAGGATCATAGCTTGGATCGATCGCAACCGTCAGATCATTGCCGATGGGATAGATCACAACCGTCGGATCGATCATCCCCAATGGGGATCATAGCTTGGATCGATCGCAACAATCGGATCATCTTCGATCGGATTGATCGCAATGGTCCAATCGATCATCGCCGATTGGGATCATGGCTTGGATCGATCGCAACCATCAGATCATTTCTGATCTGATGGATCACAACTGTTGTATCGATCATCACCGATCGGGATCATGGCTTGGATTGATCACAACCGTCGGATCATCTCTGATCGGATGGATCGCAACCGTCGGATCGATCATCGCCGATCGGAATCATGGCTTGGATCGATCGCAACCGTTGTATCATCACCGATCAGATGGATCGCAACCATCAGATCGATCATCACCGATTGGGATTATAGCTTGGATCGATTGCAACCGTCGGATCATCGCCAGTGGGATAGATCGCAACCGTCGGATCGATCATCCCTGATGGGGATCATGGCTTGGATCGATCGCAACCATCGGATCGTCTTCGATCGGATTGATCGCAACGGTCCGATCGATCATTGCCGATCGAGATCATGGCTTGGATCGATCGCAACCGTCGGATCATCTCCGGTCGGATGGATCACAACTGTTGGATTGATCATCGCCGATCGAGATCATGGCTTGGATCAATCGCAACCATCAGATCATCTCCGATCGGATGTATCGCAACCGTCGGATCGATCATCGCCGATCGGGATTATAGCTTGGATCGATCACAACCATCAGATTGTCTCCGATCGGATCGATCACAACCGTCAGATCAATCATCACCGATCAGGTTCATGGCTTGGATCGATCGCAACCGTTGGATTGTGTCCGATTAATCATCGCCGATCGAGATCATAGCTTGGATCGATCGCAACCGTCGGATCATCACTAATGGGATAGATCGCAACCGTCGGATCGATCATCCCTGATTGGGATCATGGCTTGGATCAATTGCAACAGTCGGATCATCTTCGATCGGATTGATCGCAATGGTCCGATCGATCATCGTCGATCGGGATCATGGATTGGATCAATCGCAACCATCGGATCATCGCCGATCGGATGGATCACAACTGTCGGATCGATCATCCCCGATCGGGATCATGGCTTAGATCAATCGCAACTGTCGGATCATCTCCGATCGAATGGATCACAACTATCTGATCGATCATCGCTGATCGGGATCATGGCATGGATCGATCGCAACCGTCGGATCGTCTCCGATCGGATCGATCGCAATCGTCGGATCCATCATCGCCGATCGAGATCATGGCTTGAATCAGCTGGCTAGTGCCTAGGTGCACAGTGTGCGCCTAGGCACCAGCCGTGCCATGGCACGACCCCCAAAACGACCCAGAAGGGCCGTTCTTGCACGGTCCTGCCGAATTTGAATTATTTTTTACCGGGTCATTCCTAGCACGGCCCATTTGTTAATGGGCCGTGCTAGGCACGACACGACAATTTTCCTGGCACGATGGGCTTGGGCTGTGCCGTGCTAGGCACGGCCCAGCGCCCATGCCTAGGGATGGAATAGGTTTTTCTTTAAAGAGAAATAACTCGTATAACCTTACTGGTGAGCAGAGAAAAGTTACTTGCCTCCGCCGAAGTATGATAGGACGTCTTAATCATGCTAGAGTATCTAAGAATTCTCTCGACTCGATCGAGGCTTCAAATATTATTCAGAGATATCACTCGGTTCGGCCGAGGCTTCAGAGATTATCCAGAGATATATCACTCGGTTTGGCCAAGGCTTCAGAGATTATCCAGAGATATATCACTCGGTTCGGCCGAGGCTTCAGATATTATTCAGAGATATCACTCAGTTCGGCTGAGGCTTCAGATATTATTCAGAGATATCACTTGGTTCGGCCGAGGCTTCAGAGATTATCCAGAGATATATCACTCGGTTCGGCCGAGGCTTCATATATTATTCAGAGATATCACTCGGTTCGGCCAAGGCTTCAAAGATTATATTTTACTTGGCGCTGCCAAGGTACAGAGATATCACTCAGTTCGACCAAGGCTTCAGATATTATTCAGAAATATCACTCGGTTCGGCCGAGGCTTCAGAGATTATCCAGAGATATATCACTCTTTAGATATTATTCAGAGATATCACTCGGTTCGGCCGAGGCTTCAGATATTATTCAAAGATATCACTCGGTTCAGCCGAGGCTTTAAAGATTATATTTTACTTGGCGCTGCTAAGGTACGGAGATCGCTCGGTCTGATCGAGGATTTAAAAAGATTATATTTTACTTGGCACTGCCAAGGTACGAAAATCGCTCGGTCCGGCCGAGGATTTAAAAAGATTATATTTTACTTAGCGCTGCCAAGGTACGGAGATTGCTCGGCCCAATCGAGGATTTAAAAAGATTATATTTTACTTGGCGTTGCCAAGGTACGAAGATCGCTCTGCCCAGCCGAGGATTTAAAAAGATTATATATTACTTGGCACTGCCAAGGTACGGAGATCGCTCGGCCCGGCTGAGGATTTAAAAAGATTATATTTTACTTAGCGCTACCAAGGTACGGAGATATCACTCGGCTCGGCCGAGGCTTCAAAGATTATATTTTACTTAGTGCTGCCAAGGTACGGAGATATCACTTGGCTCGGCCGAGGCTTCAAAGATTATATTTTACTTGGCACTGCCAAGGTACGGAGATATCACTTGGCTTGGCCGAGGCTTTAAAGGTAATATTTTACTTGGCGCTGCCAAGGTACGGAGATATCACTCGACTTGACTGAGGCTTCAAAGATTATATTTTACTTGGCACTGCCAAGGTACGGAGATCGCTCGGCCCGACCGATGATTTAATATATAGTAAAACCTGCTTCTCATTGCAGCTTTCAAGGAGAGTCATAAAAATAGAAAATTTGCGAATCTTTGAAAGTTAAATTTAATTCAATGGACAGAGTAAGTTTAGTAAGTGCGTAATGATAGGTGCGGAGATTATCCGAGTTCCATGTCCGAAGAATAGATTTTCCATTTAGATCTTGGAGTTTATAGGTATCGGGTTGATTACTTCCGTAACTTGGTAGGGACCTTCCAATTCAGGGACAGCTTTCCTTACTTCAGTGGCTTTGATACGGATTCCTTTTGAAGCACCAGATCACCTGGGAGGGAAGACTTCCCTTTGACTCTAGTGGAGTGATAGCGGGCTACTCTTTGTTGGTAGGCGGCCATTTGGATTCAGGCTTTCTCCCTGACTTCTTCTATTAAATCAAGATTAGTTCAAGTTTCTCATAATTGGATTCCTCCGAATAGCCTTCCAAGCAAGGGGAGGGGAGTTCGACCTCCACCGAAATGACAACTTCCGTGCCGAAAGCCATCTTAAATAGAGTTTGCCCTATGGGCACCCTTTCAATGGTTCGGTAGGCCCACCTGCCTCACGCCCGGTGGAGCCGAGCTTTAATTCCTTGCAGGAGAGTTTGGTTGGTTACCTCGGCCTCTCCATTGGCTTGAGGATGCCCGACTGATGTTAGGAGATGAAGAATGCCATGATCCTCGCAGAATTCTCGAAATTTAGGATTGTCAAATTGCTTCCCATTATCGGTGATGATAGTGTGGGGAAGGCCGAAACGGCATGGACCTCCATATGAAGTCTTTAGCTCGAGCTTTGGTTATCTGGGCGACTGCTTCGGCTTTAACCCACTTGGTAAAATAATCAATCGCAACAAACAAGAACTTCCTTTGCCCCATTGCGAGGGGGAAAGGGCCAAGGATATCCATCCCTCATTTGATGAAAGGCTAGGGGATGATATGGAAGTTAGGTGCGCAGAGGAAAGCCTCTGGATATTTGAGTGTCATTGGCACAAATCACAGGCTCGGACAAGGTCATCAGCATCTTTCTGCATTGTCGGCCAATAATACCCTTGGCGCAGCACTTTGTGGCATAGGGCCCGGCTGCCAAGATGATTGCCACATATGCCTTCATGAACTTTCCGAAAAGCATAATCAGCCTCCGACGGTCGGAGGCATTTGAGCAATGGCATAGAGAAGGACCGCTTGTATAGCCAATTATTAATTAAAACATAATGAGAGGATTGCATTTTTAGCTTCCTTGCTTCTTTTCTATCGGTGGGCAGCGACCCTTCTTTGAGATATTTGTGCAGGGGATCTATCCAAGATGATTCGACGTTGACTTGCATCATCTTACCAGCATCGGCAATGCTGGATTTCTCCAGGACTTCTAGGTGGAATCTTCATTTGAGGTCCATCGAGTCCGTAGTCGTCAGGCGGGACAAAAGGTTGGCGCATGCATTTTCAGCCCTTTGGACCTGAATAATCTTAAATTCAGCAAAACAAGAAGATAGATGGCGCACCTTTTGGAGATACCGAATCATGTTCGGCTCTCGAGCCTCGAATTCTCCTTGCACCTGGCCTGCCACTAATTGAGAGTCAGTGTAGGAATTTAGTTTTTCAACTTTAGGCTCGCGGGCGATGCGGAGTCCGGCGAGCAGGGCTTCATACTCTGCTTCATTGTTTGAGGTAGGAAAGGAGAAACAGATGCCATATTCGAAAGTTGTGCCCTCTGGACTGGTGAGGACCAGACCGGCACTAGAACCGCTCACGCTGGAGGATCCATCGGCATGAAGCAACCACGAAGCGCTAGGCTTTGGTTCTCCAGGGGTGTCCGAAGCAGAGCCATCTTCGGGTATGGTGCATTCAAGGAGGAAATCCGCCAAGGCCCGGGCTTTAATGACTGGACGAGGTTGATATCGAATGTCATGTTCACTCAGCTCAACAGCCCACTTGGTCATTCTCCCTGATGCTTCTGGGCGATGGATAATCGCCTTGATGGGTTGATCGGTCAAGACCGTGATAGTGTGCGCTTGGAAATATGGTCGCAGCTTTCGAACCGATGTTACCAGGGCCAGAACCATTTTCTCGACCCGAGTGTACCTCATTTCGGTGTCTTTGAGTAATTTGCTGACATAATAAATAGGCTTTTGGGCTTTGTTCTCCTCTCTAATCAGCATTGAGCCAACAGCGATTTCAGAGACCGCTAAGTATAAATTCAGCGTTTCCCCTGGTTTCGGGCTGTTGAGGAGAGGTGGTGAGCCGAAGTATTTCTTGAGGTCTTCAAAGGACTTCTGGCAATTTGGGTTCCATTGGAAGTTTTTGGCCGACCAAAGCGCTTTGAAGAAGGAAAGGCGTTTTTCAGCTGACCGAGCAATGAAGTGGCTGAGGGCCGCTATTCTTCCAGTAAGGCGTTGCACGTCTTTGATCGATCCCGGAGGGGCCATTCGCCTCAGGGCTTGGATTTTCTGGGGATTTGCTTCGATGCCTCGCTGAGAGACCATGAAGCCTAGTAATTTTTTGGAGTTAACCCTGAAAGCACATTTGGTAGGATTGAGCTTCATTTGGTATTTTCGATGTGTTGCGAAGCTCTCTGCGAGGTCCTCAACATGTTGGGATGCCTCCTTACTCTTTACTAGCATATCATCAACATATACCTCCATGTTCCGACCGATTTGCTCTTTGAAGACTTTATTGATCAGCCTTTGGTAGATGGCACCTGCATTTTTTAAACCAAAGGGCCTAACTCGGTAACAATAAATACCTTAGTCGGTGATAAAAGCAGTTTTCTCCTCGTCCTCGGGCGCCATTCAGATCTGATTGTAGCCCAAATAGGCATCCATAAAAGTCAGCATTTGATGGCCCGAAGTTGAATCCACAAGCTGGTCGATCCGAGGAAGAGGGAAGCTATCTTTTGGGCAAGCTTTGTTGAGGTAGGTGAAGTCGATGCAGATCCTCCATTTGCCATTTGATTTTTTCACCATGATCACGTTCGCCAGCCAATCAGGATAATTGACTTTCTGGATAAAATTGGCTTTGATGAGCTTGTCCACCTCCTCTTCAATGGCTCTTTGGCGCTCGGGGGCGAAGCTCCTTTTCTTCTGTTTAATTGGCCGAAATATCTCGTCCATGCTGAGGCGATGGACCAGGACATCTGGGCTGATTCCGGGCATATCTAATGCAGACTAGGCGAAGACATCAGCGTTCTTCCGAAGGAATTCAATCAACTCTTGCCGAAGCTTTTCCTCCAGCTGTGACCCAACCTTTATGGTCCGGTCAGGTCGAGCTTCGTCGAGTGGTACTTTCTTCAATTCTTCGGCTGCTCTCCTCGTTGCTCGGCGAAATCTTCCCAAGCATCTAGCCCATCCGTCTCGGGCTTCCTAGATTGAAGGTCAGCAACAAAGCAATGCCGAGCTATAATTTGACTTTCCCGAACAACCCCCACTCCCCATTCAGTAGGAAATTTCATGGCGAGATGGGGAATGGAAATGATTTGAAATATATTTGTCCCGGCCTGCCGAGGATGGCATTGTAGGAAGACCAAAGCTTGGTTACAAGGAAATCCATGAGTACAGTAGCCACGCGGGGCCAAGTACCGGCTCGAACTATCAGAGTAATAACTCCCTCGGGAATTATGGAGTCACCTGTGAAGCCCACTAGGGTGGACTCTATGGCTCAGAGGCTTTCTAACCAGAATTTCAATCTCACAAAGGCATCGAAATACAAAACATTAACGGAGCTTCCGCTATCGATTAAAATGCAGTGTACATCATAATTGTTCACATTCAAGGATACAACCAGAGCATCATCATGGGGGTACTGTACCTCCCAAAGATCTTCATCAGAAAAAGTGAGCTCATCAACCCGAGCTTTCTTTAGTGGGTTTTCCTTCTCGCTTGGCCAAGAGGTTGGGGAGCCGGCCGTCGTTATCATATTAACATTGCCGATAACCGGAGGATTCGTGGTGGGAGCTGGCGAGGTTCAGGCTAGCAATTCTCTTCATTATTTGGCTTAGAGGGTCCTTTGAATCGGTCTAGTCTGCCCCGTCAGATTAACTACTCAATCTCATTCTGGAGCTGCCAATAGTCCTCGGTGTCATGCCCATAATCCCGATAGAAGTGGCAGTACTTGGTCACATCCCTCTGAGTTGCATTGCCTCGGAGAGGGGGAGGCCGAGGAATCTGACGCTCGATCTCCATCAGGATTTGCGCTCTTGGTGCGGTGAGAGGAGTGTAACGGTCGAATCTTTGAGCTGGACTCCAGGTTCGGTCTCAAGGCGGCGGTGGAGCTCTTTGGTGGCGAGGCGGGCTCGCACGGCAGTAGGTTTGTTGCTTGTCCGAGCCTTTTGCTTCCTTCTTCTTCAACTGCTTGGCTCGAGCTAACCTCCTCGATTCTTCAACCCTGGCATACTTATCCATCAGGAACATCATGTCTGAAAGGCTCTTCGGGTAGTTAACCTCCAGAGCCAGGTAGAAGTCTCCCTCCTTCGACACTCCTCTAGCTAAGGCAGACATGGCTACCTCGTGGTTGAGATGGTCGACTTCTAGGAGGGCCATATTGAAGCGGCCAAGGTAATTCTTCAACGATTCCCCCTCTCTCTGCTTAACCTCAGAGAGGGAATCAGACCTCCGTCGCTGGCAATGGCTACTGACAAACTGGCTGATGAGCAAACAACTCAGCTCGTCGAAAGAATCAATGGAACCTAGTTTTAAGCTGTTAAACCAGGTTCGGGCGGATCCCCTAAGAGTGGAGGGGAAAGCTTGGCACAGGATCACATTCGATGTTCCATGGAACATCATGATGAATCTGAAGCTGCTCAAGTGGTCGTTGGGATAAGTGGATCCATGATATAGCTATATGGTGGGAAGCTTGACATGAGGGGGAATTACTTCCCTCATGATCCTTTCGAAGAAGGGAATGCCCTGCTCCGCTTTTGGCTGGGATGGAGGGGCTTGCTTGACGGCGTCTAACTCTTGGCGCCATTCTCAATGCATATCCTACATCTGCTGCCTGATCCCTTCATCCAAAGTGGTAGGAGGGATCGGACGATGAGAAGATGACAATGGTGTCGAGTCTTGAGAAGACACCGAGGAGGGAGAACGAACCCGCCTAGATCTGAGCGGGCTCTTCCCTCCAGCCTGCTGCGGCGCTGGCTTCGCCTTGGCAGGCCGGTGATGATAATCCGCCACTTCAGGTGGATTGGAAGAAGAGATCGCTGGCGGAATAGGGGCAGCGGCCTCTTCATGAAGCTGAGGAGCAGGAACGACTGGGTCGGGAACCGCTTGGAGCCCCTGGACCAGCTGGATCAATGTCTGAACCTACTGGACTAGAGTGGCGAACTGGTCCAGCGTCACCATCGTTGCCGGCGGCGAAGGAGTTTCAGCTGGCGATGGTGGCGGAGGCACCACACTGCTAATTGGATCAGGCCTCTGAGAGGCAGCTTGGTCCTGAGCCTCGGATGTGGTTCTCTTCCGATTGGCCATTAGAGGATGCTTCTTCTGGTTCTTGAGTCTTGTCTCCTGGATTACAAGTTTATGGGACTTAATACCCTTCCTCTAGCGCCAATTTGTTGCCGTGAAAATCCGTTCTCCGACTCGGGTGCACTCTGGCTCCGGGTCCGAACACCGGTCTCGTCGCCTGGGGTGGAACCTGCAAGACAGTCCATACACAGAGGATATTTTGGGGGTTTCCCTCTGCGAAGGACCCTCCAATGCCCAAGTCAATGAAGATTCATAGCAAGTAGATATAAGGAGAAGACTCTCACAGACCCCTAGATGGGTTTTCTTCTGAGAGGTCCGAGCTCTGTAGGAGCTTCAATGGAGTTTTTTAGTATAAGAGCCGGTGAATGAGTGCATACCTAAGAGGTTTGAGGGCTGTGGTATTTATAGGCGATCACCTGATTCCTTGGGCGCGCTGCGGGGGGATCTGAAAGCTGTTGTGATTCGAAACGGATTCGAATCAAGTTCGTTATGAGGCCAATAGGATCCGTATCTTGTCAGTTAGAGGATCGACGACCAGGAGAGCTGGTTGATGCCTTGAGATTCAGCGATCATGTAGGTTCTAGGCCACTCCTATGGCCCTTAGGCTACTTCTGGCATGATTCTCATTTGGAATCTTATTCAGTTATCATGAATTTGAACTCTTCCACACCGGATTTCGTAGAGGTATTCAAGTATCTCGATCCGGCCGAGGCAAGGGACAACTTGATTTTCCGAGGTATAGGATGGTTCGGTTTGCCGAAGTATGAAGATAGCTCAGGCTACTAAAGTATGAAGATAGCTCGGGCTGCCGAAGTATGAGGGTAACTCGGGTTGCCGAGGTATAAGGATAGTTCGAGTTGTCGGGGCAACCCGACTCTGCCGAGGGCGATTCGGCTTTGCTACCTAGTGGATGTGATAGCTGGCCGACAGGATGTTGGGATTGGACTTGACCCAATCGTCGATGTGTGCGGGTATTAATGCAATGATAATTTTACCCCTCATTAATTATAATAATATTATGTTATTATAATTACATATTATAGTAATCAACATATAATAATATTATGGTTCCTAATAATGCAAAAAATTCTATTAAATGGGATCTTGCATTTACAATCTTTCAATTTAATTGCAATATAATTTTATTACATAAATTCAATTAGATATTCTAACTTGAGGTACTGCTATTTTACTTGTAGGATTTCAAATGGTTTTTTGATACAACTTATAGCTTTATTATTGAAAAAATAGATCAATTAACTATAAAATTATAAAGCCAATAATGATTGTTGATAAGAAAAAAATTTTGTTTATGGGTAAAGAAAGGTTACGTTAGGTAGCTGACAGCTAGCGTAAAACTTCGTCATATCTTTAACAATCCATGATAAGATAACGATAAAGTTAGACCCAAACTAAAAAAATAATTAAAAAAAATAATTATTTATAATTTAAATAAAGTAGAGTGAAGAAAATAAATTCATGTGGCTGATCCATATAGTTGAAAAAAAGGCTTAAATGAGTTGGGTTGAGATTTACTAGTGCCTCAAAACATTATCTTTCTTGTAAGGGAGGGAGGGATAGGCAAGTATGCCCCCATGTAGATATCATAAACAATTGGTGCCCTTGGTTAGCTTATGAGGGTGTCGTTTATAAATCCAACTAGTTTTTAGTCCATCCATGCATGATTACTCATATTCTAAAAAAGTATTTTTCATTTTAAAATTTCCCTCAAATATTCATTACCACATAAATTTTAAAACCCTAGAATGCTATTTATATGTATAAAATATCATCCATCTTCATATGCATAAAAAAAAAGTTCAATTTTAATTTTTTTAAAGAAACGGAGCTTCAATCACATCTGTTAATAGCCTTCTTTAATGCCTTTTGTCCCTTATACAATTCTCTTAGAGTGTACACAATTTCTTTAATTCCTTTTATGTTTATTTTTTTTTCAGTAACAAAATAAAATTTTATTTTCTAGAATAGCTAATACTATTTAAAAAACTTATTATATCAAAAAAAATTTTTATTTTTATTTTATTTTTTAGTAACTACTATTATTTTTTAATATATATTATTCTATCTGATTTATTGTTGTATTCTACATTATCCTGTGTGCCAAACAGAATTTTATATCTTTAGGCATCTTGATTCACAACATCATTTTAAATATAGCAGGAACTAGGATTGGGCACCGGATCGAGCTACCCAATTTATGCCGGCATGATCCTGCATAAATTGAACCATGTTTAGCATGGTTCAATACTTTTAAGCTGTGTTTGATATTATGGATAAGGGCGAATATTCTTTAGATATCTCCTTTATCCTTAAATGCTATAACTATAAGGTAGTGTTTGATATGGGGGATAAGGAAGGATATCCCCTGTATATCCCTTCTTATTCCTAAATGCTATAGCTAGAAGGGATAGATCTGAAAAAATTTAACTAGAAGGGATAACCCATGGTTAACCATGGGTTATCCCTTGAACTTATTCCCTAGGGAACCCAGGAACAACTAATGTTATCCCTTGATGACAACTTGTAATTTAAAAAAAATGCTTATTCCCTCAGTTATCCCCTGGATAAATGCTATCCCGTACATTTATCCAGGGATAGCTTTTGGGCTATCAAACACTACCTAAGGGATAGTGCTGATTCCTAAGAAATTCAAAAATAACTAAAGTTATCCTTTGATGATAGAATAATAATTTTAAAAAAATACTTATCCTTTCAGTTATTTTCTAAATAAATATTATCAAAAAGTTATCAAACACAACCTTACATTATCAAACTAGGTCAGTATAACTTATTAATCGTATTATACTGGGCTCAACAATTTTGACGTGGTACAACTCACATGGGTTATTTTAGCCACGTGGTGAGGAAAAAATAAAAAAAGTCATCAGAAGGTTAGCTGAGGGTGCGAGAAGTCAAGGACGGGAGGTGATCGTACCGCTCCCCTACCATTGTTTCTGTGCTGCTTTTGAAATGGGCAGAAGCGGACAGGGTACGGTGACCGGAGAACCCGGCACGGAAGCGTGCTGGGGAAGGCAGGAGTACAAATGGCCGCCACGTGTTCTTACGAAGCATCGATTTGCAACGAAGAGAGCACCGAGACCGTGAAGAGGCTGGCTCCTGTGGTGGCGGCGGCGGCTTTGCCGTACCTTGGTGCCGAGACCGAAATCAAAGAGAACTCGGGAGTACTTTGATAGATACTTTTCGTTAGTCCTGTTAGTCTGGATGCTAGGTCAACGTTCATTCGCATAAAGTTCTAAGAGACGGAACTCTCGAATAGCATCACATGAAGTCTCAAGTGGTATGACTCTTCGTATTCTCTGGAACTTATCTGCTCCTAGTCTATAAGAAGACCGGTGGTGTCTTCAGAAAATAGTAAGGACAACAGAGAAAAGTCTTCCTTCTCCTCTCCCTCATCGGTGCTGCGGCTTAGGGGCATGGGCAAAACAGGGGACTCTGGTAGTTCTCGACGACCGACGATCTGTTTCTTCCGCTGCTTCCATAATAAGGTACGTTCCTTATTATCGGTTCCTTCAATTGGTATCAGAGCCGAGCATCGGTTGTCCTCGGCGACGATAGAGGAGGCAGGGGAATTGGTTTTGGGACCGGTTCTTCTTTTATTGAGATTAAGGAGATTAGTTCTCCTCGTATTTTTAAGTAACCGCCTTTTTGGAAGGAGGGTGCGTTCATTCTTTGGACTCAGATGTAGCTGCTCCTATCAAAAACGCCTGATTTGGCCTCGGTATTAGAAGAGATAATGCTGATCATTATCTCTTCCTAAAATCAGGAGGGTGAAGCTGTTCCTGTCAAAAACGCCTGATTTGGCCTCGGTACTAGAAGAGATAATGCTGATCATTATCTCTTCCTAAAATCAGGGGTCGCATGCCTACCTCACGGCGCCTCCTAATAAAAAAAATAAAATAAACTTCTTGCATCGGTTGCTGGCTGATATGGAGTGCTGGGAGGATATGGCAAGACTCCTTAAATCTCTCCTTGGATCTCTCCCTAGAATCAAGGAACACTGGCCAACCTCACGCCTCTTTCCAAGATCACTGCCGGTGTGGTGATCTTGGACCCTGGGGCAGTGCTGTTAACTCCCATCTCCTGTTTCTCGTGAAACAGGGGATCGGGTCCTGTTAATAAGAGAAATATGGTCACGTCCAGAGAAATGAGGTCACGGGTTGTTTGGACTGTTTTAGGCCTTATGGGCCATTTTTTGGGGCGCTGAGATGGGCCAGAAACAGTCAAAATTTTTGTGTTGTTGAATGCATAATCATTTATATTTTGTGTATAAATATTTTTTTATGCATTTTTTCTATTTTTCTGCTGATATATTTCATTTATGCTTAGTGCATGCAGAACTTTTATGCTTAGTGCATGCAGAACATTTATATTCTTGACAAATTTAAATGTGGACCTGATAGATATGTTCTATAGAAAATAACAGATCCTGTGTTCAATCTTATAAACTGAGTGATGATTATGAGCTTAGCGAAATTTTTGATCTCATTTTTAAGAATGAACATTAGCTATATGGTTATTTTCTTGCTTTAAAGATAACATGTGCCTGATGTCCATACCTTGATTGACCAACAGTGTCTGATGGCCTCGAAATCCATAATTGCTGATCTCAACAGAGGAGAAAAGCTAGATGGACAGAATTATGAAATATGGCAAAGAAAAATCCAATATCTTTTAAATGACCTCGAAGTCTTAGAGACCTTGACAACTGGTATGACACCACCAGCCCCTGGCACTACTGAGCAACATCGCCTTGATCGGGAAGCCTATGACAATTGGGTCAAGAAAGATCGTTGTGCACGCTTTACTATGTTAAGCAGCATGCACAATGATCTAATTGGCAACTTTGAGAATTGCCAGACTGCTCAGGATATGTGGAACCAGCTCAAGATCAGGTTTGGTCAGACTACGGCCACACGGCTACGTGCCTTGAATCTTCGATTCATACAGTATGTTAAGGATCCCGATCATTCCATGTCAACCCACCTTCGTGTGATGGGAAACATGATTAGGGAAATGAAATCTGCTGGAGTTGAT
Organism: Calamus simplicifolius; assembly: GCA_900491605.1. Lineage (NCBI taxonomy): Eukaryota > Viridiplantae > Streptophyta > Magnoliopsida > Arecales > Arecaceae > Calamus > Calamus simplicifolius. The sequence goes on from UESW01003855.1 coordinate 1,953,517, forward strand.
CTTACTGATGAGCAACAGGTCCTCGCAGTGATTCGTTCACTGCCTGACCCTCAGTGGAGTCAGATGAAACTCTTGATGACTCATAGTGAGCACATCAAGACTTTTGAGGATATTGCTCGTCACCTTGAGCTAGAGGCTGAGCGTATTGAAACTTCCCTCCCTTCGGCCTATGTGGTTTCTGGTGGGTCTTCGCGGCCCACGAACAATAAGAAGGGAAAGGCACGTAACAGGAGTGCACAGGGATATAAAGGAAAAACTATAGCCAAACCTAAGAAAGGTCGTCGAGGGGGCAAGCGAGATGTGACAAAAATTAAGTGCTACAACTGTGGGGCTAAAGGCCACTTTGCTCGTGATTGCACTGAGCCAAAGAAGGTATGTTCCATATTAAGCTCTCTCCATGTTTGTTCTTATGCATTAGTTGCTGACTCGCTCCCCGATTGGATTGTAGATTCGGGAGCAAACAAACATATAGTACGAGATCGAGCTGGTTTTGTAGATTTTCACCGGATACCTGCAAATACCCAGTTTGTCGTTCTTGGGAATGGTCTGCGTGAGCCGGTTTTGGGTGTAGGAGCATATCGTGTTTCACTTCGAGGTGGACATGTATTGATACTACACGACGTTTTGTATGTCCCGACTATTCGGTGTAATCTTTGTTTGTTCTTGCCCTGTTGGCAATTGGTTATACTTTTAGTTTTTCTAGTGACCGTATGTCAGTCTATCTGGATGGTGTTTTGTCCTTTTGTGGATATTTATCACAAGGTTTCTTTAGACTTGATGTAGAATTGTGTGCTTCTTATTCTTATGCTTCTATTCCTGCCTGTGATGATGGTGTTCTTTGGCATACTAGACTTGGTCATGTGGGCCAAGATAGGATGACACGTATGGCTACAGCTGGGCTGTTAGGCCCTCTTACCAAGATAAGTTTTCCTATGTGTGAGTCTTGTCTAGCAGGAAAGGCAACAAGAAAGCCTTTTGGTAAGGCTACTAGGGCCTCTCATCCATTAGAGCTTGTACACTCTGATATCTGTGGACCCTTGAGTGTCCAGTCGCGACATGGTGCTTCCTATTTCCTCACATTTATAGATGATTTTTCGCGATTCGGGTATGTGTACCTAATCTCTCATCGCTATGAAGCGCTGGATTGTTTCAGACGATTTTTAGCAGAGGTAGAAAATCAGATGGCGAGGTCTTTAAAGGCTCTTCGCACTGATAGGGGTCGCGAATATCTATCCGAGCAATTCAAGCGGCTCTGTGAGGAAAAGGGGATACGCAGGAAGCTTACCATTCCTGGTACACCGCAACAGAATGGTGTAGCCGAGCATCGCAATAGGACTTTACTAGACATGGTTAGGTCAATGATGGCGCAAGCTAATCTTCCAATTAGTTTCTGGGGAGATGCATTATTGACTGCTGCCTACATCCTTAACCGTGTGCCTAGTAAATCAGTACCCTCCACTCCATATAAGCTATGGCATGGCATGCGACCCTCTGTGAATCATTTGCGCCCTTGGGGCTCAGCAGGATTTGTTCACAACGCCTCCCATAAGTTGGGAAAGCTGGGTCCTAAAGCCAGCAAAAAGGTGTTCATCAGGTACCCTGAGCATTCGAAGGGTTATGTGATGTATGGAGCACATCCTGATGGAGGGATGACTGAGATGGAGTCCAGAGATGTGGAGTTTATAGAGACTGAATTCCCGAGCATTGGTGACATTCGTAAGGACCTGTCCCTGTATGAGTTACAGGAGGATCTTCCTACTCTCTCTGGCAAGGGAGGAGAATTTCTACCTATCCCAGAGATCGCTATAGATAGTGGGAGCGCACAACCCAGTGGGAGCGCACAACCCAGTGGGAGTGCTGCACCAGACAGTTGGTGCGCACAACCCAGTGGGAGTGCTGCACCAGACAGTTGGTGCGCACAACCCAGTGGGAGTGCTGCACCAGACAGTGGGAGCGCACAACCTGAGCCCAGAAGGAGCTCACCTATGGGGGTTGATTCACCTATGGGGGTTGATGCACCACCTGAGAGCGGTCCTCAGGGTCCAGATCCACAGTTACGGAGAAGCAAACGTGGTCATATTCCACGACGATATTTTGGGATCGAAGGGAATGTGTTTCTCTGCATTCCGTTGGATCCAGATGAGCCTTCTTCTGTTGAAGAGGCGCTTGATTCACCTGCTCATAGTAAGTGGCAAGATGCTATGGAAGACGAGATGGTATCGATGGCCAAGAATCATGTGTGGGACTTGGTAGACCTTCCGCCTGGACGCAAATCGATAGGAAATAAGTGGGTTCTTAAGATTAAGCGCAAGGCTGATGGGTCAATTGACAAGTACAAGGCTCGACTTGTGGCAAAGGGCTATACCCAGATGGAGGGTGTAGACTTTGAGGAGACATTTTCTCCTGTGGTGAGATTTGCCTCCATTCGCTTGATCCTAGCTATTGTAGCCCATTTCGATTTGGAACTACATCAAATGGATGTTAAAACAACGTTTCTTAATGGAAGCCTGGATGAAGAGATCTATATGGATCAACCATTGGGTTTTGTGACCAAAGGACAGGAGGGCAAAGTGTGCCGCCTTAATAGATCCATATATGGTCTAAAGCAGTCATCCAGGCAATGGTACCTCAAGTTTCATGAAGCCATTTCATCGATTGGCTTAGATATGATTGAGGAAGACCACTGTGTGTACATTAAGAAATCAGACGATGGATTTCTGATCTTAGCGTTGTATGTTGATGACGTTCTAATTGCTGGGAGTTCTATTAGAGTGATCAATGCCACTAAGGAGTGGTTGTCCTCTGTCTTTGAGATGAAGGATATGGGTGAAGCAAATTTTGTGCTGGGAGTGAGGATCCTAAGGAATCGTGCTAAGAGGTTTCTTGGTTTGTCACAAGAAACGTATATTGAGAAAATCTTAGAACGATTCCGAATGCACTATTCTAAACCCGTTGATACCCCAATAGAAAAGGGCTGTACTTTAAGCATCGATCAGTGCCCTAAAACTGATGAGGAGCGTAAAAAGATGAGCAGGGTTCCCTATGCTAGTGCAGTGGGAAGCTTGATGTACGCTATAATGTGTACTCGCCTTGACATTTGCTTTGCAGTCGGCTTGGTTAGTCGATATCAAAGTAATCCAGGACTTGCTCATTGGGTTGCAGTTAAAAGGATTTTTCGTTACCTTCGTGGTACTGCCAATCTCATCCTATGTTATCAGGGAGGAGATTTGAGAATCAAGGGTTTTTGTGACTCTGATTGGGCAGGTGATAGGGATGAGCGTCGATCCACTACAGGATATGTGTTTATCTTTGGAGGTGGAGCTGTCACTTGGTGCAGTAAGAAACAAAGCTGTACCGCCCTGTCCACTATGGAAGCTGAATACGTTGCTTGTTCGGCTGCTGTCCAAGAGGCTGTGTGGCTGAGGAGGTTCCTGAGGAGACTTGAAATATCAGCTACTTCACCAGAGGCTATTCAGATCAGTTCTGATAGTATGGCAGCATTACAATATGCTAAGGATCCTAAGTACCATGGAAGGACCAAGCATATTGACATCAGATATCACTTCATTAGAGACATGGTCAAGCAAGGAGAAGTTATCCTACAACATATCTCCACTAGCAAGATGCTGGCTGATCCTCTGACGAAGCCCGTTCCTAGGGATGTGTTCCAGGCTCATGTAAGGGGACTAGGTCTGTATAGAGTGTGACAGACCGTGATATGTTTTAGACTTATGTAGGAGTTTGTGTCTGTTGTCAGACTAGGATTGTATGGACATAAATGACTATGTGTTAAATTTATGAAATATTTTCATTATGATAAGTTCATATTTATAGGCACATATGTAATTAAATGTCGCAGGCTTAGATCAGCCCACTCACACGGGTGATCGCCCTGACACTTTTGAAGTGGGCAGGATGAGACTATTGTAGCTATTACAAATGCTTGAGTAGCATTGCATAAGTTGTAGATTGCATGGGTTGCGATATGTGCTACATAAATTATAATAGAAAGGATTATAATCTTAGTCACCTCAGTTTGGACTGAGATGAGACTCTCAAGCGAGTTGAGTACGGAGCATATATATGCGTGTGTTTTAACATGTCCACGGATCCGTACTAAGCCTGTTATGGCCGAACTGGGAGCATTAGTGTGTGCTCAAGCCAGGCAATTTTGTGCTGTCTGGTTTTGTGTTCGTACGATGTATGAGTATGACATGACCCTATAAAGGGAGCTACATCGTAGCATGTATTCTGTTGCATATGCTAAAGTCGACCCTGTAAGGGGTAATGCGATATATTCCTTCTCCATTACCGTGTGAGCCTTACAAATATGCTATGTCCTTGGACTTGAACCTATACCATGAAGTTGAAGTTCAGGAAGACTTCCTTAGCCTTGTCCTCCAGGGTCATGGAATTGATTCGGCCACATGAGACAATCCTAGGAAGTCAACTGAACTAAAATGGACTGGTATGAGTGTTCAAGGAAGATAATTTGCAATCACACCCTGTGTTTGTGATCCATTGCCCGGGAAATCATGTGTATGAGTTGCATATGATTATGGATACAAACATTGTGATTTTGTGTTTTTTCAAGTACTGCTCAGAGTAAATCTCTTGAGGAATTGAGAGTGCTTGATAAGGTGTGATCGAATTATCTGGGACACAGACGAGATTGGATTATATTTCGGTTCACTGCGTTAGTTATTCATTAACGTAATGCAGTTTATCCACTATGTATCACTATGTGTGAGTTTCGTCGGGTCGCACACCCCACCGTACTGTATGTTGAGAGAGTTGAGGTTATTATTCCTGTGTGGACGAGTGGGAGATTGTTAGTCTGGATGCTTCTGGATGCTAGGTCAGCGTCCACTCGCACGAAGTCCCGGGACTCTCGAATAGCGTCCACACGAAGTCTCAAGTGGTATGACTCTTCGTATTCCTCTGGGACTTATCTGCTCCTAGTCTATAAGAAGACCGGTGGTGTCTTCAGAAAATAGTAAGGACAACAGAGAAAAGTCTTCCTTCTCCTCTTCCTCATCGGTGCTGCGGCTTAGGGGCGTGGGCAAAACAGGGGACTCTGGTAGTTCTCGACGACCGACGATCTGTTTCTTCCGCTGCTTCCATAATAAGGTACGTTCCTTATTATCGGTTCCTTCAAGTCCATTATCAACGGGCCTGATCAATCACGCCGATACATCAATATTAGCCTGTAAAAATCCGTTAAAATTTTTTTGACCTTTTTTTTTCTGAAAAAATAAACTTGCAAAGGTTTATTTGAGCTCATTATACCGGCAGAACTCCGTGACATTAAACCAGCAGCCACTTTCTTCCCTTTTCATTCTGCCCCTCTCCTCCTTTTCTTACCTCAAGTTTGAAAGCAGTTCCAAAAAAAACACCACAAGGGAAATCCTTGGCATCTAAGAGATCATGCATGGAACCAGCAACTAATTGGGCCATATTTCTCTTCTGACTCTAGTTATTGTCGGAACACGGTGCAACATGTCATAATCATTACAGCACAGTTCTCTGCCACATAACTTGCAGTTGGCTTAATGAAGCCCGTAGTTATTATCAACGTGGAGAAAATTTATAATAGACCCGAATGGTCTTTTCTAGAGCAAGCCATCCGGGTCCGGGTTTAGTAACTAGAGGTTAGGAACATTTGATCTGAAGAGTTGTCTCTAAAGTCTTCATAGAGGTTCAAGAGGAGTGAGGCAAGGTGGCATGCTTTCACCATGCCTTTGAATGCCTACATTTATGCAAAAGACATGAAGGCTTTGTTTACGATTCTGGTTTAGATTTATTACTTATGATTGAAACCACATCGTGTACTGAAGTATGTTATATAGACTCTAGGATTTTAGTCTACTTTGGTATATCATCCCCTAGCTAGCAGGAAGATAAAAATAATTATATCCCGTGGGTTCCTTCATTTTTCTGCTCTGCTTCTGTCCTCCGTGAATGCTTTCAAAGAGAAACGGTAGGGAGAGGGGGTGAAAAATAAAGAGAGAGCATAGCATTGGAAGACCTCTCGAGCTGGGAGAAGCCCATGATCTTGCTACAACCAGCCATTCTCTTCCTCTTTCTCCCTCTCCCCTTTCTTTGGAGGCAATTTATGTTGGAGCCTTTTTCTTCTTTCTTTCTGATATATTTTTCTTAGGATCTATTTGGATGAGAAGAAGAACAAAGGCCATAAAATATTTTATTTAGAAAAAAAAATGAAAAAGAAGGGAAAGGAAAACTAATTAACTCATTCTTTTGATTTTTTTTTAAACTTTTGAATTGAAAGATAACACCAAGAAAAAATATTTTAATAATTTATGTTTTATTATTTTAAAACTACTCTTTAATCTTAAAAATTTAATTTCTTTTAATAGCAAAAAGATGTATTTATTGTTGAAAATCTAGTGTATTTCAATATTAAAAAAAAACCTTTTTGACTTGATAAGTCCGTTTATCTGATACGCCGTTATCAACCGGTAGGGATAAGTCTTTTTGATTCGTTAACTAGTCTTTTGACTTATACGTCTCTACGTACGTGATAAGTCTTTCGTTGACCGACCGTTGGACTAATTCAACCAGTTGGATTGGATTGATTCGTCGCTCTCAACCGGTGTGTGCTTCCTTATAAATATTCGAAGCAATATCGGTATTTAATTCATCACATTCAAATTTGCTTTTCATCCTTATCGAGAGACCCATTCCTTCATCCTTATCTAGTTCAGAGATCGATTCCTTTGCTTCCGTTCTTATCCAAAGAGAAGGAACTCATTTACGGTTGTCTATCCTCTTCTGACATTGGTGTGTGCATGCCTGTTAGAAGACTTGCTATTGTTGTATCCTGGAGGATAGTTGTGCTCTGATCTTCTGCACCGAGATATTATCTCAGAGAGGCACAGATATACTTTTAAGGACAGTGCCGTACACGCCACAACATCTTCTCAAATAGATTCAAATAGATAATATCATCCTAGGTACTATCTTTTTCTCATCCTTATCCAACAATCTTAAGAGTAGATATGGACTCTATTATGGTTGCTGCTACTAAGTCCTTTTCTGATACATTCAAGATTGAGCAATTTACTGGTTTCCGTTATAAACGTTGGAAGAGAATATTTTCAATATTAGATATTCATAATATTGCATATGTTTTGACCGATCCTAAACATGAGAAAGAGGAGGACCTTGTAAATTGGGAAAAGGCTAACAGAATATGTAGGCATACTATTCTTAGTACTCTATCCAATGAAGTATTTGATATTTATTATCCTATTAAATCAACCTTTGAGATTTGGGAGAGCCTTAAAAGAAAATATATTTTTGAAGATACTGGTTTTCAAAAATTTGTAATAGGAAACCTTTTAAACTTTAATATGTCAGAAGATAAAGATGTATCATCTCAGATCCATGCATTCAATGTTCTCATAGATGACCTTAAAAATAAAAATATTATTCTTCCTGATGCTTTTATCGCTGGATCCCTAATTGAAAAATTACCTGAATCTTGGAAAGATTATAAGAATAATCTAAAGCATCAAAAAAAGTCTATGTCCCTTAAAGACGTCATTGTGCATATTAGGATAGAAGAGCAAAACAAAACCCGAGAAAAGATAGAAAAGGCTAAGGAAATGACCGGTAAGGCTAATCTAATAGAGGATGGATCTAGTAAGGATAGACATAAGTCCTATAAGCCCAAACATAGAAACAATTACAAAAATATGATAAGAAGCTTCATGTTCAAAGAAATCAAAATTTTAAGAAGAAAATGGATCTTGCTATGTTTGTGGGAAACCAGGAAACCGTGCTGCCCAATGCAGGTTCAGAAAAAATAATGATGCTCCAACCAAATCAAAGGCTAACTTCATAGTTGGAGAAGATATAATTGCTGTGGTTGTTAGCGAGGCCAATATTGTTGCACATACAAAGGACTAGGTGATGGATTCTGGAGCCGCGCATCATATATATGGTGATAGAAATGCATTTGCTTCCTATAACCCACTGACAAAAGGAGAGGAGCAAGTTTTCATGGGCAACTCAAAGTCTTGTTCCGTGATTGGCAAAGGAAAAATCAATCTAAAATTGACTTATGGAAAAGTCCTTTCACTTGGAGATGTGCTACATGTGCCGAACATCCATGTGAACCTAATTTCTGTGGCATTACTTGAAAAAAATAGTGTGAAAGTGTCATTTGAGTCTGACAAAGTTGTTATGACTAAATCTAAAAATTTTATTGGGAAAGGATATTGTAATTAGGGTCTATTTGTATTAAATGTACTCGAAGTTATGAATGGAAATGTATCATCTTCTTTTGCTTACTTGCTTGACTCTGTTAATCTTTGGCATGGTAGATTAGGACATGTTAATTACTCTTATATTAAAAGAATAAAATAATTAGGTTTGCTAAATAACATATCTACTTCTTATGATCATAAAAAATATCAAACATGTGTAGAATCTAAATTAACTAAAAGGAGTTGCAAATCTATTCATATAGGAAAAACTGAATTGTTAGAATTAATTCATTGACTTAGGAGATTTTAAGGGTAATATGACTAGAAGTGAAAAAAAAATACTATATTACTTTTATCAATGATTTTTCTCGTTATGCAATGGTTTATCTATTAAAATCAAAAGATGAAGCCTTCGAAATGTTTTTAAAATATAAGGCAGAAGTTGAAAATCAATTAACAAGAAAAATAAAAAAGCTTAGATCTGATAGAGGAGGATAATATGATTCTACTCCATTTAATGATTTTTGTGCACAACATGGTATAATTCATGAATTTACTCCTTATTCATCTGAATCTAATGGAGTGGCTGAGAGAAAGAATAGAACACTTAAAGAAATGATGAATGTATTGCTCCTTAGTTCTGGTGTACCCATGAACTTATGGGGGGAAGCCCTTCTTTCTACTTGTTTTATTCAAAATAGAATTCCTTATAAGAAAACCAATAAAACACCTTATGAGTTATGGAATGGTCATTTGCCAAGTTTTAAATATTTAAAAGTATGGGGTTGTTTAGCTAAGGTCTTGCTTCCTGAACCTAAAATGAGAAAGTTAGGATCTAAAACCTTTGATTGTATGTTTATAGGTTATGTTCAAAATAATCCTATAAATAAATATAGTGCAGCCTATAGGTTCTTAGTGATTAAAAGTGAAAATAATATTATGGAACCTAATACTATAGTTGAGACCAAAGATGCAGAATTTTTTGAACATATCTTTCCTATGAGAACCTCCTTAGAAAGACCTTCTAGACCACAAGTGGTTAAACCTAATTTAAAGCCTGATGACATTCAAGAGCTAAGAAGATCCAAGAGAATCAGAAAGGAAACCAATGTAGGAGATTATTTTTATACTTTTCTTATTAATAATGATCCTCAAACCTATTCTGAAACAATTTTATCTCCTGATGCTATATTTTGGAAAGAGGCTATAAATAATGAGATAGAATCCATCATGAGCAATCATACATAGGAATTAGTAAGTCTACCCCTAGAGCTAAAACTATTGGGTATAAATTGATCTTTAAGAAAAAGCTAAAGCCTAATGGTTCTATTGAAAAATTTAAAGTAAGGTTGGTTGCAAAAGGTTTTTCTCAAAAGAAAGATATTGACTACTTTGATACTTTTGCACCTGTGACAAGAATAACTTTTATTAGAGTCTTGATTGCTCTTGCTTCTATTCATAAATTGATAATTCATCAAATGGATGTTAAAACTGCATTTCTTAATGGAGACCTAGAAGAAGAAATATATATGGATCAACCTGAGGGTTATGTTCTTCCTGGTAATGAGCATAAAGTTTGTAAATTAATTAAATCTTTGTATGGCTTAAAATATCTAAAACAATGGCATAATAAGTTTGATAAAGTGCTAGTTTCAAATGGATATCAAATTAATAGTGCTGATAAATATATTTATTATAAAGTTGTTAATCATGAACGCGTTATAATTTATTTGTATGTGGACGATATGCTCATATTAGGTACTAATTTTGATATTGTTACTAGCACTAAAATGTTCTTGACCTTGAATTTTGATATGAAAGATATGGAAGAAGCAGATATGATTTTAGAAATTAGACTTGTAAAGAAGTTAAATGGTATCATACTTTCACAAGAACATTATATTGAGAAAATCTTGAAAAAGTTTTCATATTTTGATTGTAAGCATGTGAGCACTCCTTTTAATGCTAATTCATAGCTTAAGAAAAATAAAAGCAATGGTGTCTTACAATCCAAATATGCTCAAATTATTGGTAGTCTTATGTATTTGATGAACTGCACTCAACCTGATATTGCTTATGTTGTAGAAAGACTAAGTAGATATACTCAATGTCCTAACAAGGATCATTGTATTGCATTACAAAGAGTGTTTAGATATTTGAAAGGAACTATGAACTATGGTTTAATGTATTGTAGGACTCCTACAATATTAAAAGGGTATTGTGATGCTAACTGGATTTCAGACTCTGATGAGATGAAATCTACTAGCGGATATGTGTTTATCCTTGAAGGAGGAGCAGTGTTATGAAAATCATCTAAGCAAACATGTATAGCTCGGTCTACAATGAAATCCGAGTTTATTGCCTTGGAGAAGGCTGGTATTGAGGCCGAATGGCTCAAGAATCTTTTGATAGATCTTTCCATTTGGATGAGACCAGCTCCATCTGTGTCTATGCATTGTGATAGTCAGGTTGCCATAGCTAAAGCTAAAAATAAAATTTATAATGGAAAGAGTAGACATATACATCTAAGACAATATTGTGAGGCAGCTTATTAATGATGGAGTAATATCTTTGGATTATGTAAGATCAGAGTTGAATTTGGCCGATCCTCTAACTAAGCCTCTAAGCAAAAAGCTTGTGAGCAATACATCGAGGGAAATGAGATTATACCCTGTTGGCCCAGATGGCAACCCAAGAGGGAGGGTGAATTGGGTTATTTTAAAAAAATTCAACACTTTAAAACTTAAAACCAAATTTCACAAAGATTAAGTATGCTAGAGAATGAAGCAATAATTTAAAGCACAGTAAGAGAGAGATAGAGACAAGAGCACGACAAACACAAGATATTTATAGTGGTTCGGTGTATCCAACACCTACGTCCACTCCCAAGCAACCCTTGGGTCCACACTATAATCCACTGATTATAGTTGAGTTGTTTTACAAGCTCACAACTCAAACTTGTTGTTTTACACGTGGTCACAACGAACCCAGCCGATTTTTCAGGCTCACCAGCATAAAACCCAAACCCAAGCTAATCTAGCTTGTTCCTGAGGTAAACTACCTCAACTAATTCAATCCCCCTGATTGAATTAGCAAACACCAAATTGATTTAAAGTTTACAACAATGCAAAGCTCCTTAAACGAGCAAATAAGCAATATAAGGAAACAAAGATTAGAAAAGCCTGTTTGAAGCAAATTTGATGTGAGCTTTTCTTCTGTTCCTCTTCTCTCTTGAAGGGTTGAATCAGGCCTCAGCTCAGATTCTTCACAAGGATTGCAGATGAGAAATTGGGAAAATCAGGGCTTTTGCTCTCTTTTTCTTCACTTGAGAAATACTCCGATTTTGAGCTTGAATGCTTTGGATTTCTCTTTGAGCTTTCTGGAGTTGATGGATTTGAACTTTGACTCTTTCCTCTTTGATTTCTTGCTAAGACTTCTCGGATTTTTCAATTTATTTTCTCTCTATTTTTTTTTCATCTTTTCTTTTTTAAATGGATGGTCTCCCTTTTTGTAGATTCTCCTTAATCCATGATTAGGTGAAAAACTAGCCATTATTTCTGTCCTTGGATTCCTCCTACACACAAGAAAAGTAGCAGTTAGAGATTAGGTAAGAAAATGTTACCGTTGGAGGCTGTTCTAACATTTTGAAAATCCGTTCCTGATAGGTTAGAGTCAGCTCCAACTTTTCAGGTGTCGGCTCCAAGTCGAGTATCCAAAAATAGAAAGTAAAAGTTCGTTAAGGAGTCGGCTCCAAAAAAGTTGAGTGTCGACTTGCTGCTTTCGGGTGTTGACTCCGGACTCCATAAGGTGTCGGCTCCAGAAATGCTCAAGAAAACACACTCTCTGTACTCAGGTTAGAGTCGGCTCCAGAGACTGTAAGTGTCGGCTCCCGAAATCTAGGTGTCGGCTCTCGAAAACTTGGTGTCGACTCCGGAAACTGAAACAGAATACTCTTTTCGATGTCTCAGGTTGGAGTCGGCTCCGAAACTCTGGGTGTCGACTTCAGACCGTGCCAAAAATCAGGAAAACATTTGATCCACCATGTGGTCGGCTCCAGACCAACTAGGTGTCGACTCCAGGCTCTGAATTTTGAAAAATACTTCTGGCATTTGATTGAAAACAAGGTTCTTTATACATTTTGATTGATCAAATATTTTGAATGCCTGAAACCCTTGTTAAAACATAATGGATATACTCATGTCATTTATTAATCATCAAAATCAATAATTGGGTCAATAATCTCTCCCTTTTTGATGATTATAAAAACATTGAGTATATGCATGGTTTAAATAATAAGGTTTTCAAATCAAATTTCTTAAATATTTATCCCTTATAGATAAGCTCCCCCTAAATGAGGTAGCTCCCCCTATGATACGCAAATTAATATATATTCTTCCTTTACTATTAAACTTATATGATCATATCAAATTACATTTGATGCTTGATGCCAATTAAACTTATTTCATCGAAATTATTTGATACCAATTCCTTAAGCTTGCTTGATACCCATTACTTAAGCTTGCATATACAATCTTCTCTCCCCCTTTTTTGTAATCAACAAAAAGGTTTTAGAAAAGATTCAAGTTCAAATTAATCTTTCTCAAAAGAATAATCAAATTGCAAAAATTCAAGTAGTTCATTCACAACATTACATTTAATAAAAGTAAACATTACATTTCAAAAAGAACTTCATTATATCTAACTTCATTAAACTTCATTACATCATCAAAATATCAAAACATATTAAACTAAACATCATCTTTTAATAACATCAAAAGAACTTCATTACAACATAATCAAAAATGAGTTCTAAGAAGTCTTTGCAATTCTTCTATAATTTTTCCCATCCCTTCACTCTGAGTTCTAACAAATTCTTTTAGTCTTTTGTCAACAAATGCACATGCAGTCATAATCTTGTCCTGAAGCTCAGCATTGCATTTGGAGTAAGTCTCTGAATCTCCACCAATATCTTTAAGTTCTTCAAAAATATTCTTGAGATCATTCCTTAAAGATTATGCGAAGACTCCAAGGGTAGATTCAATCTTACCAATTCTATCATCCAAGGAGTAATACAATTCTCTTAAGTTCATCAAACTGTTATCAATCTCAGTTTTCATTTCTTCTTTGTGAGCAGCAAATAAAATTTTGAGTTGCTCTAACTGAATATCTAAAAATCTACTAGATGACATAGGTGGCGGTACAGGAACTGGAGCAGGAGCTGGAGGAGGTGAAGAGCTGCTAGGCTTTGGTGAAGGAAGCCTCGCTGATGGACCAACCTCAGATGGTGCAGAAGTCCTAATCTCAGCGGCTCTCTCATCCAGATGGCCTTTTCTCTTCCATTGACCATTCACTTTAACGAACCCCATCCTGTGCACAGTAGCCAAGCTATAATAATCTGTGTGTCTGAGGTTCTTTGATGGCTCAATGTCAGAAATCATAATGCCTTGACTTCTGAAAACCATAGTTAAAATCATCCCATAAGGCAAGGAAGATCTCCTTTTGCCCCCGGCCTTAGCCATATACCAAATCATCATCCCAGCAAGATTAATAGGCTGACCCGTCAAAGACACTGTCCATAACCACAATGTCTTGTTCTGAGACATACTAAAAATGGCCAGTCTTGGGGAATAAGATCATACTACATATGTTGTGTAATAATCTAAGCTCCAAGGGCAACTGATTAGCCCTTACTTCTTCAAATTCAGTAACTTCTCTTCCTAACATCCTTGACAAGGCATCAGATCTCTCACTATGAATATCAGCTACAAGCCTAGTGACAGGGATGCTCAAAAGATTTCCTAAACTTTGAAATGTAAGATGAAATCTCTTCCCTCTTACAAAACTGATTATCCCACCATCTTCCCTTGATAAATTAAAGTAAAATTCCTTAACTAGGGCTGGATAAGTGGGAACATCCAAAGAACATACCTTGTCCTAGCCGAGCTCTTTAATCTGTCTTCTAATAGAAAAGCCATCAGTCTCAAAGAAATCAAAATCCACTTTCCTTCCCATGGTAATCACATGCCCCACAAGAGTCTCTACCTAAGGAGAGGAGTGGTTAGGGTTATCCGAATGGGTTGAAGAGGAATCATCGCTTGGAGACGGCTCACAAACAGGACGCTGAGCCTACACTTCCGGGTGGTTACGGGAGCACCAAGGATCGATCCTCTACGCTTAGGTGCCATATAAGTCTTAGGGAAAGGTTGATTTGAGGGATTTTAGGCTTTGGAAGGTTTGGAGATATTTTGGATAGAGTTTTAAAACGAATGGAAATGAGAAGGTGTCGACTCTGCCCTAATAAAGTCAATTTGGGGCTACTAGGTGTCGACTCCCGCAAAGTCGGGTGTCGACTCCAAGTCGCTAACACGGTTAGCACTCGAACTGGAGTCGGCTCCAAGGTCCCAGACAGAGAGCGACACAGACAAGGTGTTGACTCCACAAATTTAGGTGTCGACTCCATAGACAGTTTTAGAGAAAAATAACAGAGTTTCAGACATTCGAAACTCGTCGAAAATAAACTCAATAAATTTTGATAAAATCTTTGGAATATGATGAATCAAATTACTCAAATGTCTTGATAAATTGTCCTTGAAATCATGAGAGAAATCTCAAAAAATTGATAGAAATATAGATAAATCTCCCTTAAGAGTTTTAAAATAATTCCAAAGGATCACAAATTCCTAATTCACCTCTAAGATAACAGAATCTCTCTTCACTCAACGGTTTTATAAATATGTTAGCTAATTGTTCTTTAGTACTAACATAGTCAAGACAAATTTCACCATTAGCTACGTGTTCTCTAATGAAGTGATATCTAATTTCAATGTGTTTAGTTCTTGAATGTTGGATTGGATTCTTAGTTAAATTGATCGCACTTGTATTATCACATCTAATAGGAGTTTTATCAAGTGTTATGCCATAATCTTCAAGTTGTCGCTTAATCCAAAGGATTTGAGCACAACAACTTTCAGCTGCAATATATTCTGCTTCAGCAGTAGATAATGCAACCAAATTTTGCTTTTTGCTAAACCAAGAGATTAAGTTACTTCCTAAGAATTGACATGCACCACTAGTACTTTTTCTATCTAGTTTACATCCAGCATAGTCAGAGTCAGAATATGCAATTAAGTTCAGTGTTGAGTCTCTAGAATACCATAATCCTACATTTTTAGTTCCACTTAGATATCTTAAGATTCTTTTCACACAATTAAGTGAGATTCTTTAGGTTCTGATTGAAATCTAACACATAGATAAACAACAAACATGATATCAGGTCTACTTGCAGTTAAGTAGAGTAGAGATCCGATCATACCTCTATAGTATTTTTGATCTACTTTCTTACCGTCTTCATCTTTGTCTAATTTGCATGAAGGATTCATAGGTGTTCCAAGGGGTTTGATTGATTCCATTCCAAACTTCTTGAGAATTTTCTTTGTATACTTTGTTTGGTTAATGAAAATCCCTTCTTTGCTTTGCTTGATTTGAAGTCCTAGGAATAAGTTGAGTTCTACCATCATGCTCATTTCAAATTCACCCTGCATTAACTTAGCAAACTCTTGACACAAGAAATTATTAGTAGCACCGAATACAATATTATCTACATATATTTGTACTACTAATAAATCTTTGTCTTTTCTTTTCAAAAATAAGGTTTTGTCTACATTTCTCTAGTGAAATCATTTTCAATCAGAAATTTGCTTAACATATCATACCAAGCTCTAGGTGCTTATTTTAAACCATATAGTGCTTTGTGCAATTTAAAAACATGATTTGGAAATTCATGATCTTCAAAACTAGGTGGTTGTTTCATAAAAACTTCCTCATTTATAAAACCATTTAAAAATAAACTTTTAACATCTATTTGAAATAAATTTATGTTCATATGACATGCAAATGCAAGTAGTAATCTAATTGCTTCTAATCTAGCTACAGGTGCAAAAGTTTCATCAAAATCAATTCATTCTTCTTGATTATATCCTTTTGCAACTAATCTAGCTTTATTTCTAATTACTATGCCATTTTCATCTAATTTATTTCTAAATATCCATTTAGATCCTATGATTGAATGATCTTTAGGTCTATCAACTAAGGACCATACATTATTCCTAGTAAATTGATTTAATTCTTCTTGCATAGCTAGCATCCAATTACTATCTTTTTCAGCTTCTTCAATGGTTTTAGGTTCAATTTGATATACGAATGCAAGATGATTATTGATATTTCTCATAGATGATCTAGTTCTTACACCTTGAGATGGATCATCTATAATCAATTCCTTTGGATGACCATAGGCATATCTCCAATCTCTAGGAAGATCTACCTCATTATGATTAGTATTGTTGCCGCCGGGATCCGTCCTCCGACTCGGGCGCGGTCGGTCTCCAGGAAGAGGGGGGCGGACCTGCAAAAAGAAGCCCACACGCGGGGGAACGCTGGGGTGGTCCTCCGCGGAAGGCCCTCCGATGCTCAAGTCAGTGGAGAAGAAATCGGCGATCAACCAGACAGTGGGGAGGTGGATCTCTCCGGGGGCGGCCAATCGGAGGCTCCAGAGGGCAGGAGCGCCGACGAGCTGCTCGAGAGAGCAGGAAGGCACGCGTGGAAGAGGCGCATGCCTGTGCCCAGGGAGAGAGTGCATCCAGAGTTGCATACCTGGGAGAATCTGTGAGTCTGATATTTATAGATTGTCACTTGGGTCTTGAGCGCCTTCTGGAAGGTTCGGAGGTTGTTACGATACGGAGACGGACAGAATCAGGCCGTTGTGGGGCCGTTAGAATCCGTACCCTGTTTGTTCAGAGATCGACGGCTGGGAGAGCTCCTTGATGCCTCGAGATCTGGTTGAGTAGGCCTGGGGCGGTTATGATAGGCTTTAGGCGACGTCCCGACATGATTCCTTGTCTAGGATGCCGTTCTGGTAGGCTTGGGCTCTCCCGCGTCAGGTTCGCGGAGGTAAGTGTTAGGTTGCGGATCGCAAATGAAGCCGAGCTATGGAAGCCCGGAAGGAGCCGAGCTATGGAAGCCCGGAGAGGGCCGGAGCCGAGCTACGGAAGCCCGGAGGGGCCGAGCTACGGAAGCCCGGAGGGGCCGAGCTACGGAAGCCCGGAAGGGGCCGAGCTACGGAGCTAGGAGCCCGGAGGGGCCGAGCTATGGGAGCCCGGAGGGGCCGAGCTACGGAAACCCGAGGGGCCGAGCAATGGAAGCCCGGAAGGGCCGAGCTATGGAAGCCCGGAAGGGCCGAGCTATGGAAGCCCGAAGGGGCTGAGCTACGGAAGCCCGGAGGGGCCGAGCTACGGAAGCCCGGAGGGGCCGAGCTACGGAAGCCCGGAGGGGCCGAGCTATGGAAACCCGGAGGGGCCGAGCTACGGAAGCCCGGAGGGGCCGAGCTATGGAAGCCCGGAAGGGGCCGAGCTATGGAAGCCCGGAAGGGCCGAGCTATGGAAGCCCGAAGGGGCCGAGCTACGGAAGCCTGGAAGGGCCAAGCTATGGAAGCCCGGAAGGACCGAGCTAAGGAAGCCCGAAAGGGCTGAGCTACGGAAGCCCGGAGGGAGCCGAGCTACGGAAGCCCGAGGGGCCGAGCTACGGAAGCCCAGAAGGGCCGAGCTAAGGAAGCCCGGAAGGGCCGAGCTACGGAAGCCCGGAGGGGCCGAGCTACGGAAGCCCGAAAGGGCCGAGCTAAGAAAGCCCGGGAGGGCCGAGCTATGGAAAACCGGGAGGGGCCAGCTACGGAAGCCCGGAGGAGCCGAGCTATGGAAGCCCAAAGGAGGCGAAGGGAGGAGGTTAGCCTTAGCCGCCTCGCACGGATATTAATGTAATGATAATTTTACCCCTCAACACATGCCCTCCACTCCCTAGTTCGAAGCGTAGGTTTGGGCGTAGGGAGTACAAGTTCGAATGGCGCGTTCCGGATGGGACTTCTTGGTTTAGAAAGCTCGCGCAATGATGCCCTAATTAATGCGACAGGGCCATCCCGCCTTCGGGGCTAAGGCTCCTCCACGAGCGACGGCTGGGATTGCGCCACGCTACGAATCCCGATCGATCGGGTGTTTGTCGAGGCGATTCCGGACACCTGGGATGAGACGCCCCGCCTCTTCAGGGCGGCTTCCTTGGCGGAGAAGCGAAGTGACGGCCGCATTGTGTATATATATGTGCGCGTGCGCTCGGCGTCTTCTCGTTTTGCTTTCAAAAGGGTTCTGGCCTTCCATCTTTTTGACGCTTATCATTTTCGTTCGTACCTCTTTCAATGGCGATGAGCCCCGACGATGTGGCCTCCAAAATCATTGCCGAGGACTTGGGGAGGATTCATCAGCGGTATGGCTTGCCCTTGGACGTCGTCCTACGGGCGCCGAAACTCAAAGATAGAGATACCCAGGACTTAGAGTCTGGGGTCTTCATCTACGAAGATAGTTTGAAGGCGGGTCTTCGTTTTGCTCTCCACCCCCTGGTGAAGGAGATCATGACCCACTACAATATCTGCCCATCAATGGTGGCTCCAAACAGCTGGCGGAATATCATCGGATTCATCTCGATGTGCCACCAGATTCGAATCGTCGCCACTCTCCCCCTTTTCCGCACCTGCTACCACCTGATTCCTGGGAGGAAATTGGAGTGGCCCTACATCGGGCCCCGGAGATCCTTCAACGTTATCGCGGATAAGCCCTCTTCCATCAAGGGGTGGAAGAGTCGGTTTGTTATCGCGGAGGGGAACGTCGGCTCCGACTTCCCTCGGAGATGGGGGGATGTTGCAAGGGATGCGGAGACGCATCCGGCTTTGTCGGCGCAGGAGGAGAAGGACTTGGACGTCCTCCGTAACGGGCAGGTATTTTCGGCTAACGACCTGCTATCGGAGGGGGCCCTTTTCGCAGCCGAGCTCAGTCCCCTGGACCCGCAAGGTAAGTCCCTTTCGTGCTGTATATTTTTTTTCGATTAGTGCGCATGGACCTGAGTATGTGTGCTCTGATCTGGCAGCCGCAAGGTCGGCGTTGTCGAACCTCTCCAAGAGGAAGAGAGGAAAACGCCCAGGGGAAGGTGTCAGCGCGGATAGTGGCCGGCCCGAAAAAAGGGCTCATACTTCCGCAAGGAGTCCGCCGGGCGCTGGAGCAGTCATGGCAGAAGCGCCGGGGCGAAGGAGAGCCCGGGGAGAGCGGTTATGGCCTCCGACCCTCTCGTGTTAGAGATCTCGGACAGCTCGGACGAGGCTCAATGGCTCGCCCGACCGCATCCCCCCTGAAAGAGGAATCAGCGGCGGATTTGGCGGAGGTGGTTATCGCCGAGGAGCCTACTGTCCCCGCGGGACCGCCATTGGCTCTGGTAGGAGAGGGAGAGGTGGCGCCGCAGCTGGAGAGGTGCAGGGGGAGCCTTCTCCTGGTCTCTCTGCGGGGGAGTCGGAAGCAGTGAGGCAGGTCAGACTGGGGCCCCGGGGGAGCCTTCGGGGGAGATGCAAGTGGTAGAACAGGCCGGGACCTCGGGGGGCCCGGTGGCGGAGACACAAATGGTGGTAACCGAGGAAGGGGCATCGAAGGAGAAGACGCGGCAAGGCGGGAGCTCCACATTGGGAGCTTCTTCGAAAAAGGTTTTGGGGAAGCTGGCACTTGGGCTAGCTGAATTATCTGAAGAAACCCAAGCCAGGGCTTTGGTAGAGGAGGCTGGGAGGTTGAAGTCCCATCAGACGGGGGCCACCCAGGCCGGTCGGTGGGGTTGGCCAACCCAGCAGCTCGGATGCCGGTATTGAGGAGGCGTTTTCCGCCATGATGAGGTCGGCCCTGTATCCGGGCGCGGATCCTTCGGCGGACAAATTTGCGATCTGGGGTTGGTCGATGCTGCATTTGGGTAGCAAGGCGTGGCCGAAAGCGTTCATCTCCTTCCCGATATCGATAATGCGACCCTGATGAGGATGACTCGGGCCTATGCCTCGCGGGTAAGTTGCCATTCTCAGGTAGTGAGCACGTCCTGGTTGGCTTAACCCTCACGCATTCGATTTTTATCCTGCAGAGTGTTCTGCTCTCTCGGGCTATATGCTGGCGTCTAAGTTTGGCGACAGGGGCCAGTGTTCAGGCCAGGAGGGAGAATGCCGAGCTCCAGTCGCGGCTGAAGGTGTCTGAGAAGTTTGAGGAACTCATGGCGATTAGCGACAGAGGCTTGCAGGGGATAAGGGCGGCATATCAAGCTGCCCAGGCCGAGATATCCAAACAAAAGCACAGAGTAGAGGAGTTGCAGGAGCTCCTGGCGAAGAACGATGACGCGTGCCTGGAGCTGGCCAGAATTGAGTCGAAACATTCTGCGGAGGTGAAGGCGATGCAGAGGGATCATAGCGAGAGTATGGGTCGGCTGGGCAAGGAAGCTGCCGACGAGAGGAAGCGTTTAACTAGGATGCTTGGCGAGGTGGAGGAGCGACTGAAGCGCCGCGACAGCGAATTGCTCATTTGAAGGAGGGCGCTAAATGGCAACAAGGGGTGATAGCTCGAGTGAACAACGAGCTAACCCAAGCCCAGGAGGCAATCGGAGCCAAGCAGTTGAAGATCAACAATCTGCAAGAGAGAGTTGAGCTGGTCGGGGCTGATAGGACAAGAGCCAGAAGCGAGGCTGAGGAGTCGGCCAAGATGTTGGCCAGACGAGAGGAGGAGGTACGACCTCATTCTCCCCCCCACCTTTTTTAGCTTTTTCCTATTGGTTTCTTGTGACGCCGACTTATTTCGGCTTTTTCAGATGGCGGAGTTGGGGCTGGAGGTTCGGGCTCTTCAAGGCGAGCTTGTGTCCAGCCGCAGCAAGAGCTTAGAATCCGAGACGCGGGCCGGCGAGTTCGAGGAGCAAAATATCATTTTGCGGGCCCAAGTCGCAGAGGCTGAGAAACAGGCCGCTGAGGCCAACACGCAGCTCGCCATACTTAAGGGGAGGCAAGACGCTATCAGCGTGGACGCGTTCCATCATGGGATGGAAGAGTGCAAACAGAGGATACTCAGTGGGCACCCGGAATGGGATCTTTCTTTCCTGAGTACTGAAAATCCCGAAGATGGCGAGTCTGAAGAAGAAGATGAAGATGAATATGTCGATGTTTCTGACGCCGAGCTTGGCGGTGCCCCTGGTCCCAGCGAAGCTTTAGCTTCTGAGGGACGGTCGCAAACTGCCGCAGAGGGGGCGAAAATATTGGAGAAGGGCGAACCTAGTCACGCTTCCGCAGATGTGACTGAGGGCTTTTCCAAAGCCGGTGGGGCTCCCGGTTCTTAGGAGCTGTTCTTGTATCTAGCCCTTTTAGACATTTGTCTGACGTTTCATAGTGAAAGAATTTCCTGTTTCCATTTAAGTGTTTTTCTTGCGTGACTTCGCCGTCGTTTAGTCTTGCCTCGATTGTGAGTGACCTATGGCTCGCTGATACCCTTGGGTCATCTTTGTTCCGAGACTAGGAAACGTACTGGCTTGGGCCGATAGGCAAAACAGGTCGGTTTGGGCCGACGGAGAAAATAGGTCGGCTGGGGCCGACAGGCAAAGTAGGTCGGCTAGGGCCGACGAAAAAGTAGGTCGGCTGGGCCGATGAAAAGATAGGTCGGCTAGGGCTGACCTGGGACCGACAGCAAAGTAGGTCGGCTGGGGCCGACAAAGTAGGTCGACTGGGGCCGACGGAAAAATAGGTCGGCTGGGCCGACAGACAAAATAGGTCGGCTGGGCCGACAGGCAAAATAGGTCGGCTGGGGCCGACGGAAAAATAGGTCGGGGGACCGACAGGCAAAAAGGCCTTCGCGCTCTCTGCTACTCTGTCAATCGTCCTGCTGTTCCGCAGGTGATTCGGTTTTTATTTCACCAGAATTGATGATACGGCGTAGTGGGGGGCATAAAGCTGCATCAGAGCTTTCCGGAAGGTGCTCTTTTCCCATGCGGATCACTTCGCCGCGCACGCAATCGCCCACCATTGGAGGATGTCACTTTCGAAGGACGATATTCTGAGCCCGCCAGTTTTCGAGGTGTTGGCTGGTGATCACCCATATTAAATGACAGTGATTCGGGATCAGGAGGAGATCTTCGTACACGTCATAACTCAGGTGGTGGGCTTGGCGCGCAGTGGGGCGCCTTGTCTATCCTGAGGGGCCACGTGGAGGCGTGGGCCAGGTGTTTGAATCTCGGGACTTTCAGCTTTGATAGCTTTTCCCGGCTTTTTCCTGCCTATAAAAAGGGGAGAAAGGGGTCATGTTTGGTTATCCCCAAAGTGTATTTTCCATCAGAGCTTCCATTATGCTCATTTCTCTGCTGCTACGAGTGGGAGGACCGATTTTTCCTCTCATAGGCTCCTTGCCGCCGGATAGCTGGGGCGACTGGGGAGCTGCTGAAGAATGGCTCGCCCTTAGGGGATGGTCCCGGAGATCATATGGAGAGCGCACAAGGGGGGCGCAGAGATCATACGGAGAGCGCACATATGCGCTTCCTATGTGACTTTGTGGCCCGTTACGGGGGGCTTACGGTAGGAAGTGTATCGACACCCCCGTAGCACGCACAGACTCTCCCTCTTTCGCTGGCTTGGGTTCCCGTCCCTTCTCTGAGGGGAATCCTTGCCACGGGAGGGAGAATATGGGAGCAACCGGGGTCGGATGGTCCCCGGTTCTCTCGGCTGGACGGCGGCCTGCGATCCAGCACCCCCTCCTAGGGGAGCGGGCTGGGTCGTCCGAATCCTCAGAATCAGCATCCACGGGCCATGCCTCTTTTGGATCTTTTAATTCATCCGGGGCCATGGAGGGTCAGCTTTATCATCCGTCCAGGCGGGCTGACCGTTTCGTGGTTTGCCTGATTTGTCGATCCGGACGTCGGAACATCACAGTTGCCTAGGTCTGCTTTGGAGCAGTTGCCCGAGTTTTGTATTTGCCTTTATTTTATGCATTTCAATGCTCTTGTAACGCCTGTGAGGCATTTGTAACTGATCTCGATCGGCAATAAAGAGAGTTATATTCTGTTTCTCAATCTCTATCTTTTCTTGTGCCGATCTTGTAGTTATTGTTGTTGTGGGGTACAAAGGCGTTCCGCTCGTCCTTAGACGAGGATCCCACGCCGTCCGAACTAATCGAGGTTCGTGTGTGCGGTTCAGGGATCATTCGGCGAAATATGCTCCTTACTCTGGTCAGAAGCCTGATATTTTTGTGCTTCGCTTTTACCGGAGCTCGATTTATCGTGGGTCGGCCTTGGCCGAAGTTCAGGAATCCGTACTTTTTCTCATCATGGTTCAGGGAACCTGTCACTCGGGTCGGCCGAGTTTCGAAGGTATTTGTCTTGGCCCTGCCAAGGTTCGGAGATTTAGTTCGCTCGGCCCAGCCGAGGTTCGGAGATAATTGACTTGGCCCTGCCAAGGTTCGGAGATTTAGTCGCTCGGCCCTGCCGAGGTTCGGAGATTTTTACTTGGCCCTGCCAAGGTTCGGAGATTGTTCTTGGCCCTGCCAAGGTTCGGAGATTTAGTCGCTCGGCCCAGCCGAGGTTCGGAGATTCAAGGGAGCGACTCAATTGTCATTGTGGGCCACAGCGTTAGGTCCACGTGGCGCTTGATAAGGGGCGCCAGAGCGGAACGGGCGGTATATCGTCACGCTTTTTATTGGTGATGCTACTCTTCCCGAGGGGACAGGTTATTGGCCGAATGCCGGACTTCCGCGTTTCCCGAAAAAGAGGCCAGCATTAAGAGGCTCGGGGAAGCGCCGAACGCATTTATTGCGAGGGCCGACAGATCGGAAAATGTTTGCTTGGGGAATTCCCGAACAACCTGCTCGCGCTTACCGATCTCGCTCGGGATGGGGCGCGACACTTCGGGCGACGCGTGGCAAGTTCTTATGGGTCGGTGGTTACGGCGCGACCGATAGAGATACCTGCCTGGCGAGTATAAATATGACCGAGGGGCATCGGTTTCGGCCATCCCTCGGTTTAAGCTCCGAAAAATGGCCTCTCCAGGGCGATCATCAGTCGAGTCGCGTTCCTCGCTCGACAGCCTGCCGCGTTCGGAGGGGAGGCGCACCTCCGTCACTGTTGACGGGGAGGGCCTAGCGTCGGCCTTTGCGAATAATCAGCAGCTCGCGAGGATCGCCGAAGAGTACTGGACGTGTCGGTCAGGGAGGCGGAGGCCTCACGCCGGTTGATGGACCGGCAGAGGGAGGAAATTACGTCCCTTCGTCAGCAGGTGGCTGACCTGACGGAGCGCCTGGAGGAGCTGCTAGCCTCCGGGAGTGACTCCGAATTCTGATTTAGGGCCTCCCTTCTTGTTTTTATTTTTTACTGCCTCTCTGTAATCCTCTCTTTTTATAAATGAAAGATGGATCTTATTTTTGAAGTCCCTTTCTTCAAGAGTTTATGGCCTTGACCCGTGTGATGAATCAGGGTGTTGGCGTGGCCCCGTCGTTTTTGCGCGTTGATATAGGCTCTTTGAACGACGGGTTATAGGGGCGTCACCCAAAAGGTTTTCAGTAGCAGAGAGGGGAATCCCTAGCTCTGCTTGGGGCCTTTGGCCGATTACGTGGGGCTCAACGGCCTCAAGAGGGGTTTGCCAATGGTGGCTTCTTCTTGCGCGTCGACGGTTTTTGTTTAACGTGCTCGTTTTTAAACCGGACGAAGTCCTTCGGGGACTATTCGGGGGCCGCCCGGCTTTGGTCGGGGCCTGTGCACTCCAGTTTTTATCTGGGATTCCAGCCCGAATGACCTTTTACCTGGCCTTACCACGGTTCGGAGGATTTGTTGCTCGGCCCTGCCGAGGTTCGGAGAATATTTTACTTGGCCCTGCCAAGGTTCGGAGATTTTGCTCGGCCCTGCCGAGGTTCGGAGAATATTTTACTTGGCCCTGCCAAGGTTCAGAGATTTGTTGCTCGGCCCTGCCGAGGTTCGGAGAATATTTTACTTGGCCCTGCCAAGGTTCGGAGATTTGTTGCTCGGCCCTGCCGAGGTTCGAGAAATATTTACTTGGCCCTGCCAAGGTTCGGAGATTTGTTGCTCGGCCCTGCCGAGGTTCGGAGAATATTTTACTTGGCCCTGCCAAGGTTTGGAGATTTGTTGCTCGGCCCTGCCGAGGTTCGAGAATATTTTACTTGGCCCTGCCAAGGTTCGAGATTTGTTGCTCGGCCCTGCCGAGGTTCGAGAATATTTTACTTGGCCCTGCCAAGGTTCGGAGATTTGTTGCTCGGCCCTGCCGAGGTTCGGAGAATATTTTTGGCCCTGCCAAGGTTCGGAGATTTGTTGCTCGGCCCTACCGAGGTTCGGAGAATATTTTACTTGGCCCTGCCAAGGTTCGGAGATTGTTGCTCGGCCCTGCCGAGGTTCGGAGAATATTTTACTTGGCCCTGCCAAGGTTCGGAGATTTGTTGCTCGGCCCTGCCGAGGTTCGGAGAATATTTTACTTGGCCCTGCCAAGGTTCGGAGATTTGTTGCTCGGCCCTGCCGAGGTTCGGAGAATATTTTACTTGGCCCTGCCAAGGTTCGGAGATTTGTTGCTCGGCCCTGCCGAGGTTCGGAGAATATTTTACTTGGCCCTGCCAAGGTTCGGAGATTTGTTGCTCGGCCCTGCCGAGGTTCGGAGAATATTTTACTTGGCCCTGCCAAGGTTCGGAGATTTGTTGCTCGGCCCTGCCGAGGTTCGGAGAATATTTTACTTGGCCCTGCCAAGGTTCGGAGATTTGTTGCTCGGCCCTGCCGAGGTTCGGAGAATATTTTACTTGGCCCTGCCAAGGTTCGGAGATTTGTTGCTCGGCCCTGCCGAGGTTCGGAGAATTTTTACTTGGCCCTGCCAAGGTTCGGAGATTCCTGTTCGAACAGACAGCTCGGTTGTGCCGAGGATTGGTAAGCAGTATCTGTTTCTTTTGCAATTTATAGCAATATAGTGCATAATGATTCACGCAACAGGTTTTGAGGAAACAGATAAGCAGGAATGTGTAGTGAGGCATGCGAAGATGAATTCAGAGAGGACATACCCTATTGATAATATTTACGAAGGTTGTCCGCGTTCCAAGTCCGGGGAATGGACTTCCCATCCAGATCCTGCAGCTTGTAGGTTCCCTGGTCCAATAATCTCCGCTACCTTGGTATGGGCCCTCCCAGTTTGGCGCCAGCTTTCCTTGCTCCAGCGGTTTGGAAACAGAGGCTTTTCGGAGGACAAGGTCGCCGGGCAGGAAGGCTTCCCTTTGACTCTGGAGGCGTGGTAACGGGCCACCCTTGTTGATAGGCAGCCGTTCTGATCCGGGCCTTCTCTCTGATTTCCTCTATCAGGTCGAGGTTGGTGCGGAGTTGCTCGTTGCTAGCTCCTCCGAGTAGCTCTCCACCCGCAATGATGGGAGGCCTATTTCCACAGGGATAACGGCCTCTGTGCCGAAAGCCATTCGGAATGGGGTCTCGCCTGTCGGGATTCTCGGGGTGGTGCGGTAGGCCCACAAGACATGGTGTAGCTCATCTGCCCACCTGCCTTGGGCTCTGGAGAGGCGAGCTTTGATTCCCTGGAGGAGGGTTCTGTTGGTTACTTCGGCCGCTCCGTTGGCTTGTGGGTGCCCGACCGAAGTAAGGTGGTGACGGATTCCATGTTCCTCACAGAACTGGCGGAACTTTGGAGTTGTCGAATTGCTTGCCGTTATCGGTGATTATAGTATGGGGAGGCCGAATCGGCAGATGATGGACCTCCACACAAAGTCTCGGGCCCGTGCCTCGGTAATTTGTGCGACCGCTTCCGCTTCGACCCATTTGGTGAAGTAGTCGATGGCGACAAATAAGAATTTCCGCTGCCCTGTGCAAGCGGGAATGGGCCGAGGATGTCCATCCCCCACTTGGCAAAGGGCCAAGCGGAGGATATAGAAACTAGCTCGGCGGAAGGGAGTCTTTGGATGTTTGAATGTCTTTGGCAGGGGTCGCAGGCTCGGACTAGATCGTCCGCGTCTTTCTGCATGGTCGGCCAGTAATAGCCTTGTCGCAGCACCTTGTGGCATAGGGACCGGCTTCCCAGATGGTTGCCGCAAATCCCTTCATGTACCTCGCGCAGAGCATAGTCCGCTTCGGATGGGCGAAGGCATCTAAGCAGCGGCATGGAAAAGACCGCTTGTAAGTTGGTTGTCAATCAACACGTAGTGGGTGGCCTGCAGCTTCAGCTTCCTAGCCTCTCTTCGGTCGGACGGAAGCGACCCTTCTTTGAGATATTTGAGGATAGGGTCGAACCAGGATGGTTCGGCCTCAACTTGCATCACCCGGTCGGCTTCCGTGATGCTCGGCTTTTCCAGAGTCTCCAGGTGGAACTTTTGTTCGGCATCCATCGTCTCCGTGGTTGCCAGTCGGGAGAGTAGGTCGGCACGGGCATTCTCAGATCTGGGAATCTGAATAATTTCAAATTCGAAAAAATGGGGAAGCAAGTTACGCACCTCCTGGAGATATCGAATCATGTTCGGCTCCCGAGCTTCAAACTCTCCCCGAACATGGCCGGCTACCAGCTGAGAGTCGGTGAAGGCGTTGAGCTTTTCCACCTTCAGATTGCGGGCGATCCGGAGACCGGCTAACAGGCTTCGTACTCGGCTTCGTTGTTGGAAGCCGGGAAGGAGAATCGGACGCCATACTCGAAGGTTATCCCCTCAGGACTGGTGAGAACTAGACCCGCACCGGAGTGATGGGCATTGGACGACCCGTCGACATGGAGGAGCCACCGGGCTCCAGACTTTGGCTCTTCAAGGGAGTCTGGGGTAGAACCGTCCTCCGGGATGGTACACTCGAGGAGGAAGTCGGCCAGCACTTGGGCTTTGATGGCTGGGCGAGGCTGAAAATGTATGTCATGCTCGCTTAGCTCGACGGCCCATTTGGTCATTCTTCCCGATGTCTCGGGACGGTGGACAACCGCCTTGATGGGTTGGTCAGTCAGGACCGTCACGGAATGTGCTTGGAAATACGGTCGCAGCTTTCGAACTGAGGTGATTAAGGCCAACACCATCTTTTCAATCCTGCTGTACCTTGTCTCCGCATCGCGGAGCAGCCTGCTCACATAATAGATCGGCTTCTGGACTTTGCCTTCTTCCTTGACAGCACCGAGCAGACCGCACCCTCCGAAACAGCCAGGTACAAGAATAGGTCTCTCCTGGGGTCGGACTGCTGAGGAGCGGGGGCGAGCCGAGGTACTTCTTGAGATCTTGAAATGACCTTTGGCATTCGGGAGTCCACTGGAAGTTTTTGGCCGATCGGAGAGTTTTGAAGAAGGGGAGGCATCTCTCGGCCGACCGCGCCACAAAGCGGTTAAGGGCCGCTATCCTCCCGTTAGGCGCTGGACCTCTTTACAGATGCAGGGGGCGCCATTTGTTGGAGAGCTTGAATCTTCTGGGGGTTAGCTTCGATACCTCGCTGGGAGACCATGAAGCCGAGGAACTTCCCGAGTTGACGCCGAAGGCGCACTTGGTCGGGTTGAGTTTCATCCCATATTTGCGCAACGTTGCAAAGCTCTCTGAGAGGTCCTCGACATGCGTGGCGCTTCCTTGCTTTTGACCAGCATGTCGTCCACGTATACCTCCATGTTCCGGCCGATTTGCTCCTTGAACACCTTGTTGACCAGCCGCTGGTAGGTTGCCCCTGCATTTTTAAGACCAAAAGGCATAACACGGTAACAGTAGGTACCTCGGTCGGTTATGAAGGCGGTCTTTTCTTCATCCTCGGGGGCCATTCGGATCTGATTGTAGCCGGAATAGGCGTCCATGAATGACAGCATCTGGTGGCCTGAGGTGGCGTCCACGAGCTGATCGATCCGAGGGAGGGGGAAGCTGTCCTTCGGGCAGGCTTTGTTGAGGTCGGTGAAGTCGATGCAGATCCTCCATTTGCCGTTCGACTTTTTCACCATGACGACATTTGACAGCCAATTTGGGTAATTTACCTCTCGGACGAAGTTGGCCTTTATGAGTTTGTCGACCTCTTCTTCAATGGCTTTTTGCCGTTCTGGGGCGAAGCTCCTCTTCTTCTGCTTAACAGGCCTGTGCATCTCGTCCACATTGAGATGGTGGACGAGGACCTCGGGGTTGATTCCTGGCATGTCGGAGGCGGTCCAGGCGAAGATGTCGGCATTGCTCTGGAGGAATCTGATCAACCTGTGCGAGACTCTCCTTTGAGTAGCGACCCGATCCTTGCGGTTCGGTCGGGTTGAGCTTCGTCCAATGGTACTTCCTCCAATTCCTCTGCCGGTTCTCCCCGTTGTTCGGCGAAGTCTTCACGAGCGTCTAGCCCGTCAACTTCGGGCATTCTAGACTGAAGGCTCGTAACGAAACATTGCCGAGCCATGGCCTGACTTCCCCGAACCACTCCAACTCCTCGCTCGGTGGGGAACTTCATAGACAGATGCGGGATAGAGACAACTGCCTTGAGGGACATCAAGCCAGGCCTGCCGAATATGGCGTTGTATGGGGATCTGAGGTCGGTCACTAGGAAATCGTCTGTACAATGGTCACAAGGGGCCAGGTTCCCGCGCGGACCGTCAGGGTGACGATTCCTTCTGGGATGATGACGTCGCCGGTGAATCCCATCAGGGTGGAATCCACGGCTCGAAGGTTTTCCATGAGCAATTTCATCCTTTTTTGGCACCGGTTCTTCACCGCTGCCTCTGGGGCTCGATCCGCCGGCCTCTTCAATCATGTTGATGCGGCCGATCACGGGCGGATTGGGTGGAGGAGGAGGTTGTGGAGCTCGGGCTGGCGGTCACCTCCTTGTTGCTGCGGCTCGGCGTCCTCCTGAACTGATCTAGCCGTCCCCGCCGAATCAGCCTCTCTATCTCATTCTTTAGCTGCCAGCATCTTCAGTGTCATGACCGTGCTCCCTATGGTAGCGGCAGTACTTGGCGGGATCTCTTCGGGTCGGGTTCCCTCGGAGAGGCACTGGCCGGGAAGTTGGCGCTCTATCTCCATAGGATTTGCGCCCGGGGCACAGTCAGCGGAGTATAGCGATCGAATCACCTGGGAGGACTCCGGGAGCGATTCCTTGGCGGCAGCGGAGGGACTCTTTGGCGGCGAGGCGGACTTGGCTGCCGGGCGGGACGGTGCTTGTCAGGGACTTTGGGCTCTTGCTTCTTTGCGTGCTCAGCGCGGGCGATCCTCCGTGATTCTTCGACCCTTGCATATTTGTCCGCAAGGGCCATCATATCAGACAGGCTGGGGGGTAGCTGACCTCCATAGCCAGGTAGAAGTCGCTCTCCTTCGAAACTCCCCCCGCCAGGGCGGACATAGCCACCTCATGATTAAGGTGGTCCACCTCCAACATGGCCTTATTAAAACGGCCAAGGTAATTCCTCAGGGACTCCCCCTCTCTCTGCTTGACTTCGGAGAGGGAGTCGGATCTTCGTCGGTGGCGGCGACTGCTGATGAACTGGCCGATAAAAAGGTGGCTCAGCTCGTTGAAAGAATCAATGGAACCTGGCTTCAACGCATTGAACCAGGTTCGGGCGGATCCTCTGAGGGTGGATGGGAAGGCGCGGCAGAGGACCACATCCGATGCTCCGTGGAACATCATTATTGACTGGAAGCTACTGAGATGGTCGTCCGGGTCAGTGGAGCCGTGATAGGGCTCGACGGCTGGTAGTTTGACATGGGAGGGAATCACTTCCTCCATGATTCCCTTAGAGAAAGGGATGCCCTGCTCCGCCTTGGGCTGGGACAGATGGGTCTGCTTGGCGGCGTCCAGCTCCTGACGCATCTCCTGCATCTGACGGCGGATCTCCTCCTCACCGGCGAGAGGAGGAGCTGGGCGTGAGAATCGCAAGGATGGCGTGGAATCATGGTGAGATGTCGCCGGGGAGAGGGAACGGGTTCGCCGAGATCTGAGAGGATCTCTATCATAACCGGCTCGCGGGA
This sequence comes from Calamus simplicifolius, assembly GCA_900491605.1. Lineage (NCBI taxonomy): Eukaryota > Viridiplantae > Streptophyta > Magnoliopsida > Arecales > Arecaceae > Calamus > Calamus simplicifolius. The sequence goes on from UESW01003855.1 coordinate 1,984,538, forward strand.
CTGGTTTGTCCCCCTGGGCGATATGGGGGATCCGCGGACCCATGGAAATTAGAGGAGGAGGCCGTCGGCGAAGAAGGAATCGTCGCCTCCTTCTGGGGATGCGAAGCAGGAGGAGCTGCAAGGCACTCCTAAACCAGGTGGGTAAGGGCTGGACTTGCTGGACCAGCATAGCGAACTGGTCCTGGGTCACCGGGATGGCAGGTGGTGATGGAGTTTCGACCGGGGAAGGTTGCGGCGCTGTAGCGCCAGTCGGATCAGGCCTCTGGGAAGCGACCTGATCTTGGGCTTCTGAGGTTGCTCTCCTCCGGTTGGCCATTGGAGAGATTCTTCTCCGGATTCAGATCCTTGTCTCCTTTTTTTCAAGTTTTAATGGGACTTGAGGCCCTTCTTCTAGCGCCAATCTGTTGCCGCCGGGATCCGTCCTCCGACTCGGGCGCGGTCGGTCTCCAGGAAGAGGGGGGCGGACCTGCAAAAAGAAGCCCACACGCAGGGGGACGCTGGGGGTGGTCCTCCGCGGAAGGCCCTCCGACGCTCAAGTCAGTGGAGAAGAAATCGGCGATCAACCAGACAGTGGGGAGGTGGATCTCTTCGGGAGACCTCTCCGGGGCGGCCAATCGGAGGCTCCAGAGGGCAGGAGCGCCGACGAGCTGCTCGAGAGAGCAGGGAGGCGCGCGTGGAAGAGGCGCGTGCCTGTGCCCAGGGAGAGAGTGCGTCCAGAGTTGCGTACCTGGGGGAATATGTGAGTCTGATATTTATAGACTGTCACTTGGGTCTTGAGCGCCTTCTGAAAGGTTCGGAGGTTGTTACGATACGGAGACGGACAGAATCAGGCCGTTGTGGGGCCGTTAGAATCCGTACCCTGTTTGTTCAGAGATCGACGGCTGGGAGAGCTCCTTGATGCCTCGAGATCTGGTTGAGTAGGCCTGGGGCGGTTATGATAGGCTTTAGGCCACGTCCCGACATGATTCCTTGTCTAGGATGCCGTTCTGGTAGGCTTGGGCTCTCCCGCGTCAGGTTCCGCGGAGGTAAGTGTTAGGTTGCGGATCGCAAATGAAGCCGAGCTACGGAAGCCCGGAAGGAGCCGAGCTATGGAAGCCCGGAGGGGCCGAGCTATGGAAACCCGGAGGGGCCTACGGAAGCCCGGAGGGGCCGAGCTATGGAAGCCCAGAGGGGCCGAGCTACGGAAGCCCGGAGGGGCCGAGCTATGGAAGCCCGGAAGGGCCGAGCTATGGAAGCCCGGAGGGAGCCGAGCTACGGAAGCCCGGAGGGGGCCGAGCTACGGGAGCCCGGAGGGGCCGAGCTACGGAACCCGGAGGGGCCGAGCTATGGAAGCCCGGAAGGGCCGAGCTATGGAAGCCCGGAGGGGCCGAGCTACGAAAGCCCGGAGGGGCCGAGCTACGGAAGCCCGGAGGGGCCGAGCTATGGAAGCCCGGAGGCCGGGGCCGAGCTACGGAAGCCCGGAGGGGCCGAGCTACGGAAGCCCGGAGGGGCCGAGCTATGGAAGCCCGGAAGGGCCGAGCTATGGAAGCCCGGAGGGGCCGAGCTACGGAAGCCCGGAAGGGCCGAGCTATGGAAGCCCGGAAGGGCCGAGCTAAGGAAGCCCGGAAGGGCTGAGCTACGGAAGCCCGGAGGGAGCCGAGCTACGGAAGCCCGGAGGGGCCGAGCTACGGAAGCCCGGAAGGGTCGAGCTAAGGAAGCCCGGAAGGGCCGAGCTATGGAAGCCCGGAGGGGCCGAGCTACGGAAGCCCGGAAGGGCCGAGCTAAGGAAGCCCGGGAGGGCCGAGCTATGGAAACCCGGGAGGGGCCGAGCTACGGAAGCCCGGAGGGGCCGAGCTATGGAAGCCCGGAAGGGCCGAGCTATGAAAGCCCGGAGGGGCCGAGCTACGGAAGCCCGGAGGGGCCGAGCTATGGAAGCCCGGAGGAGGCGAAGGGAGGAGGTTAGCCTTAGCCGCCTCGCACGGATATTAATGTAATGACGATTTTACCCCTCAACAAGTATCAATAACATCAATCCTAGAAGAATCATCATCTTTAGCTTCTTGTTCATGATCTGAAGATACATCTATATTTAATTTTTCAATGTCTCTTTCTAATATGTTTGTATCTTCCTTATCATCAATCTTTTTTGAACTTGATGTTAAAGATTCATCAAAGACTACATGAATAGATTCTTCTACAATTAAGGTTTTCTTGTTAAATACTCTATAAGCTTTGCTGGTTGTTGAATATCCTAAGAATAAGCCTTCATCAGATTTTGCATCAAATTTTCTAAGATTATCTTTTCCATTATTATGAATAAAATTTACAACCAAATACATGAAAATAACATATTTTTGGTTTTCTATCATGCCATAATTCATAAGGTGTCTTCTTAAGTATTGGCTTAATTAGGGCTCTATTAAGGATGTAACATGCCGTATCTATAGCTTCCGCCCAGAAGTACTTTGGGAGTTGGCTTTCACATAGCATGGTACGAGCCATGTCTTTTAAAGTCATATTTTTTCTTTCTACAATTCCATTTTGTTATGGTGTTCTAGGTGCTAAAAAATTATGATGAATGTCATGTTCAGTGCAGAAATTTTCAAACAAGTGATTTTCAAATTCTGTACCATGATTACTTCTAAAAGACACTATGGTGTTGTTTTTCTCATTAGTAACTTTCTTGAAGAATTTCGAAAATATTGAGAAAGTCTCATCCTTGTGAGTTAAAAACAGTACCCAAGTGAATCTAGAATAATCATCTACTATCACAAGGCCATATTTCTTTCCTCCTAGACTTGTTGTTCTAGTAGGTCCAAAAAGGTCCATGTAAAGTAGTTCTAATGGCCTAGAAGTGGAAACAACATTTTTAGATTTAAAAGAGTTTCTAGTTTGTTTTCCAAATTGACATGCATCACAAATTCTGTTGTTTTCAAAATCTAACTTCGGAAGTCCTTTAACTAAGTCCATTCTGATTAATTTTGAAATTAGGTGTGTGCTTTCATGACCTAATCTACGATGCCATAACCATCCAATCTCATTTACATTAGCATTATTAGCTACTAAGCAATGATTACTAGTAGACAAATTGTTTAAATCAATTAAGTATACATTGCCATTTCTATTACCAACAAATATAATGCTATTGTCAATGGGATTAGAAACAGTGCAGATAGAAGCTTCAAATGAAACTTTGAAACCTTTATCACACAATTAGCTAATACTGATTAAGTTATGCTTTAAACCATCTACATACAGAACATTCTCAATGAAAGTAGAGAGAGTTATCTGAATTTTATCAAATCCCATAATCTGGCCTTTACCATTATCTCCAAAAGTGACAACTCCTCCTCTTTTATCTTCAAGGGTGATGAATTGATCCTTGTCACCCGTCATGCATTTTGAGCAGCCGCTATCAAGATACCATTTTCGTTTTGATCTTTTGGCCGCAAGATACTCCTGCAAAGTGGTCAAACTTTCTATTTAAGTACCCAAGCTTTCTTGGGTCCTTCATGGTTAGTAGCAATAAAGATTATTCCTTTTGGAACCCATATTTTCCTTCCTTTACTGCTTAATTCTTGTTAATTTTCTTAAAATTACATTCAAAGGCTTTGTGTCCCTTTTTGTTACAACAATGACATGAAACTTTATTTTTATCTTGTTCTTTTCTAAAGAAGTTTTTGACATACTTTTGTTTTATATTAGGCCTATAACCTAATCCAGCCTTATCAAATATAGCTCTTTGATTACTCAATAATAAATTAAGTTTTTCAGAACTATATGTAAATTTATCAACTATATTTTTGTATTTATCAACTTCCTTCTTTAATCTATCATTTTCATTGGAAATTGATCCTTTTTCTTCAATCAAGACTTCATTTTCTGATTTCAAATTTTCAACTTCATGAGTAAGATTATCTTTTTCTTTGACAAGATTTAGATTATCATTTTTCAATAATTTATTTTTCTTTTTCAAGGCTTTAAAATCATCAACTAGTTCATTGAATGCTTCAAACAATTCTTCAAAAGTAAAGTCATTAGCTTCGGTACTTACCTCATCATCCTCTGTTGCCACAAGATAGATGTTTGCAACTTCCTTTTGTTCCTCCTCGGAAGAGGATTCTTCGCTGTCACTCCATATTGCAATGTATGCCTTTTTCTTCTTCTTGTAGGTCTTTTTTAGTTGAGGACAATCATATCTAAAGTGCCCCGGTTTCTTACACTCATAGCAAATTAGGGGTCTTTCTCTTTGTCTTTGTCCTTGTCCTTTTCTTTTTCTTTTTCGCCTTCCATCTTAATTCCCGATTTCCTTTTATGAAAGGGTTTCCTTCTTCTCATGAATTTCTTGAACTTTCTAGCAAGAAGAGTTGTCTCATCATCATCTTCATTCTTACAACTACTTTCCTCAATTTCTGCCGCCTTAAGAGCTATAGTCTTCTTCTTTTTAACTTATTCCTCTATGTGCTGCTTCATGGTTAACTCATGGGTCATTAGTGATCCAAGTAGCTCCTCCAAAGGTAAAGTGTTGAGGTCCTTGGCTTCTTGGATTACTGTCACCTTTGCTTCCCATGTTCTTGGAAGTGACCTAAGAATTTTATGAACCAATTCAGAGTTAGTGTAGGTCTTGCCAAGACTTTTTAGACCATTTACAATATCAGTGAATCTAGTATACATGCATGCTATAGTTTTAGCTTGTTCCATGCTAAACAATTCATACTTATGAACAAGAATATTAATCTTAGATTCTTTAACTTGATTTGTACCCTCATGGGTAACCTCTAATCTATCCCATATTTCTTTTGTGGAATTACATGTAGAGATACGATTAAATTCGTTTGCATCTAAAGAACAATATAAAATATTCATGGCCTTAGCATTGAGCTGAGCCATTTTCCTATCATTATCATTCCAATCCCTTTCGGGCTTAGGAACAATAGAACCATCAATCATGTGTGTGGGTGTGCTAGGTCCATTAATTATCACACTCCATAATTATAATCTGAAGCTTGAATGAATATCCTCATTCTTGCTTTCCAATATGAATAGTTGGAACCATTAAACAAAGGAGGTCTATTAGTAGAATGACCTTCAGCAAATGAAGATCCAGCTTGAGCTGCCATTTGGATCTTTAGCTCTTGATCGTGTGATCAAATAAACAATGAGCACTTGCTCTGATACCAATTGTTGGCCCAGATGGTAACCCAAGAGAGGGGTGAATTGAGTTCTTTAAAAAAAATTAAACACTTTAAAACTTAAAACAAAATTTCACAAAGATTAAGTATGCTAGAGAATGAAGCAATAATTTAAAGCACAGTAAGAGAGAGATAGAGACAAGAGCACGACAAACACAAGATATTTATAGTGGTTCGGTGTATCCAACACCTACGTCCACTCCCAAGCAATCCTTGGGTCCACACTATAATCCACTGATTACAGTTGAGTTATTTTACACGCTCACAACTCTAACTTGTTGTTTTACACGGGGTCACAACGAACCCAGCCGATTTTTTGGGCTCACCAGCACAAAACCTAAACCCAAGCTAATCTAGCTTGTTCCCGAGGTAAACTACCTCAACTAATTCAATCCCCCTGATTGAATTAGCAAACACCAAATTGATTTAAAGTTTGCAACAATGCAAAGCTCCTTAAATGAGCAAATAAGCAATATAAGTAAACAAAGATTAGAAAATCCTGTTTGAAGCGAATTTGATGTGAGCTTTTCTTCTTTTCCTCTTCTCTCTTGAAGGGTTGAATCAGGCCTCAGCTCAGATTCTTCACAAGGATTGCAGATGAGAAATTGGGAAAATCAGGACTTTTGCTCTCTTTTCTTCACTTGAGAAATACTCCGATTTTGAGCTTGAATGCTTTAGATTTCTCTTTGAGCTTTCTGGAGTTGATGGATTTGAACTTTGACTCTTTCCTCTTTGATTTCTTGCTTAAGACTTCTCGGATTTTTCAATTTTTTTTCTCTCTATTTTTTTTTCGTCTCTTCTTTTTTAAACGGACGGTCTCCCTTTTTATAGATTCTCTTTAATCCATGATTAGGTGAAAAACTAGACGTTATTTTGTCCTTGGATTCCTCCTACATACAAGAAAAGTAGCCGTTAGAGATTAGGTGAGAAAATGTTACCGTTGGAGGCCATTCTGACATTTTGAAAATCCGTTCCTAACAGGTTGGAGTCGGCTCCAACTTTTCAGGTGTCGGCTCCAAGTCGAGTATCCAAAAATAGAAAGTAAAAGTTCGTTGAGGAGTCAGCTTCGAAAAAGTTGAGTGTCGACTCGCCGCTTTCGGGTGTCGACTCCGGACTCCATAAGGTGTCGGCTCCAGAAATGCTCAAGAAAACACACTCTCTGTACTCAGGTTAGAGTCGGCTCCAGAGACTGTAAGTGTCGGCTCTCGAAATCTAGGTGTCGGCTCCCGAAAACTTGGTGTCGACTCTGAAAACTGAAATAGAATACTCTTTTCGGTGTCTCAGGTTGGAGTTGGCTCGAAACTCTGGGTGTCGACTCCAACCGTGCCAAAAATCAGGAAAACATCTGATCCGCCATGGGGTTGGCTCCAGACCAACTAGGTGTCGACTCCAGGCTCTGAATTTTGAAAAATACTTCTAGCATTTGATTGAAAACAAGGTTCTTTATACATTTTGATTGATCAAATATTTTTAATGCTTGAAACCCTTGTTAAAACATAATGGATATACTCATGTCATTTATTAATCATCAAAATCAATAATTGGGTCAACATACCCAGATCAAAGTTGAAGTGATGGTGACCCAACCTTCATGAATGAAGATCCCGAAAAGAAGGTTCATATGGGAAAATAATTCACTGGACAACTTGGAGTATACTATCATAATTATTTATATTGTGAAATCCCTTTCTATGGTGTGAGATAGTATTCTACAATGTTTAGGTTGAACTAATATGTGAAGTTCTTAATGGATGTCATAGCCTAATTTGGGTGGTATACAAAACTGCAATGTATACTTGATGACAATCCACCTATATGAGTATGGAGATGGTGGCTGCTTCCTATAAGACTTGGGTGGGATCTCTAGAGCACTCATGAATATCCAGATAGACGCATGGCCGAAACGCATCAACCCGCTTGAACAACCAAAATTTGAGAGATGGAATGTGAGTTATAAGTCAATGATCCAATAAAAGAAGGATTGGTTCATAGAAACTTAATTTCATCAACCTTTTATGGATTACACTTATTTTCTCTATGCCAGGTTCATAGTCACATAGACACCATGGCTTATGCATTACATTCTTATAGTTCCTTCAAAGTTTGTCTTATCTTCTTTTGTATATTGAAATTGTGAGGGATTGTTGAAAATCTAGTGTATTTCAATATTCAAAGAAACCTTTTTGACTTGATAAGTCCGTTTATCTGATACATCATTATCAACTGGTAGGGATAAGTCTTTTTGATTCGTTGACTAGTTTTTTGACTTATACGTCTCTAGTACGTGATAAGTCTTTCGTTGACCGACCGTTGGACTAATTCAATCCATTGGATTGGATTGATTCGTCGCTCTCAACCGGTGTGTGCTTCCTTATAAATATTCGAAGCAATGCCGGTGTTTAATTCACCCCATTCAAATTTGCTTTCCATCCTTATCCAAAGATCCATTCTTTCATCCTTATCCAGTCCAGAGATTAATTCCTTTACTTTTGTTCTTATCCAAAGAGAAGGAACTCGTTTACGGTTTGTTCATCCTCTTCTGACATTAGTATGTGCACGCCTGTTAGAAGACTTGCTGCTGTTGTATCCTAAAGGATAGTCGTGCTCTGATCTTTTGCACCGAGATATGATCTCCGAGAGGCGCAAATCTACTCTTAAGGAAAGTGCCGTGCATGCCACAATATCTTCTCAAATAGATTCAAATAGATAATATCATCTCGAGTACTATCTTTTCCTTATCCTTATCCAACATATATGCCGACTTTAGTTGAGAAAAAAAGCTTAGGTGAATTGACTTGAATTATTAAGCAAAATATATATTTATAAATATATATATTTTGATTTAAATATAATAAATATATGCCATTTATTTTTTCTTCTATCCTTTCCAAAAGAATAAGTGAAAGAGGGAGGTATTTGGACTTGCAGGCTGTATTTGGATGCCCTATTCCTACCTGAAATTGGGCTTATTCCACCTTATTCCCCCAAACAGCCTTAAAAAGGCATGTGGGCCCCGCTTAATTTCGTATTCCAATCAATACAGCGTATTTCCATTTTCCTATTCCTGGGGACCCATGGAATAGGTGTATTCTTGCTTCAGCTTATTCCCAAGGTATTAGTGGAAATACGAATTAACACCTCTTCCCTGCCATCGAAGATAGGGTTTCAGATCTCTGGCTCTCCGAGCAGCTTCCATCGGAGATCTGGGTTTGAGATCTTTTGCTCTCCGAGTATCTGCCATCGATCTCATCTGGGTTTCAGATCTCTGTCTTTTTTTGGGAAGAAGCCATTGAAGATTTGGGTTCGAGATCTCTTGCTCTCCGAGTAGCTGCCATCGAAGATCTTGGGTTTGAGATCTCTGCCTCTCTGAGTAGCTTCCATTGAAGATCTGGGTTTGGGATCTCTTGCTCTCTGAGTATCTGCCATCGATCTCATCTGGGTTTTAGATTTCTGCTTTTTTTGGGAAGAAGCTATCGAAGATCTGGGTTCGAGATCTCTAGCTCTCCGAGTAGCTACCATCGAAGATCTTGGGTTTGAGATCTCTGGCTCTCCGAGTAGCTTCCATCAAAGATCTGGGTTTGAGATCTTTTGCTCTTCGAGTAGCTGCCATCGATCTTATCTGGGTTTCAGATCTCTGGCTTTTTGGGAAGATGTCATCGAAGATATGTACTTGAGATCTCTGGCTCTCTGAGTAGCTTCCATCAATGATCTTGGGTTTGAGATCTCTGGCTCTCCAAATAGCTGCCATCAAAGATCTGGGTTTGAGATATCTGCGGCTCTCGACTACCTGCCATCCGAGATCTAGGATTTGAGATATTTTTAGTTTTTTTTAGTTTCTTTTTAATTTTCTTGATTTTGTTTGTAAGATATCTCAATCTTTGATGTTGATTGAACTTGTTTTCTCTGTAGCAACATTTTTCTGGGCTCTAGCTCCATTATAGGGAGGTTCTTACTTCTTTCTTCTATTACTCAAACGAGACAGAATAATAAGAACTATCCAGTCTGTCTCAGTCCCTTACAGGTAACACTAAGAATAACCTTCCTTTTCCTTCTTAATGTTGTCAATTTCATGAAGTGGCCGATGAGAAGACATTTTGATGAATTTTTAGCTATGAAATGGAATGGCAATCTTAACCCTTTTGCTAAAGTTTGATATGGGAAATGGAATGTTGTTGCGGTCTCTGTATTCTTTCCCTGTTCATCATTATTCATCTCATTTCTTTGTGATAACTATGTATTGTTAATTTTTATCAGATTATGTGTGGTTATGCACGAGCTTTGGTGTTAATATTAGTCTATGTGAGTTACCAGATATTAAATCATCTAATATTTTATCCAAGTCATTATATTAAAAATTAAATTGATAAATCATTTTTATTCAAGGAGTATGTTTGGGATTTCTAAAAAAATTTCTATCTATTCCTACTTGAATACATGCTTATTCCCATGTCATCCAAACACCATTTGAAATAATACTGCATTAATTATATTGGAATAACATGAAATATCAGATTTTCATCCAAACAAAAATCTAAAATAACAAAGGAAATAAACTATTCCTGAAAAATTTATATTTTTATTATCAAAATAACTTTTTACCATCCAAACATAGCCACAAAGATTAGCCGATGGAGGTGGTGGGGTGGATTTTTAATAGAGGAAGGAGGAGAGGGTAGAATGGCAAGGAGAAGAAAGTGCCCGCCCAGCCCATCCCATCCCATCCCCTAGGCAAAATGAGAGACTAGGCCAGCTTGGTCTTTGATTTGTTTCCTCCCGGATATGCCACGTTAACAGGGGCAGGTTTCCTCACGTGTGACGCAGTTACGTGGGCCATGTCAACAGGGGCGGGTTTCCCCACGTGTGATTCATTTCCTATTTACATCCAAAGGTGGTCTATCACTTCGATTTTTGAAGCCAAAAGCAGAAGGACCATGCCCTCTTGTATTTACATAAATTTTATTTTCAGATATATTGAATTCGGCTCGCTCTAAAATGATGTGATTACTCGTCTCTACCAAAAAAATCCAAGATACCAAAAATAATCATCATAAACAGTAGAAGAAAAAGGAGAAAAGATTGGATAATGCTGTGAAGGCTATCGGTAAATATCCCATCCCCTTAGAAAGAGATCACGATAAAAAAGATTGTGGGATACATAAAATCTTTGCACCAAGTTTTGGGTGAGAGCTATTCCGTAAATATTCCATCCCGCTGGAAAGAGATGGCGATAAAAAAGATTATGGGATAGAAAAACTCTTTGCACCACCTGCGATATAAGAATATATGTATCATGCACCATAATTGATCCACACATGCATATGACTGCACATGTCATGCAAGAAGAATAAAAATATCTTTATGCACATACGCAGATCAATCATTGCATGCGATACGCGCATCCTGCACCGGACAAGGTGCACAAAGACTTTTCTTTTAGGACATGAGATATCCTCCATGGGCCCTTCAGACATCGTCATAGAAACTAAAGTAATATTTTAAGATTTTTTTATTATATATTGTTATTATAAATGCAAGACATATAGCTATGTAAGGAAGAAGGTTTGTTTACCAAAAGGTTTTATGTCTAAAAACGTTTAAATCCTAATCCAAATGAATCTAAAAAAAATTTAGGCATTAAAAGCATGTGATTAACTTTTATTTTGTAGGTATGCCTTAAGATCAACATAAGGGCAAATCAAAATGAGGGATACGTGACTTTGGAAGACAACAACAAAAGAATTATTAATATTGATAATATTAGTAATAATTCTTTATATGCTATAAAAGTTTATTAAATAATGATCTTCATGCTTAGTCTATTTCTCATGCATCTATGTTTTTACTTTATTAATTAACATTTGTTTAGTGCCGTATGTCATTAGTTCACGGAATTATATGAGAACTTTTCTAAACAATGTGACACTTGTTTATGACGAGTTTATCAGCAATGAATATGCTTTGAAATGACTAAAGTCTCCTTATAATGGATAAAATGCAACTCTTTAGTATCAATGGTCATTGATATGCATTATGAAGTTTGCATAACATTTTTTGGGCACCGTAAGGCAACTAAAATTAAAATTTGTTGAGGAAAAAAATGACCTCTAAAATTTCATGATATGCTAGTATATCTTCAATATTTATTTATATTCCACTATTGGTGGTTTAAGTGGCAAAAGTACATCTAAAATATTTTAGCCTTTTGTTCTACGCATAGTATATCTTTACAAAAATTTGTTTTCCATACCCATAAATGATTGTTGGTTATACATGCTTGAACTGGCATATCAAATAAGCATACGAGGGATGATCAAATAAATCTTGCTAACATGTAAGTTACACATTGATTATATTCCCATAATATAGGAGAATACTATTGCAACAAATCGAATTATAAATTTTATTCAGCACTCAAGAACTAAGCATATAGAGATAAGGCATCACTTTATAAGATGTCATTTAATAATAGAGATGTGATCCTAAAATTTCTTAATACCAAACATCAGTGGGACGATATTTTCCCAGCACCCTTGAGTAAAAATGGACTTTGCACAAGTAGATGAGAATTAGGATTGATAAAAATATGATATGAATGATACATATTTTTTGCTTATGATTGATTGATTAATGATATATGCTTGAAATTGATTAGCACCACATGGTTTAGTGATTTTTAATGATGAGTTCCGAAATGAAAGAAACATGAAAATCTTAACTTTCCATGTAAATCTTCTGACCTTTCAAATCATCTTGGTTGATCGAAAATCACTAGATATATCTTGGTATGATATATCTTGGTATTGACCAAAGGATTCAAAAACATGTCCATAAATATAAATATTTTGTTATTACTACAACTCTATGTTGACATGCCTTGCTGTATATGTTGTTTTCCCTATCTCTCAATTAGATGCAATCTTTGCATCAACCACCTTATCTTACCATTCATATCATGCTATCAATGCATATATCATTTTTGATGATTTCAAAAGGGTTAAAAGGTATACTAATTATTGTTTGGCAACTAGGCATATATTCATGTCCTGTCTCTTTATTTTTTATATGATTTGACATGAGCCTTTATTTTTGGATATTTTGTTAATACTCTTACCATTATAAATGCTTGCTCTTTAATCAAATAATTTTTATATCATCTTCCTTATCTTATGATGTATATATCTTATTTTTCATAATGTTGAAAAAGGGGAGAAGATATATTAATTGATATTTAATAGGATAATGTATATTAGTTAATGTTTGATGTTTGATGGCACAATAACTCATTAACTTTTTATTAAAATGATTATCAACAAGGAAGCTCTTGACTCTTCTTCATATTGATACTACTCTATATGTTTTGATAATGAGTTTTTATTCTTTGGATGATGATATTTTGACTATGATATTCATAATTCATCTTATTGATTGTCTTTATTCCTTGATCAATTGCAATTTTTTATTTTATCCTTTATAACTTGTATCATGCCCTAAACCTAATATTTAATCCAGGCTTATGACATAGCTACATATCCTTATAATAGAACCTTAAGAGCATGCGAGGCCTGCATCAACTGTTACAACTCAATTCATAAACCAAATAAAACATTTATTATCCTCAAAATGAAATATATTTTTACAATTACTATAATACAAGTAAGCTCTTTACCATATCTCTCTCAAATCTCCAAATTCGACTTTATAATAAAGTTTTAAAGCTCTGTAAAAGATATAGTAAATATGATAAAAGCTTTCAATTTAGCAAAAATTCTTATACATAGAGATATGAATATGAAGCAAATATCTAAAAATTCTTATACATAGAGATATGAATATGAAGTAAATATCTATGTAATAATTAAATAATGTATATATTAAAAAATTTACATTATATTACAAAATATTATGCTATAAAATCATGCATCAAATATAAGAAAGATTATTAGCAACCTCATTTTTTTTATTCATGGCATTGGATCATCACCTTGTTGCCATACATTGGATCATGTTATCAATGCATTGTGATAATACATACTTGCAACACAATAGTACCAATACTCCATATGCATAAATCTAACATGGCTATCGCCACATGCTTAGATTGGCCTTTTTGTTATGACTTATAAACCTAATCTGATCGCTACCTACATCCAAGATTGGTTCTACATTAATGCTCATCTAACCATCACCATAGGCCCGATCGTTGATGCCATGTATCTAATTCAAATTGGGCCACCAGTATAGGCAAAGGCAGAGTATAACTAGTACTATATATCACTAATGAATATATGCCAAGTGTCAAAAACTAGTCTGGCTATCACCGCCAAAATTGGCTCTACATTAGTGCTTATACGACCATTATCATAGATCCTATTATTAGTGCCACATCCACACTAGTGCTCATCTAGTCATTAGCGCCTCACTCACACTAGTGCTCATTTGGTCATCACAAAGGCCTTGCTACTAATGCCTCTCACCACATTTTTATAATTAATCCACATGTCCTCTTAAATCCATCACATCACATCTTTTAACATCTTGATATGCAAAACAATTTTTAAATCCACATCATCAAATCATGCTATCTTAATATATTTATACTCAATTCAACTCATTTAAGCCTTTTTCCAACTACATAGGATTGAATACAAGAATCTGCTTCCTCCACTCTGCTTTATTTAAAACTAATTCAATATTCAAGTTACAAATAGTTATATCTTTTTTAATTATTTCTGTTCATATTAGTTTGGGTCTACCTCAACCTCTATCCTTACCATAGATTATTAAAAGATCACTCTTTCTAACTGAAGCGTTTAAAAGGCCTTCGTTGTATATGTCCAAACCATCGTAATCAATTTTTTCTTATATTTTTATAACATACCGATATGCATAACCAAAAAAACAGGCTATCATAGCTTAAAAATAAGTCATATTCATAAATAGATAAGATATGTTGATAAATGATAAGTATAAAATTATGATGCATTTGATTAAAATATATATAAAAAATCATTAACATCATATATTGGAGTATGCAATTTTCTTATACATCCAATAAAATTACAGATAAGCTTCTTATGCATCCATAAAAGTATAAATAAGATTCTTACCTTCACTTGCAAATTCATAAATCCACTAAAATCCTCTAGCATGAATATCGATGCACAGGTACGTGTTCTGAAGTTCCTGCTTAGTCACAAATGGATGTTACCTATAATGATTAATTCTAAATTCATTATTTATTATTCAATTAATCCTCAATATACTTGATCACACGATTGGAATTGTCTCAAAAATCAATTTAGATCTAATTATGTTGGGATCTAAGTAATTAGGTTAGATCTAGCCCCATCTTAAGTTAACTAGGCCAAGTTCTAATCAATTAAAGTTAGGTCTAGGCTTAGATCAACTCAATTAGGCACTAGTTAGGCTAAAACTCCTCTAATTAGAGTTCACTTAAGCTAGAATTCCTCTAAGTAGGTTTCAATTAGGCTAATGCACCTCTAATTAGGGCTTAATTAAACCAATAGGGTCTAATTAGGCATGTCCACATCTAGCATATCCGCCAATGTCATTCAAATGCAAAACAGCCGATGGAATTGATGCTGTGTTCTCATTTCTCTACGTCACTTTATTCTGTCAGATGATACTGTAAAATCTCAAAATTTACGGCTAGAATTTTGAACAAAATAAGAAACAAAAAAAAAGGAAGGAGGATATGAGAAGACATAGATATGATTAAGATGATAACTATAACTGCATGGATGCTTATCAAGCTGAACATACAGCCAACCAGTCAGCTGGTTGCTGTCCTTCACATGGCAGAGATCTAGGGTTCAAAGTTTTATGGTGGCATCCCCACCATTTTTTTTTCCAAAAAAAAAGCTGTATGTATATAGAAAAAAGACACTTGACTAAATTTAGCACAAAACACACCTAAGCACTTTTCCATAAAGCACCAGAATCCACAAGTTTGATGTAGGCATCTCTGAAATCATCAAAAAATTTCACTTGATCACCTGCATACGTCCTGATCCACCTGCAGAAACGAGTAGCTTGTGCATCAATCATACTCTTAACAATGAAAACTTCCTCTACACAACATCAGAACCATAAATAGAATGGACAATTTCGTGATGTATGGAAGCTGATATGGAGCAGAAAGACCTTAAACACTCATCATCCTCAACAAGTGCTCGATCTGATGGCAACCCTATCATGCTTGACATACCAGCTGCATGAAATGAGAAAAAGACATTAAAAATTGATAGATGAAGACAAATATTACATAAATTATTAAGAAAAGCTGACAAAGCTGTTAATGCCAGGAACCGACCAGGTAGTAGGCTAATCCATGGCATGCAATAGAACAGGACATGAGAAGATATATCATAAGGAAAATTGTTCTTTTGACAAGGTAAATTATGACAGTGGAGAAAGATGCTGACAGAGGAAAGTCTTGTAGTTTGTGCAAGGTTTTCAATACCAGTTAAGACACCCATGCTGGTAACTCACTGAAACTGTCCATACGGTACAGTCTGCTTCTTGGTATCTGAATCCATTGCAGGTGTGTACTAAGTATTGGTTCCCTACTAGTTCATGTTGGTACATCTGATGCTGACCAGTATGGTCTGATATCAAAAAACATTTCATGTTTCTACTTCTTAAGATACAATTTACAAAATGACCTTATCCACAGGCTGCCATTGACAGCTTACCTAACTTTGAGGTTAATAACCAACCATGACCATTTTCCAAAAGAAAACACTCAGGGAGTAAATTCATTACTGTGTTCAACATTCTGTCTCCAAACGATGTATAAAATGATACGTATCTCCAGTTTATATAAGTTATATGAACATCACAAACTAGAGCTTGAATCATCACCTGAAGCTGTCCATGGTTTCTCGAGCAGTATTTTGTAGTAGGCATTGTCAAAAACATTAGGATTTCCAAAGCCCTTACTTCCAATCGTATGCGCTCCTGATAATGCAACAAGCTCTCGGGTGCTGTCAACACAAATATATCATCATGCATTTAGTTATTGGTTTTTGAGATTATGAGAGGCTAGTGCTCACCTTCTACCCCATATCCACCCCATTTCTCAAGGACCAACTCTAACTGGAATTGGACCTCTGCACCCTTGTCCAAGTGACAAGGAGTGATATCTCCCGAGTAAGTGCTTGATGGAATGCATATAGTTACCGTAAAAGGGACAACATGGATAATATACGCAAAAGGATTTGCAGGAGATGTGATACCCATATGCAAGGAGTCAATATACTGCAACATTTGGACCACGTGAGATTACTTGTTTCACAACATCTCCTGACTTCTTTATATTCTAGCCATAATTTTAATGTGTATTATTAATAACAGGGCTAATTTCACAACTCAAAATACCAGGTATTTTAGGTCATAAAGTTTGAAGGTAAAGAAGCACAATTTGAGAGACATTTAATTGGTATGATAATTCACATTACTTGGATCAGCATGTAGCGATATGGTGCAGCCCAAACTAATCTTTGGTGTGTTGGCTTAGCCAAGCTTGCTCCAGAGAAGCTAGCAGAGAACCCACTTGTGTTATCCATAAACAACTGGTCTTCCAGAAGACACCAAGATGTAGAAGAAATCAGAAGCATGTGGTCTTCAATATTATTAAGAATAGTGAAGGATGTTTCTTTGTTCTAAGGGTGAGGTAGTGTTCTTGTTCACTTTGTTTGGGAGAACTTCCATTTCAGCAATTATTTCTTTCTCTTCTCCTTTCATTTCTTGGGCTGTCACTAGTCATTGACTTGTTAAGGGGGATGACACTTTGTTGATCTATACTTAAACTTGTCTTGAAAATTTCAATTATAGAATTGACTAGATAAGCACTGAAGACAAAAGATTACTGAAGCTCAGAAAATCAATTACCAATGAATTATGATTTTATACACAACTAGAAAATAACATGGCATATGAAGTCCTGACTGGGCAAATACTTTCCGAAGGCCATGTTCAAATCTCTAAAATAGAACAATGATGACTCCACTAAGACACTCAAGAATGAAAGCATTAAGCCCAGCAACCAAGCAATGACTTTCAGCAAAAGAGGACCAGCTTTGGGAACCCCAGCTGACAAGTCAAGCTATACACCAGTCAGAACAATACACATCAATTCCAATAGGTCGCTGATTCGACACTGCTAACCTAAAAATATAACATCATTAAGAATTTATGACTAAAGAAGGAAAACATGGTTGGATGCAAGCTGTTAGAACTAGTTTATGTTTGCACAAAGTGGGACTGGTTCCAAGTCCAGGAACAGAGAAGAACCAGTCCTTTGAAAAGGCAAAAAAAGGAGAGAAGTGCTCATTAAAAAACCAAAAAAGTATTTGCATTAGATACCTGTAAAACTTCAAAAATTTAAAAAGAACCTTGTCTTGTGACAAGATTTTTGATATGTGGATATGACATCCCAAAAAGCTATAAGCTTGCAGAATTAGAGGAACTTAAGAAAGCAATTTTACAACCATAGAATGAGCAAAAGAAGCTCAAAAAGATGCGATACATAGGGTGAAAGATCACTGCAACCAAGGTAAACTATATCAATTAGTACATTATCGCACCACACACCATACCATACAGTACACCGTACCATACAGTACCATCCCAATAATGTACATGTACCGGTATAGGAGGCATACCGACACTTGATATTGGGGATGTATCAGGCTTACCAATACTGTATTAGAATTTTACTAGTATGCCTCTTAAGCTCAAGATGATGAACTATGACTACAACCAAGAGCTACCTAGCACTAACCATGAAGAGAAGAAAAGACTTTCACTGTGCAAATCTATCCTTTTTTTTCTAAGCAAAGGTTGTTTTCATGCTTAATGTTTATTTTATAATACTATAATCATATGTGATATGCCAACAGTTACATATGGAACAAAACATACTTGTCGCTGCATGTACGATGAAAAAAAAGGAGTCATGCTCAAGAGTGGATCCAGATCACACAATTATATATCAATTAGAAGATCTAATAATCTAAATACTAAGAATAAGAAAATTTTAAGTAGACCTGTCATGAAAGTGCAGAACTCACTAGAAGCCTTTCTCTAAAAAGCATCTCTTTAAACCAGCAGCATCCAGCGATTCTTGAGGAAGTTTCCCTTGAGGATCAGGCATCCTACAAGGTAATGATTTCATTGTCAATGTGAAGAATGAGTTGATGGAGAAGCCTACAAACGTTTAAAGAAAATCTTGAGAATCACTCCAAGTCAACTTGAGTGAAGGTCTCATAAGAAACCTAACTAAGAAAGCCAAAATCTTATATAAAACCAGAGGATGCTTCTCAGATTACTTCTATAAGACCAAAAATGACTTAATTCACTTGACCTTTAAGCATAGTTAGGTTAGATTTAACTTTTGGTATTGAAGATTGGCCAAAATAGTTAACTTGGGATTAACATAAGAAGTTGAACCTTGAGTCTAGTCGGCCTAATTGAACAGGAATCTCTGGTCCTCCACACAACAAAACAGCCACAGCACCAGCCACAGCAATTAAGTCCGCCCAAGACACTAACAAGTTAAAACCTCAGGTTTTAGGGGAGGTGCAGAATTCCATTAACAGACGAAACCTTGCATGATGTAAATTATATACCCTGTTGAATTTGGTCAATTTCCTTCTTCACTTTCTGTAATATCTACAGGCATTCGTCAAATTGAAAAAAGTTAGATATTGGACAACACCCAAACAAAAATGATGGTCTTGTAGAAATTTGGTATAAGAATGACATCACATATGGGCACATGGCCCCAGATGCAATACATATATGTACGAGCTTAAACGTGAACACAGAGATGCATGTCTGTTTGCATGCATGTATATGTGTTTCAGAGAGACAGAAAGAGAGAGACCTTTAAGGATTTACCAAGATCAGCATTTTCAGGTCTGTCAAGCTCGTAAATTATAGACCCATTCATGCCACCTGCAACAAATTGTGATAAGATAAATAATTGAAAGTAGAAAAAAAATAGATTGCAATTTTTTGTTTTCAAAAGTTGAAGTCAAGAAAGAAGTAAACATGCTGAGTTAGCTATCAGTCACAAAATTAAAATTGCATCCTTTGTTTTTCAAGGACCATCAACTTTTCGTTTTCAAATGTCAAAGTCCAGAAAGAAGTAAATATGGTAAGTGAACTATCAGTCACAAAATTTAAATTGCATCCCTCGTTTTTTAAGGAGCATAAATTGCATATCTTCTTCAAGGAGCATAAATTGCACATCTTCTTCAAGTTATGGACATTTGCATCATACCAAAACATCATCAAGCATAATCTACTATAAGATAAGAACCTGAATTCTCATTTATATCAAATGTCCCTGCATCATGGAAAGCCATGCGAAGCATACCAGCAGCTTTACTTTTGGACAAAATATTCCTCAACTTACTTTGGATAATTGATACTTTATCTGAATCAACCCTGAAACATTAAACATTACAAAATAATCAAGTTGAGAATTTCCACTGGAAGTCCTAGATGCATTTTAACTGCACTTTTGTGCCTTTAATGGGATGAAGAAGATTACTTCATAAAGCAATGCCATAAAAAATGGAAGACATTGATTTAATAAGGAGGTGGATATATATTAACTTATTCACTGGCATTCAGAAATCAGGAGTAAACCAACTTAGGTGGTATCTTAGTGGGTGTCTACTTGTTTCACTTTTTCGGGGAAACTGGACTAGTTCGATCTGGCACGAATATACAGAACTGTAACTGGTTTCAGATTCTGGATTTTGGCCATGGATGGATGTGATCAGATTTTTGTTTTTCTCTAGATTTCTGGATTTTCCAGCCATAATGGACCATTTTAACTGTTTCCTGCTTGTTTAATCAGATTATAATGGGTTTGTCCTTGCCAATTTAGTTTTGTTGGATAAACACCAGGCCTAGTTGATAAGTCAAAGCCAACACAAGTTTATGTTGGGCATGTACTACCCAACCTAATTGTACTCCAATCCTTTGTAGATGTATATGTTGTCCATCTTGGTTGCCCTTTAGAATGGCTGTGTCTCTCCAGTGGAGGGCTTGGGTTTGCCTCTCATATGGAGAGGTTTTGTGTGTTAGGAAAAGGCACCATTTTGTTCCATACATTCTTCTTCTAACCAATAGCTGCAATGGACACTCCACGGCCTAATCTGATATAATAGGCAAGTGCAATAAAAGAGTTAGGTTAGATTTAGTTTCAGAGTAGAGATCTTCAGCTTATCATGATTCCTTGTATGAAAAAGGGGTGGATAGACTGCCACATAAGGTGCTTTGCTTTAGTTTGCAAGTTAATCATCTAGCATATATGGCATGAAGGCATCTAGGACAAATGGCTTGGTTTGGTTAAAGAAAAGTTGTCAATCTCATCACAATTTTATTAGAATATATGTAACTCAACTCAACTTATCTAAGCCTTTTCCAACTATATGGGGTCGGCTACATGAATCTGCTTCCTTCACTCTGCTCTATTCAGGACCAAGACGATATTTAAATTACAAATAGTTATATCTTTTTTAATTATTTCTGTCCATGTTAGTTTAAGTCTACCTCTATCTCTATTTTTACCATGAATTGTTAAAAGATCACTCTTTCTAACTGGAACATCTAAAGGTATACGTTGTATATGTCCAAACCACCGTAGTCGATTTTCTCTCATTTTATCTTCAATTGGGTCTAGTCCTATTATTTCTTTTATATGTTTATTTCTAATTCTATCTTTTAAAGTTTTTCTACATATCCATCTTAACATACGCATTTCTGTTATACTTAATTTATTCATATGTTGTTTCAATATTGCCCAACACTTTGTTCCATATAGCATAGCAGGCCTAATAGCAGTTTTATAAAAATTTTCTTTCAATTTTAATGGGATGCGTCGATCATACAATACTCCTGACGCACTCCACTTAATCCATCCTGCTTTAACTCTATAATTCACATCTTCACCTATTTCACCTTCTTGCTGGATAATTGATCCCAAATACCTAATTTTTTCACTCCTTGATATCTATTGGCTTACAATTTTCATTGTTTCTTCATTTGTATTTCTACTCCTAGTAAAATTACATTTCATGTATTCAGCTTTAGTTCTACTAATATTAAAACCTTTAAATTCTAAAGCCTCTCTCCAAATCTCTAGCCTAGCATTTACTCCAGATTTAGTTTCACCAATCAACACTATATCATCTGCAAAAAAAAAAATACACCATAGGATATTATTTTGAATATGTTTAGTTAATTCATCCATAACTAATACAAAAAGATACGGACTTAAGGTAAATCCTTGATGTAAACCTACAATAATTAAAAACTCACTAGTTTCTTCTATTGTTTTAACAATAATTATTGCTCTATCCTACATATCTTTTATCAATTCTATGTACCTTTTGGTAACTCCTTTTTTCTCTAAAACCCATCATATTATTTCTCTAGATACTCTATCATACACTTTCTCTAAATCAATAAAGACCATATGAAGGTCTTTTTTTCTTCTCTATATCTTTTCATCAATCTTCTTAACAAATAAATAGTTTTCATGATCAATCTTCCAGGCATAAATCCAAATTGATTATTTGATACCAAAGTTTCAGCTCTTAATCGATTTTCTATTACTCTCTCCCATAATTTCATTATATGACTCATTAGCTTAATCTCTCTATAATTTGCACAGTTTTGAATATCTCCTTTATTTTTGTATATGGATATTAATATGCTTTTTCTTCAATCATCTGGCATTCTTTTAGTTGTTACAATCTTGTTAAATAAATTGATTAACCACATGACTCCAATTTTTGTTAAGCCTTTCCAAACCTCAATAGGGATCGTATCTGGTCCTAATGCCTTTGCATTTTTTATTTTACTCAAAGCCTTTTTAACCTCAAGCATGCTAAATCTACAAAAAAATTATGCTCATTTGTTACTCATAGGTTATCACATCCTTCTATCCTTAAATTTATCAAATTATTTTTATTTAATAATTTTTTAAAATAACTTTTTCATCGTTCTTTTATCTCTTCTTCTTTTACTAAGACTCTTTCATCTTCATCCTTAATACATTTAATGTAGTCAAGATCTTTTGTTTTCTTTTGTTTTCTTTATTTTGTTAGTATATATATGTAGTCTTTTTACCTTCTTTCATATCTAGTCTATTATATAAATCATTATAGGCTTTAAGTTTGGCATTACTTACCGCTTTTTTAGCTTCTTTCTTTGCATCCCTATACTTTTTAAGACTTTCTTTATCCCTAACCTCTTGTCAAATTTTATAGTTTGCCCTTTTAAGCTTGATGGCAGCTTGAACTTTCTCATTCCACCATCAAGTTTCCTTTTCTACTAGTCATACTCCTTTTGATTCTCCTAAAACTTCTTTTGCTATGTTTTTTTATGCATTTAGTTACTTTTTTCCACATTAAGTTGGGATCACTATCTATATTCATAGTCATTACTCTTACTAACTTTTTTTAAAAATAATTCTAGTTTTTCTTCTTTCAAATTTCATCATTTAATTTTTGAATTAATAATTTTACATTTTACTCTATATTTCATTTTTATCCATATGTCTGCTACCATTATCCTATGTTGTGAAGTTAAACTTTCTTTTGGAATAACTTTACAATTTTTGCATGTTATTTTATCTTTCTAGTTAAGAAAAAGTTTATTTAACTTTTATTAGATCCACTTTTAAATGTTATTAAATGTTCATCTCTCTTTTTAAAACAAGTGTTTGCTATTGTTAGATCATACGTCACTGCAAAATCTAATAAGCTCACATCGGCTTCATTTCTATCTCTAAATTCATATCCTTCATGTAACATTTCATATCCATCCCTCTGTTTACCTATATGTCCATTAAAATCTTCTCCTAAATATATATTTCTTCTTATGATATTTTTTGCATTACTTCATCTATATCTTCTCAAAATTATGTCTTAGTTTGTTGGCCTAATCCTACTTATGGTGCATATGCACTAATTATGTTAATTATATTATTTTTAATTATAAGTTTTAGTGATATAATCCGATCTCCTTTCCTAGTTACCTTAACAACATATTCCTTAAAATTATTGTCTATAATTATTCCTACTCAATTTTTATTTTTATATTTTCAATGTAATATAATTTATATCCTGTATTCTCTATTTCTCTAGATCTTTCACCTATCCATTTAGGCTCTTATAAGCATATTATATTTACTTTTCTCCTAATCATAGTATAAACTATTTTTATAGTTTTACTTGTTAGTGTTTCTATGTTCCATGTTGCTACTCTAAGCTAACTATCATGGACTAACTTCTTTATCCGCACTCGTCCGTAGTGCAGGAACCCTTGCTCACTTATCATCGCATCCGGGCGCCGGTGCGGCATTCCTTGCCCATTTTTTGAAACATCCGAAGGCAGATGCAATGCGTCTCTTAATGGGAATGTCCTAGCCCTTCGCATAGTTTGATTTGTCATATTCATGTTTTAAGGGTTCTGATGGAGCTTTATATTGACCGTTATAGCCAAGATATGGTGAACCATCCTGAACCATCTAGTTTGGGGCATACCAAACTGAAACCAGTAAGGAATCGAGACGGTTCACCATTTTGAAATGATAAAAGACATACTAATCATATTGCTCTATATTACCTCCCATACTACCTATATACCGTCCACATACCACTTTCATACTATTCCAAAATAATATTGAAATAGTACGATATGCCCCATACCATACCGAGCTCGTACTGAAACAGTACTGGTTTTTTATATGATGAACCTTGGTTATATCAAAAAAAGACTAGCAAAAATGAGCAATTCAACATACCTCCATCAGTTGCTCATATAGTTCCATTGGTCCAAAAACTAAAGCTTACTGGCACAACACATAAATCCAAGCCTTGTTTATAAAAGCCTAAGACTGTTATTGGAGAGGAAGTTCAGTGAAATGGTGGCAAAACAAACACATTTGCAACAACTGAGGCTGCCAGCCCTTTTTCCCCTTTTTTGATTTGGCTTTGGTATACCTTGGTTGGCATACCTTATATGATTATAACTTATACTTCCTAACTTCTATCAATGCACAAGTAGTCTTAACTGTTCCAAAAGAAGCACCTATCTTAACAATACAGACAGAAATTTTTCTTTTTTTCCTGCAAGCATTATAGGCAGTAGACTTTAGAACATGCAAATGCATGTTATAGTCTAATTTAACGGGAACATCTCAAGCCATCTAAGGATCATAATGAAAGGTTTGCAAGAAACTCATTTATTTATTAAATATACATCTCTGTCTCTGTCTCTGTCTCTCTCTCTCTCTCTCACACACACACACACATACACACACACACATGCTCACTAGCTTCCGAGACTAAAGAAATTGAATCAAAATAGGGGTTCTTTCTATCAATTTATTAGTGAAAGGAGTGCATACAGTGAAAGGTCAAGCTTAAGATGGTCTTGGCATTAACATTATAATAGAAGAGAGTAGAGATAAACTATCAATATCACTGCCATCATGATTCATCAGTTTTTCTCATCCAAGATATCTCCAATCCACTATATACCAAATCATACCAAACTATGGTTGGAGGCAAACCAAACTGGTCTGGAACTAGGATGGTTTAGCCTTTCGGTTTGGTTTGAAGGGCAAACCACCTTGAACCAAATCGAATATCTATTTGGCCTGATTTAGAATGGTTCATTGATTGGAGCCCCCTATTCCACCCCATCAGTTTGGTACAATATGCTTGGTACCAAATCATACTGTCAGATACCAAAACCGTATCAATTTTCAATATGGCAAACCTTGATCCAATCATTTAGAGTGAACATGATGATGTTTTTACTCAGTGTTTGAAGAAGATATAGCTTTATGGAGAAAGGGAGAAATAAATATTAACACTATGAAAAGCAATGCAGTGGAAGTATGACATTCAAGCTTACACTTCTGCTATCTGATGCAATGGAAGTATAAAAGGAACCATTGCCATCAAAGTGACACCTCTCCTTCCATAAACAGCAGAAAAGCTGCCCCTGTCTGCAGCCAAAAATCAGATATTTTTATCAGAGAGACAAAGGAGCTCAGCAAGAACTAAAAGCAAACTTTTTTGAGGCAAAACAAGTTTGCTAATTACTGTTCTAATGCCTGCCGCCTTTCCTAATACTTGAAATGAGAACGCTACCCAAGACCACTTCTAGATTAATGGTGGAAGAAATCTTTACCATGATACCTTCTACTTTTAATGGTAGAACATATCCATTGATTGAAGTTCTGCATAAAAGCTTCCTATTTTTTCTTAGTTGAAGCCAGCGAATATTCTTAGCGCAACCATCATTCTTGATGGGGCCAATTGACCCCATGAAAAAAAAATTTTATGAACGGCCTCGAAGGACGATGGCCTCCAGCGTCGGCCCCCAGCGCTGGCCTTTGGCTACGGCCTCCAGCGCCAGCCTCCAGCGTCGGCCTCCAGCGCCGGCCTCCAGCGCCGCGCCTCCAGTCCAGTGCCGACCTTCAGCGCCGGCCTCTAGCGTTGGCCTCCAGCGTCGGCCTCCAGCGCTGGCCTTTGGCTTCAGCCTCCAGCGTCGGCCTTCGGCGACGACCTTTGGCTCCGGCCTTTGGCTACAACCTCCCAGGCCGGCACCTCCAAGACAGTCGGCCCCAAAGGCCGACACCTACCAAGACCGGCACCTCCAAGGCCGGCACCTCGAAGACAGTCGGCCCTAAAGGCCGACACCTACCAAGACCAGTACCTCCAAGGCCGGCACCTCGAAGACGGTCGGCCCCAAAGGCCGACACCTACCAAGACCGACACCTCCAAGGCCGGCACCTCGAAGACAGTTGGCCCCAAAGGCCAACACCTACCAAGACCGGCACCTACAAGGCTACGACATCTCCAAGCTAGGCGGCCCCGGTTCCTAGCTGGCCCCGGCCCGTCCAAGCCAGGCGGCCCCGGCACCTTCCTAGCCGGTCCCGGCCTCTCCAAGCCAGGCGGCCACGGCACATTCCTAGCCGGCCCCGGCCCGTCCAAGCCAGGCGGCCCCGACACATTCCTAGCCGGCCCCAACCTCTCCAAGCCAGGCGGCCCCGGCACATTCCTAGCCGGCCCCGGCCCGTCCAAGCCAGGCGGCCCCGGCACATTCCTAGCCGGCCCCGGCACCTTCCTAGCCGGCCCCGGCCCGTCCAAGCCAAGCGGCCCCGGCACCTTCCTAGCCGGCCCCTCCAAGCCAGACGGCCCTGGCACCTTCCTAACCGGCCCCGGCCTCTCCAAGCCAGGTGGCCCCGGTACATTCCTAGCCGGCCCCGACCTCTCCAAGCCAGGCGGCCCCGGTACATTCCTAGCCGGCCCCGGCCTCTCCAAGCCAGGCGGCCCCGACACCTTCCTAGCCGGCCCCGGCCCGTCCAAGCCAGGCGGCCCCGGCACCTTCCTAGCCGGCCCCGGCCTCTCTAAGCCAGGCAGCCTCGGCACATTCCTAGCTCGGCCCCGGCGTCTCCCGTTCCCACCAGATCAGCCCCAGCATGGCCCTATCAGTTCAGGGCGCCATCTCTGACGTGCGCCGCCTGACAACGCTGGATCCAACAACCTACCGGTAATATCGTTGATGGGACAGAACCTACCTACCCAACAACTGATGGGACTTAACCCACCAACCAGCCCAGATTTACGCAACGGCTCAGCAGACATTCTGACTTCACGAAAACCCACATGATCGTGCCAGCATCAACCCCTATAAAAGGGTAAATCACGTCGAGAACCAGGTAACACAAGTTTACACACTTGATGCCCTAACTCTCAGAAGAACAATCTAATTCTTCAGAGATCTCTCCCTTCTCAAGAGCTCTCTCGAGCTCCTTCTTTGCTGTGACCTCGGTCACTAACTAGGGCATCGGAGGGTCCCATCGGAGAACCCCCTCCGGTCTTGGGACTTCTTTGCAGGTAACCTGATGAAGAAGGAGAGCCTCCATTCCCGACGTCCAGGAGAGGTGATCGAGCGTCATCAGATTGGCGCGCCAGGTAGGGAGGCGATAAGAAAAAGTAGCAAACGTTCCCCCGGAGCTACATCCTTCGTCCCCTCTCTTCTCCCAGAGGCCATGGTGGTGACGCGAGCTCAGGATGCCTCCGTCAGCTGTCCGGCGGGGCTCCTCCCGCCAGCTAGGCAGCAGGAGGCCGATCCCCCTACTACTAACCCTCCGGTTGCTTGCCCGCTGCCGGACGCTGCTGTCCAAACAGCAGAGCAGCTGACAACCCTCTCCCAGCAAGTTCAGAATCTCACTGCCATGGTCCACGGGCTCTAGCAGCAGCAGTCCGTGGCCACCCAGCACCAGACCGCTCCCCCCGCTAGTCAGCAGTCGGCGAGGGGAGGCTCCCCCCGGCGGGGGATCGGCCGACGTCAAGCTTCCCCCAGGAAGCCTCGGCGCGAGCCCTCCAAGCGGCCACGGTCCCCTGACCACGACCACGGCTCCGGCGAGTTTCCTCCCAAGCCACATCATCACGAGGAACCCAGGCAAAAGTCCCGACTTCCGTCTCCATCTCCTTCAGCCTCCTCTTCTTCTTCTTCCTCCGAGCCATCTCGGAGGGCCCTGACGATCAACCGCCAGGCGGAGGAACGCCTGGAGTACAACCGGTGCCTCGACGAGCTCGCCAGAAAGATCAACCATCAGCCGGAAGAAGAGCTCGACACTCGTCCTCCTTACACCCGCCGCATACTGGAAGAACCGGTTCCCTCCAGGTTTCGCTTCCTCCAGGTGGACCCGTACGACGGTACGACCGACCCCCTCGACCACCTCGAGAGCTACAAGGCCATGATGCAAGTCCAGAGCACCTCAGACGCCCTTCTCTGCAAGCCTTCCCTGCAACTCTGCGGAAGGCCGCCCGTGCGTGGCACTCACGCCTGTCCTCCCACAGCATAGACTCCTTCCGGGAGCTGGAGAGGGCATTTTTGGCCCACTTCGACGCCTGCCGCTGGATCCCAAGGGTGGCGGACAGCCTCTTCTCCGTCCGTCAGAAGGAAGGAGAGTCACTGCGGGACTTCGTGTCCCGATTCAAAACCACCGCCCTCGAGGTCTACCATCTCGATGATGCGGTGGCCACCCTGGCGCTGAAGCGGGGACTCCTTCCGTCCCGCTTCACCTTCTCCCTGGATAAGAAGCCCCCGGGCTCTTACTCCGACCTCCTCCTCCGGGCCCAGAAGTACATCCGGGCGGACGAAGCCGACCTCACCCGCCGGGAGTCTTCGAAGAGCTCCAGCCACAAATCCGCTTGCCCTAAGCCGAGCGGACCTCCCCGACATCACCGATCCGACCCACCTCGCCGGTCCGACAATAAGCGCCGAAGCCTTGCCCCGACGAGAGTAAGCTCACTCCCCTCCTTGCCCCTCGATCCCACATCCTGATGGAGATCGAGGGCGAGCCCTACCTTCAACGTCCTCCCCCCATGAAGAAAGGTGTGCCCCGTGACAGAAGCTGCTATTGTCGATTCCACCGAGACTACGGCCACGACACCGACAGCTGCTACAGCTTGAAGCGGGCCATCGAGGAGCTCATCCAACGGGGCTACCTCGGCAAGTACGTCCAGAAGATGGCACAGCCGCTGCCGGCCATCATGGGGCCTCCACCAGTTCAAGCCACCGTCGACAACACCCCCACGGAACGGACTGTCGGGATGGTATCCTGGGGATCAGCCTCTGCGTCCAAGCGGCCGAGGGGGAGGAGGCGCCAAATAATGTAACGCCCCGAGGGGAGACTGCTGTCATGGAAAATGTAAACAATGAAGGCGTAGTCGTCGCTATGACGATCGCCAAACACCCTGTAAAAAGGATATTAGTTGATAGTGGCAGCTCGGCTGACATCCTTACTTACGACGCCTTTGTTCGGATGGGATTACCTTTTGACTCCCTTCAGCCCGTGGCAACCCCGCTGGTCGGGTTCACTGGAGATTCCGTGAGGGTTGAGGGCGAAATATCCTTGTCTATGACAGCTGGAACCCCACCATGCCAAAGCACCGTGATCATGAAATTCCTAGTCATGAGGATCCCTTTGGCATACAACGCCATTCTTGGGCATCCCGGCCTGAATCTATTGGACGCGATTATCTCCACCCGACGCCTACTGGTGCAGTTCCCCACCAACGCGGGAGTTGGAGAGATGCGCGGGGAGATAGGCCCGGTCTTACCTTGCTATCATACGACGTCAAGCCCTTTGGAGGCCGACCCGGCCCTGGAAGCATCCGATCCTAGAGATTCCGCCAAAGGAGGAGAGCCCGCCGAGCACCTCCTGACTTTCCCTCTCAAAGATGACCCAACAAGGACCGTCCGTGTGGGCGGACTCCTTCCCCTGGAAGACCGGGAGCGCCTCTTAGCTTTCCTGCGGGCTAACTCGGTCTCTTCGCCTGGTCAGCGTCTGACATGCCCGGCATCCCTCCGGAGGTCATCACCCACAAGCTCAACATCGACCCGCGCCACCGTCCAATCCGTCAAAAGAAGAGCTTTGCCCCCGACCGACAAAGGGCGATTGATGAAGAAGTCAACAAGTTGATCAGTGCCGGCCACATCCGGGAGGCGCACTACCCAAGCTGGCTGGCCAATGTAGTCATGGTGCGCAAGGCAAACGGGAGCTAGAGGATCTGTCTAGACTTCACCGACCTCAACAAGGCGTGCCCAAAAGACAGCTTTCCTTGCCGAGAATTGATCAGCTGGTCGATTCCACCTCTGATCACGAGCTTCTCAGCTTCATGGACGCCTTCTCCGGATACAATCAGATAAGGATGGACCCCGACGATGAGGAGCACACCTCTTTCGTGACAGAGAAAGACATTTACTGTTACAAGGTGATGCCTTTCGGCCTCAAGAATGTAGGAGCGACATATCAAAGGCTGATGAACAAGGTGTTCCAGGACCAGCTCGGCCGGAACATGGAAGTCTATGTGGACGACATGCTGACAAAGAGCACCCGTGCCACCGACCACATCTCCGACCTGGAAGAAACTTTTAACAACCTCCGTCGCTTCCAAGTTAAGCTGAACCCTAAGAAGTGTGCTTTCAGGGTCACGGCAGGTAAATTTCTGGGCTTATGGTGACCCAGCGCGGAATCGAGGCGAACCCAGAGAAGATTAGTGCCATACTCGACATGAGGCCGCCGTCCAACAAGAAGGAAGTGCAACGGCTAACGGGAAGGATAGCGGCTCTGAGTCGTTTCCTCTCAGATCGGCGGAGAGGTGCTTGCCTTTCTTCAAGGCCCTGCGGAAGGTGAATGGTTTTGCATGGACGGACGACTGCCAGGAAGCTTTCGATGGTTAAAGGCGTTCCTGTCCTCCCCACCGCTCCTCTCCAAGCCGAGAGACGGGGAGAGTCTTTTCCTTTACTTAGCCGCCTTCTCAGAAGCCGTCAGCTCAGTCCTGGTGCGCCTTGACGCTGACGGAGCCCAAAGGCCTGTCTACTATGTGAGCAAGGTCCTACACGACGCCGAGGTCAGGTATTCCAAAACAGAGAAAGTTATTTTCGCCTTGATAGTCTCTGCCCGGCGTCTCCGCCCGTACTTCCAAGCCCATCCTATCGTGGTGCTCACGAACCAACCTCTCCGAGCCATCCTGGCCCGTCCGGATACTTCGGGTCCACTTGCCAAATGGGCCATCAAGCTAGGAGAATTCGACATCTCTTTCCAAGCACGACCGGCCTTGAAGTCCCAAGTCCTGGCCGACTTCCTGGTCGAGTGCACTTGGGCGGAAGAAGATCTCAAGGAGGTTCCTGGGGAGCAGCCCAGGCCCGAGCCGAGAGGTGATGGAGAGACCTGGATCCTCCATGTGGACGGCGCATCGAATTCTCAAGGGAGTGGCGCTGGCCTCATTCTTGCCAGGCCGGAAGGAGAAAAAACCGAGTGCGCCCTGAGATTTCTTTTTGAAGCCACCAACAACCAAGCGGAGTACGAAGCCCTGCTGGCCGGGTTAAGGTTAGCCCAGGAGGTTGGAGCAAAGCACCTTAGAGCCTACACGGACTCGCAACTCGTCTCCGGGCAAATCAACGGAGAGTATGAGGCGCGCGATCCCGTTATGGCGCAATATCTGAAAAAGGTTCAACTCTTGACCTCCTCACTGCCCTATTTCAGCATCAGTTACATCCCCCGAAGTGAAAACGCAAAGGCCGACGTCCTCTCTCGATTGGCTACCTCCCCGACGGCTTGACAAGGGACGCCTACATTGAATATCTAGAAAGGCCCAGTATAGAGGATGGGGAGGAAGTCCTCCCGCTCACCCCGGAACCTACGTGGATGGACGCCTATGTCCGCTACCTCACTGACGACACCCTCCCTGACGACCGCAACGAAGCCAGATTGCTCAAGTGGAGGGCCTCCAAGTTCATCCTCCTCGACGGGCGCCTATACAGAAGGTCATTCTCCTACCCGTTGCTTAAGTGCGTAGGCCCCACCGATGCCGACTACATCCTCAGAGAAATCCATGAAGGTATTTGTGGGAACCATCTGGGGGGCAGATCCTTAGCCCAGAAGGCTCTCCGTCAGGGGTACTTCTGGCTTACTATGAAGGAGGACGCGGCCAAGCTAGTTCAAAGGTGTGACGGCTGCCAGCGCCACGCGCACATCCAGCATCAGCCGCCTGCCCCGCTGAGCCCGCTCTCGGCTCTGTGGCCCTTTGCCCAGTGGGGAATGGACATCCTTGGACCATTCCCCCCAACTTCAGGGCAACGGAGATTCTTGTTGATCGCCATCGACTATTTCACCAAGTGGGTCGAGGTCGAGGCGTTGGCCAAAATCACTGAGAGCAAAGTTAAGGCTTTCTTCTGGAAGTCGATCATATGCCGCTTTGGCTTGCCTCACACCCTCGTCACAGACAACGGCCGCCAATTCAACAACGAGGCATTCAAAGCCTTCTGCGATGAGCTAGGCATTCACCACCGATTCACCTCTGTCGGTCACCCCCAGACCAACGGGGAGGCTGAGGTCATGAATCGCACCATCCTCAGAGGGCTCAGGACTCGCCTAAACGGTTCCAAGGGACGCTGGGTAGAAGAGCTCCCCAGTGTGATATGGGCCTACCACACAACGCCCAGAGCCCCGACGGGCGAAACTCCTTTCAGCCTCTCCTTCGGGTCCGAGGCCGTCATCCCCATTGAGATCGGATTGCCCCGTCCACGTGTGGAGTCCTTCAGTGAGGAAGGCAACTCCGCGCTGATTCGGGCCAACCTAGATTTCATCGACGAGGCGCATGACAGAGCGAGACTGCGCATGTCGACCTTTCGCCAGCGAGCGGCCAAGTACTACAACGCCCGGGTTCGTCCCAAGGTTTTCCATCGTGGAGACTTGGTGCTACGAAAGGCCGAGGTATCAAAGCCTACCGAGGGGGGCAAGCTATCCCCCAATTGGGATGGTCCCTACCGCGTCGCCGAGGCGTTCCACCGGGGGCATACAAACTAAAAGAGCTTGATGGGAAGCCCATTCCACGTACCTGGAATGCGGACAACCATCGCCGGTATTATCAATGATGTACTCCCAGAAGCATAAATAATAAAAAAGGCCCTTCTGACGACACAGCTTGTCCTCCCTTAAGTCTTTCAAAAGGAGCTCACCAGCATCGCGGCCCACGGGACACCACTCGGCCCCGGCACGGCGGTGCCCCCGAGTCAGTTAAGACCCTAAAAGCTCCGTACCCGGTTGAGTCGCCACTTGGGTGGCACACAAACCCCCAAGCTGGTTCAAAAGGAGCTCACTGGCATCGCGACTCACGGGACACCACTCGGCCCCAGTGCGGCAGTGCCCCCAAGTCGGTTAAGACCCTAAAGGCTCCGTACCCGGTTGAGTCGCCATTTGGGCGGCACACAAACCCCCAAGCTGGTTCAAAAGGAGCTCACTGGCATCGCGGCCCATGGGACACCATTCGGCCCTGGCACGACGGTGCCCCCGAGTCGGTTAAGACCCTAAAGGCTCCGTATCCGGTTGAGTCGCCACTTGGGCGACACACAAACCCCCAAGCTGGTTCAAAAGGAGCTCACTAGCATCGCGGCCCACGGGACACCACTCGGCCCTGGCACGGCGGTGCCCCCGAGTCGGTTAAGACCCTAAAGGCTCCGTACCCGGCTGAGTCGCCACTTGGACGGCACACAAACCCCCAAGCTGGTTCAAAAGGAGCTCACTGGCATCGCGGCCCACGGGACACCACTCGGCCCCGGCACGGCGGTGCCCCCGAGCAGGTTAAGACCCTAAAAGCTCTGTACCCGGCTGAGTCGCCCCTCGCAGCGATTCCCACACCCCCGAGGCAGTTCAAAAGGAACCTAACGACTCTCAGCTCTCAGGTCACCCTCCGGGGTTCACTCCCAGACCCCGCGTTGGGAGAGGATTACTAGCCGCCCTCAGCTAGTCAGAGAAGGCACGCAGACGTCCACCCAAGGCAGCGCAAGATACCAAGATAAAAGTTCTACACTCCTTTCGCTTAGCCGATGCGGGGCACACAAGCTCAAGGAGTGTGGGGGGCAATTGATGGGGCCAGTTGATCCCATAAAAAATAAAATTTTTTGAACGGCCTCGAAGGCCGACGGCCTCCAGCGTCGGCCCCCAGCGCTAGCCTTTAGCTACGGCCTCTAGCGCCAGCCTCCAACGTCGGCCTCCAGCGCCGGCCTCTAGCTCCGGCCTCCAGCGTCGGCCTCCAGCGCCAGCCTCCAGCGCTGGCCTTTGACTCCGACCTCCAGCGTCGGCCTTCGGCAATGGCCTTTGGCTCCGACCTTTAGCTACAACCTCTCAGGCCGGCACCTCCAAGACAGTCGGCCCCAAAGACCGACACCTACCAAGACTGGCACCTCCAAGACAGTCGGCCCCAAAGGCCGACACCTACCAAGACCGGCACCTCCAAGGCCGGTACCTCGAAGACAGTCGGCCCCAAAGGCCGACACCTACCAAGACCGGCACCTCCAAGGCCGGCACCTCGAAGAGAGTCGGCCCCAAAGGCCGACACCTACCAAGACCGGCACCTCCAAGGCCACGACGTCTCCAAGCTAGGCGGCCCCGGTTCCTAGCCGGCCCCGGCCCGTCCAAGCCAGGCGGCCCCGACACATTCTTAGCCGGCCCCGGCCTCTCCAAGCCAGGCGGCCCCGGCACATTCCTAGCCGGCCCCGGCCTCTTCAAGCCAGGCGGCCTCGACACCTTCTTAGCCGGCCCCGGCCCATCCAAGCCAGGCGGCCCCGGTACCTTCCTAGCCGGCCCCGGCCTCTCCAAGCCAGGCGGCCCCGGCCTCTCCAAGCCAGGCGGCCCCGGCACATTCCTAGCTCGGCCCCGACGTCTTCCGTTCCCACCAGATCAGTCCCAGCATGGCCCTATCAGTTCAGGGCGCCATCTCTGACGTGCGCCGCCTGACAACGCCGGATCCAACAACCTACCGGTAACGTCGTTGATAGGACAGAACCTACCTACCCAACAACTGACGAGACTTAACCCACCAACCAGCCCAGATTCACGCAACGGCTCAGCAGACATTCTGACTTTACGAAAACCCACGTGATCATGCCAGCGTCAACCCCTATAAAAGGGTAAATCATGTCGAGAACTAGGTAACATAAGTTTACACACTTGATGCCCTAACTCTCAGAAGAACAATCTAATTCTTCCGAGATCTTTTCCTTCTCAAGAGCTCTATCGAGCTCCTTCTCTGCTGTGACCTCAGTCACTAATTAGAGCATCGGAGGGTCCCATCGGAGAATCCCTCGGTCTTGAAACTTCTTTGTAGGTAACCTGGTAAAGAAGGAGAGCCTCCGTTCCCGACGTCAGGAGAGGTGATCGAACATCATCAATTGTTCTTGCGCCTCGAGGAGAATTTCTAGATTCAAGGTTTATCTTTATCAAAAACAAGTTTTCTTCTTTTCTTGGATTTGAATTACTAGGGGTTTTGGTGATCGAAGGTCAACAAAAAGGAGTGAAAAGAATGGACGGAGTACGGAGGGATTCACTCCCAAGAACCTGTTGTGCTCTTGCTGCCGCCTGAATCCCGGTGGGGCTCGGTCTCCAGCTTCTCCACTCGTTGGCATAGGTATCTCACTGACAACGAGAAAGGGCAAGGGGAGAAAGTCTCAGCCTCAGGATTCCTCCTCCTCCGTAGTCGTCCACCGATAGCTCCTCTTCTTCTGGTGCCATTACAGGGGAGAGGCGATGAATCCCAACAGACCACGCTGAAACCGAGAAACAATGCCGTCCCTGTCGTCATCTTCTTCAAGCGAGAGAGCACGGGAACTATGAGGAAAAAACAAGGTCGTCGGCGTGGATAAAGAAGCTGCGGAACCAAGAGCGTCTCGCGGTAGGTTGCTTTATGTGTCGGATATATATATATATATATATATACACATTTTTTTTAATGAACTTTTACTTTTTATAATAGATAATACGGCAGCGGATCCATGCAGTTGAAAAAAAAAAAAAAAAAAACTTAGATGAGTTACGTTGAGATGAATTGAGTTGAGATGATATAACACTGATATGATTTAAATTTTATAAATAAAAATAAAATAGAAAATATAAATTTATAACAAAATGCATGAATTAGATAATTAATTTTTAAATTATAAAAAGACTTTAATTAATTTAAAAATATTGATTAAAGGATAAAGTCTTTTATTAAAATTGAAGTGAAATAGATTTTTTAAAAATTGAGATTAGGATGAAAATGATTATTAAAATTATAGGCTTATGATAACTTAGAATATTGCATCTTAATTTCTTATGATCTCATATAATGCTTGATTTTATATTAAATAATATTAAAATTTATTATAAATATGTATATATAATATTTAATTTTATTATTTTAATTATATATGTGTGTGCGTGTATGTATATGTATGTTATTTCTTTTTTTTAAAAGGAGTTTTTTTTTAATCCAAATAATCAAATGATGTTGATATTAGTTATATTGATATCAAAATTCTATATTGTAAAAATTAAAAGACAATGTTAATTAATTTCTTAATTAAAAAATTATTTTTTATTAGAATAAAACAGTAACTTTATAATAATTTAATTTAATTTTTTTTTTTTATTATATATACAAATATAAATAAAATTAGCATTCTATTTTATGCTTAATTTTTATTTTAAATAAATACTAGAATCATAATGCCTATTTTCCTTATCTTTAACTTGATTTTATTTCTATATCGAAACTATTCTCTGCCCCTCTCTCAACCTAATTCATTCTGTGGGCGCAGTTAGTTTTTTCATTTTTTCCTTTTTTTTTTTTTTTTTTTTGTCTTCTGTCCAAGGCTCTGACGGTGACTTCCGCAGCCGGCCAGCCAGCCGAGGCCGTGGCTTTTTCTGCGGAGCCACGTAAAGTATTAAAAAAAAGAAAACAGAGTCGGCGTCTGCGGCAAGCAAGCACCCAGTAGCAACCAAAGGGTGAGCGCGAGCGAGAGGGAGGAGCGGGGACGATGCGAGAGGGGAAGGCAGGCAGCCACAAGTGAGTGAGTGCCGTGGGGAGAGGGAGGAGGAGGGGGAGGAAGAGGGAATCTATTCGATTCTTGTCTCTCTTCCTCCACCTCTCTCTCTCTATCTCTGTGTGTAAGTGGGTTCTTTACTTACCTTCCACCGGGGGTGCCGTGGCGGTGGTGGAGGTGAGGTGAGAGCGTTGGGAGGGGAAGAGGAGGGAGGCGTGGTTGGTTCAAGAATCTGGTTATGGCATGCCTCCGTAACAAGCAACGCCCTTCCATCTTCCGCCTTCCTTACCACACATGGCATCTTTTTCCCTGTGCCTGCCCTGCTCATCATCATCCTCCTCCTCCCCTGCAGCCTCGTCCTCCTCTTTTTCTTCTCCCGCTACCTGCCGCGCTGTCCATTCCCTCTGTCGCACAACGAAAAGGACAAGAAAACGAAGATGAAGTCTGGGATGCTCCTCTTCGCTTTTAGCTGCCTCCTTGTCCTTATTTCTCATGGTATAACTGTTTTGCGCCTTTCATTTCTTTTTTGTTTTTTCGCTGGTCATTCCCATCAATTTTTGTGAGGACGATCGGAAAGACAGAGGAACTTGTTTTTATTTTATTTTTTTAAAAAAAACTCCTGACACTTGTTAGGATGCCCATCTCATTTTTTTTTTTTTTAATCCTTCTTCTTCTTCTTTGCCTTTATTTCTTTCTATCGAAATTTCAGAACTTTCCTCTTCCCTTCTAGATATCTTCTGGAGAGTGTTTTCCTGCACTAGACGGCCAAGCCAAACGTTCCGAATCTCTTTCAAGGTGTCTTGATCTAGACATCCTAATTTTGATTAATTGTGAAGCTCTCTTTGTTTTTCCTCGGTTCCATTTTCTCTTCTATCGGCCACCTACTTTCATGGTCCCTCTGTCGCATCTCAGATAGCACTTCTCCATGTCTTCCTTCGAATTCCCATTTGCATGTGAATTTTGTGATCTGTTGTTCTTATTATGTTTAAATTGGCCGCATGATGCCTTTGACAATCCAATTTTGGGATCTCTTTCATTTTCAGATCTTTAGTTCCCTTTTTTTCCTTTAAAAACGAAAAGAAAATTAATTGAAGGCCTTGTTAGATGTCATTTATTTATTTATTTTGAATACCTTGCCGGTCTTCCAGCCTCCCCGTGAGGTCAAAAGGCTGTCCGAGTCAGTTTGGTCGCCACCCATCTATGTTTTGTACTTTTATGTGTGCATGTATGTTTGGGTGCAACGGTAAAATAAATAAATAAATTGGGATCGAGCCATGTTTACGCACATGTATACGTGTATATGTATTCATGTATGTGTACACACACATATGTGTTTGTATGCGTGTGTTCTTTGGTGCAATCACTCAATTGTATCTCTCCATGCTCCGATGGAAGATTTGTTAAATTTGAGATGTCAGATGAGCCGACCAAAATCCTCTACATATTATTATTTTTTCTCCTAACATGCATATTAATGAGTTGGATCACGATGTATATGAATGGTCTGCTGGTTATTCTCTGTTTTTGGCAGGCCTTGTGACAGTTCAGGCGTTTGCTGGAACTTATGGTATAAACTATGGTAGGATTGCTGACAACATTCCTCCACCTGAGAATGTTGTCATACTTTTAAAAGCAGCAAAGATAAAGAATGTTAGGATCTATGATGCTGATCATAGTGTTCTCAATGCGTTCAGAGGGTCCGGGCTTGAGTTGGTTGTGTCGATTCCTAATGAATATGTTACAGACATGAGCGTGAATGAAGACCGGGCAATGGAGTGGCTTAAGGAAAATGTGCAACCTTTCTTCCTGATACACGAATCCGAGGGATTGCTGTGGGGAATGAAGTGTTGGGAGGGACCGATCAAGGACTGGCAGAAGCTCTATTAGGTGCTGTCAAAAATGTGTACAGTGCTCTTGAGAGGCTTCGATTGACAAATCTTATTGAGGTCTCAACACCACATTCAGAGGCTGTGTTTGCTAATTCTTATCCACCATCATCATGCACTTTTAAGGAAAGTGTCCTTGTGTACATGAAGCCCATCTTGGACTTCTTTTCACAGACTGGTGCTCCCTTCTATGTCAATGCATACCCATTTTTGGCTTACAAAAGTGATCCTGAGCATATTGATATTAACTATGCCCTTTTTAAGCCAAACTCTGGAGTTTATGATGCAAAGACCGGTCTGCACTATGACAACATGTTGGATGCTCAGATAGATGCAGCTTATGCTGCTCTGGAAGTTGCTGGTTATGAGAAGATGGAAGTCATGATTTCAGAGACAGGTTGGGCTTCATCTGGGGATGAAAATGAAGCAGGAGCTACAGTTCAGAATGCAAGGACTTACAATTTTAATCTGCGAAAGCGGCTTTTTAAGAAGAAAGGGACTCCACTCAGGCCAAAAATTATGGTTAAGGCATATGTCTTTGCCTTATTTAATGAGAATTTGAAGCCTGGACCAGGATCTGAGAGACATTTTGGACTGTTCAAGGCTGATGGGAGCATTTCTTATGATATTGGCTTTCATGGACTGAAGCCTTCATGTGCATCTCGATCTCTCTTTTCTTGGAAGGTATGCAACATATTTAAAACTTGTAATTTCTCAAGTGACATTGTTTTTCTGCTATCTGGAAACTAGGAGTCCTCACTATCTTCCTATATACAAAATCCTTCTAGCTGTAACCTAAACAGAAACTGTTTGAACATTATCTTATTGCAATGTAGTTGTGAACAGTGATTTAAGTATTGGCGAGATAAAGGCCATCTCAGTTGTTCGGTCTCATTACAGAGAAATTTTGAGACTGGCCTTGGTCATCTCATTATGTTTTGGCCATAATACATTATAGTATTAATTTTAGATAACTCTAGTTTATCGTAAAAATATAAGTTTTGAAATTCAAATATGTTTCAAAATCAAATAAAATACTAAAGCTTCACAAATATTTTTTTTTTAAAGAAAAAGCATTCCAAGTAAGTATCAGATGCATGATTGGGTTGGAATACGGTGGGATGTGGGGCATCTCATTCTATGAAAAAATTGAAATGCTTTGGTCTCATGAGATGTAAAACTTTAATTGTGAATAATGATAACCTTTTGACATGTTATAAGTTTTGGATTTAATATTCTATATATGAAACGCTTCTTGTTGTAACCTAAACAGAAATTGTTTGAACATTATCTTGCTGTAGTGTAATGGTGAACCTTTAGGCATATTATAACTTTAGGATATATACAACAACAATCATAAAGCCTTAATCTTAAATTAGTTGAGGTTAGCTATATCAATTCTTTTTCTCCATTCTACTCAGTTTACAGTGCAAAGATATCGAATCTTTTTTTATTATTTTCTTTCTATAGTTTTTGGTCTACATGTATATTTTTTTTTCTCTCTCTCTCTATATATATATATATTAAATTTTTTCTTTGCATCAATATATCTATAAATTTACATTGCATATGTCTAAAGCATCTAAGTTATCCTTCCAATTTATCTTCCATTAGTGCTACATACTTTGTTTTACGGGTGATTTTATTTTTTATTTATCTTTTTTTGTATTATTACATATCCATCTCCATATTTTCAATTTCAGTCAAATCCATCTTTTATATATATATATATATATATATATATATATTTTCTAATTACCTTACATTTTATTTATAAACATGACCAACCTTATAGCTGTCTTATAAAAACTTCCTTTAACTTGATACGTATTCTACAGTCATATAGAATTTTAGTTGCATTCTCTGTTTTAACCAACTTGCTTTAATCTTATCATCTTTAATCTTTTCTTATTTATGAATAATTGATCCAAAATATTAAAAATGATTACTTTTAAAAACTTCATAATTCTCAATTTTTTACTCCGTTGTCATATCTATTTTTCATTGTACGAAAATTACTTTCCATATATTTTTTTTTGCTCTTCTTAATTGAAAATCTTTAAATTCTAATACACTTCTTCATAATTTTAACTTACAATTAACCTAAACCCTAATTTAATCCACTAATAATATATCATTTAAAAATAATATATACCATGAAATATCATCTTAAATATGCTTAATAAGCTTATTTATAACTAATGCAAAAAGGTAAGGATTGGAAACATGTTTCTAATATAAATCAACTATAATTGAAAACTTATAAGTAATATCATCAATGGTTTTTACACTAGTAACCACGCCATCGTACTTGTCCTTTTATTTATATTAATATATCTAATGGATACTCTATTTATTTCTAACACCTACCATAACAACATTTTTAGGAACTCTATAATATGCTTTCTTTAAATTAATAAAAATTATGTGAAGATTTTATATCTTTTCTTTTAAAAAAAACTTTTGTGATTGACCTTCCTGATATAAAATCAAATTGATTCTCTAATATTTTTATATTGCATTTTAACCCATGTGCAATTATCCTTTTCTAAAGTTTTATAGTATAACTCATGAGTTTAATA
The DNA here is from genome assembly GCA_900491605.1 of Calamus simplicifolius. Taxonomy (NCBI): domain Eukaryota; kingdom Viridiplantae; phylum Streptophyta; class Magnoliopsida; order Arecales; family Arecaceae; genus Calamus; species Calamus simplicifolius. The sequence continues at coordinate 2,025,617 of UESW01003855.1, forward strand.
CCATGATAGTTAGAATAGTTTTGAATATTATTTTTATTCTTATAAATTGATACCATGATAGTTAGAATAGTTTTGAATATTATTTTTATTCTTATAAATTGATACCATAGTTCTCTTCTTCCATTTATTAGGCATCTTCTTGGTTTTTAAGGTTTGATTAAACATATTTACAACAAAGATACTCCAAGTTTGGGATACATGCACACATATTGCTTTTCTCTTTAAATTATGTCTGAAAAAGCCAATTGTTATCTTGTGCTTTACACTTGAAAGTGTTGATTGAAATGCATTAGGTTAATTAGTACTTAATTTGATGTTGAATTTGCTTGATTGAGTGTTCTTGGTGAGCCTTAAGCTACTTTGTTGCAATATATGCTAGTAAATAGCTGCTTTGAGGCATCAAAATGATCTAAAGTATCATGTTGTGCCAAGATTGCTTTTTCACTATAGTGATGTAGCATCCTATCTTATAATTTACTTTGTTGTATCACTCCAAGGACAAAAGTTTGCCAACATAAATAGATGCAAAGAACTTTTAGTAAATAATTAAGCTCTCGATAAACCTTCTTTTTCCTAATAAATAGGAATACTTTAGAACAATACACTTTTGACTCGTCCTAACAGATCTTGCATTCTAAGACATCCAGATCATTCATTTAATAGCTTGTGAAGTAACTTGGCATTGCAAATGTAGAAACAATATTGTGCATCCTTGAAAGTTTATTATCACTGTACTTGTTTTCATTTTCATGAGTACTGTGAGCGTATGACTGAAAGAGTTGTAAATAAAATTCCATTTAAAAGAATTTTGGGTTAAACATGAGGCATGAATGCAAAGTAGGCCCATAACCCAGCAAGGTTCGCACTTCATTCACTAGGCTTGTGGCACAAGTAATCTCACATGTAGAGCATGTTGGCGCACCAAGGACAAGAATGTCAAACCTGCCGAACTCATTCTGCATGCAAAGATCAGTAAACTGTTATGTCTAAGTTACATTCCAAGAACATCATGGTTGCCCTTGAGTTTATTTTGTCCTTGTAGGATCTTATAACTGAACTGCACTTTAAGCTATTTGTTTTGTCATGTCACCATGAAAAGGGAAGCAGATGAGATGTCAGCAATATCAAGCTTGACAAACATAGATCAACAAATATATATTATGAGAGGTTAAAAATCTTGGCCTTCCATTCAGTATACAAGGTTGTGGTATGGACCTAAGGACAGTGTCACTGGTTGTTTTGTTTGAGGACAGCCAAGTAAAGGAAAAATACAGGGAGAAGAACAAAAGAAAAAGAAGAAAAATATGGATAACCAAAAGATCTGCTTTAAATAAAAAATTTCTGTCTATTGATTATACTTTTCTGATCATCCCTTAGTCTTGTATACAAGTACCCTTAGATGATACCAAAACATACATTGTAGCAAGTGCTTTAGTGTTCTCAATGAGCAATTGTTTGTTCTTTAACGAATCATTGTCAACCAGTTGATCTTCAATTGGTGGATCTTCAATCATCGAAAGCATCATCATCAGCTGGAAAATCTTCAAAAATTTGGTTTTCAGTTGTTCAACTTATCATGATTGTAGAATATGGACCTTGAAATGCCATGTGTTCATATTTTATCATCATTTACCTCAATGGAAGCCTCTCAGCACAGGGCTGACTCAGTGGGTTTAGCAGCAGCTTTTTGCTTTTCTACTTTTTTTCACAAGCATAAACTAGTTAATCTAAAGAAGTTCGGATCTATCTCAAGATGGCTTCATAGTGATCTTCCACACACGGCGCCCCCCCCCCCCCCCCCCCCCCCCGGGTCCTTTTACCCTTCATGTGATTGTCTAATAACAAACTAGTGTTGCTTTGAGGCTTGGGTTGCATGATATATGTTGAGCGAGAGAGAAGGAAGAGGATATGAGTAGAAGGAAAATGAACAAAAGGTAATTGTGGAATCCATATGAGATCTCTTCAAAAATTAGCATTTGAAATTTGATTTTCAATTTTTTGATCTCCCTCCAGTCTCACATAAGAGTCTAAAATGACTCCAGTCGTAATCATTACAAATTTAAAAACTTTCATAATGCAATATATTGTCAAGTTAGGACTTCTCAATGCAACTCTACAAAAAAATCCAACTCAATTTAAATATAGACTAATTCTTGCTAAATGTATTACCGATGAACTAAACACTAGTCTAGTGTTTAGGAGATCTTGACAAATCAAATTTTCTAAACAATTCTTTGATTAGTCTAAAGATGCATGAATAAGGGCCTATGTTGGTTGTATACCCACAATATTTACCATGTTCGGCCAACTGTGCCATATGTTGTGCTTCCACGATGAAGCAAGAAAAAATTAAAAGATACTTTAAAAAATTAACATTGAAAAGGAAGAATGGATTTAGCAGGAGCATGCTGACTTGTGCTTGGTACTAGCAACGTTTAAGTTGTCAACTATAATGCCCTGTACTGCATGGTGTACTGTCCTATATTGGGTTCTATATCTAAACATATCGATCTGTATCAATACGGGTGCACCATCTATGCCACTGAACTGTGAGTTGATACAAAGGTGTGCTGTTCTACATGTTGTTTTAGTACATGACCAATACCACAAAATTTCAAACTGGGGTGCTGACATTGTTGTGGCATGGATAGAACTTGAAACCTTAATTCTTACACTTTTAGATGTAATTTCAAAATGCAAATGCATGACTAAGTTTAGTTTAATATTTTAATTACAAAGACCAAATGCATACTCTTGTTATTAATGATACAAAATATCTTTGATCTTAGTTTATTTTATATAGATTTCCCTGTAGTATGTGAAATTAGTATATAGCATTAACTATAACTATTTTTTCTTAAAAAAATAACAATAATAATCAGGTCTTGTTCCAAATTTTGGTGGTCTTTATGAATTATTATTTTGGAAGAACGCATGTTTGGAGCTAACTCTGATGTATGTCTAGTGGTATATGCGATAGGTCATTAGAAACATGTTATCCTTGGCAAGTTAAGTGCCTGAAATCAGTGCATCTTAGTTTATCAAGCTTGAATGACACAATGTTAGGTATTTTAGGCAATAGACATGTGATCATCTAGGCATAGTTCCAAGCTTGTTGAGGGACCTTGGTACAATGTAATGTTGTTGCATTGTGTTGTTGTCATGGGTTCAAAACATGGATATAGCCTCTTTATATGCTAGGATAAAGCTGCGTACATTTAACCCTATGACACCATAACGGTGGGAGCCTTATGTGGATACCATTTTAATTTGCTAGCTTGTTAGTTTTCTTTTATTATTATTCATAATTCATAGTCATATATCGTAACATCTATATATCATAATGGGCTTGTTGCTTATACCTTATAGTTGATTCCGGTGCTATAAAAAATGTCACTTATTGCCTCTAGTGAAATCTTGAGGTCATGATCATGAATTTAAAACAGTGACAATAACAAAACAACCTTACTCCTAAACTAGTTGGAGCCAACTATATGCATTCCTTTTTTCATTCCACTTAGTTTAAAGTCATACTTGCTATAAGATATAAAGATATTTAAGCATTTCTTAAATATTTTTTCATGTAATTTTTATTCCATCTCTATCTTTTTATTCTTTCTATGTGTATCAAACACTTCTTTATACAGGTGTATTCTAGGTCTACATTATAAATGCCTTAAGATGTATGATTGTTGTATTTCAATGTTACAAACCTCATCAGGCTTGTAAGAAGAGAGTTTCTTTAAACTTTCGCTCCTCATAAGTACTGATGATTCAACTTGTTTTAAGGCTTCAATATAATAGAAAGCTTTACTATCTAAATAGGACAAACTCGTTGAGCTAAAATGATGTCACCAATTTTGCAATAATCTTCACCACCAAATAAAACTTAAGGCTAGAAATGTAGAATTGCTACATAGAATTGTTAAAGTTCTCACTAAAGTATGCCAATGGTTTGTCTTTGCTGATAGCTTGAAATTAGTAATAGCTTGATACATTGAAAGACTTGTTGAATCTAATGGCTAAAAGTTAGGTGCTTCAATTGTCTTATGAACAAATGTCTTCAAACTTCACTTTTAGCCTTCATCTAGGCAAATGGGTTGTTCTTGTCAAATATGATATAGAGCATAGAGATATGATATAGTATATTATTATTCCTTTGTTACCACATGGTGGGCTTTCATGGTAAGGGCATGAGCTATACTATTTGGTTCCATAAATGTCTCTCTTTTATTTTTTAAAGTAAATAACGGTGGTTTAGTAGCTTTTTAGCTTTAAGATCCACATGAATCGAACAGTGGAAGAGGCAATCAAATTAAGGCTTAGCTACATTTGGATGTAGCCAAAAGTCTCTCTCTCTCTCTCTCTATATATATATATATATATATATATATATGTATGTATGTATGCATGCATGCATGCTGCTTGCATACATACATATACACACGTGTTTATGTCTATGTATGTACAAATACACATGTATACAAATACATATGTAAATATATACATTCATTGATATATGAATGGTACATACATTATGTTTGTGCATGCACGCACGTATATGTATGTACCCACACATATATATATCTATGTACGTGTATACATATATATGTATGAATATTCATACACATATATACACATACATATATATATATATTTGTATACATGAGTACACACATACGTATATATGTACATATCATTGGAGTGGGAAAATTATGGTTCTATATTCTCTTCTTTAGTGCTAAAAACTAGATCCCTTCCCTCCTTGCCATCACGTCCCAACCCTTTCTCCATTTGTTTCTGAGGTGCATTCTCACCACCACCAATTTGGCAATTCTGCATCATATGCCCCACCCATCTCCTTAACACATATCTCCCTTTTCTCAATTGCAATCCAGAGTGACAGATTCCCCCCTCCCTCTCTATCTGCCCATCCTCTTTTCCTCATAAGCCACATTTGTGTAGCAGACAACTACTGCTGATTCAACAACTCAAAGCTAATATGCCTCTCCCATCATGGAGGGGTATAATGTTTTGTTCGTTAGATTGAGCTGGGCTTGGGTCGTAGAAGTAAGACCTGAATCCAAGCTGTACTGGACTCGAGCTAGCACGTTATTAGTTGAGATTTTGAGTTGCAGCATGCCACAAGCCTAGTCTACCCTGGTGTATGCATAAGTACATATAAAACGGAGAGGTCCTTCCACTTTTTTCTCTTCATATCATCACATATTGAGTTTGCTGAATGATTTCTCTAGGACTTCCTTTGTTTTAAACCTTCTTCATGGTCTTCCAAGATAACCTTTTTGTTTAGCTGGAAAACTATTAACATGCCCATATGTGATGCCCCTCCCAATAGTCCCACATCGGATAATTGGGAGTTGGTTAAGTGGTTTATATGTAGTAAAGCAAGAAGGACAAGGCATCAATTAGATTCCTTTTGGACTATGGTGGCCCAAGTTGGTGTGGACCTTGCCCGTCTTGCTTTCTTGTAATGAAACGGGCCCGTGGGCCCGGATCGTTACAATATGGTATCAAAGCCACGCACCAGTCGGAAGTGCACGAGCTAAGTGCCACACAGGACAAAGTGCTACATCGATGGGAGCTACCTCTTGAACCTGTGGGGGTCACAGGGCAAAGTGCTACATTGATGGGAGCCACCTCTTAAACCTATGGGGGCCACCTCTAGAATCTTGCCTGCCTGGTGGTTATGATTAATTGCCCCTGGCGACGAGGACGTCGCCTCTGTTAAGGGGGTAGATTGTGATGCCCCTTCCAATAGTTCCACATCGGATAATTGGGAGTTGGTTAAGTGGTTTATATGTAGTAAAGCAAGAAGGACAAGGCACCAATTGGATCCCTTTTGGGCTATGGTGGCCCAAGTTGGTGTAGACCTTGTCCGTCTTGCTTTCTTGTAACGAAACGGGTCCGTGGGCCCGGGTCGTTATACCATCATTGAAAACCTTCCTATAAATATCTGATACTCTTCTGAACAACGTTTAACTTAACGTTAGGGGTTTCTAAACTCCTTTGTTTTAGAAAGTGATCAAGTAGCAGAACAAATTGGCATTTGGTCCATCTTGACCTATGGCGTGCCTTCAAGTTCTACCCACATTTACACCAACTTATTAGTTACCCACATTTAAACCAATTTCCATTATATTATTCTAAGAATGGAAATTATTAGTTACCCAACAATTCACCTGTTCTTTTGGTGGAGTAGCTCACAGTCTGTTTAAATGAGATATACCACCTTAAGCCCATTCTGGCAATTACTCTTCCTCTCTCTCCCTTTGCTACCCGCCCTCTTCGACTTTGTTGTTATATCTTGGGAGTCTAATTGATTTTCAAGGAGTTCAACATTCATTTTTTATGAGGGTATTACAGTCTTTCATATCTTGAAAATCATTATCAATAGGCATAGCCTTTGGAGGAATAAATACATCATAGAAACTTTGGACAAATGCCATTTTTGGTTTGAAATGCCTAATTTAAGGTGGTGAAATATGAAGGTTCCTTTTTAAAGCTGATGTCTTAAGATACAACTCTCATGTGTTACACAAGTTTCTGCACTAGTTCAGTCTTGTGTTTCCTCGGTTGCTTGTCATCCTTCTGTATAGGAGATTACCTACCTGTTGTACTTGGTGCATAAAAGTTGCACTGCATTTCATTGAGCTCCTGTCATCATTGGATCATGAGTTGTTTGCATTTCAGCAATTACCTGTCATCCTAGGTTCAAAAGAGTTATTTAGTATTTCATTGATCACCTGCCATCAAAGTTTTAAACACCACCAGAATGGGACAGTATGAGCAGTACGGTACTGTTGTAGGGTAAAAACCAGCACTGGTACACTCAGGGAGCAATACTGGTTTTCACAACCTTCTTTTGTGCTTGAATTCTATTTCCCAAGTCATTTACCTTCTTCTGTGCATTCTTTGTTTAGCTAAGCAACCCCCCACCCCAGCCACAAACCCAAAAAAAAAAAAGAAAAAAGATATGGATATTGTAACTGATCATATGAGTTAAAAAGAGCTGGGAAATGACAATGCCTAATTTGCATGAAAAGAAGTGTCAAAAACACCAGTCAAAGTGATTAAGAGAACAAAAATCAGAAATTACTCCAGCAACAAACTTAGTATCATTGTATTCACCGTGGTTCCATGTTATGCTGAAGGGGTTGAACATGGTATGTTAGGGTAGGTTGAGAATTATTGATATGTATATATGGATGTTATAACAAATGAAGGTTTGTGAGTGCAATAGCCTAGAAACTATGTTGCTTGCTGCTGCTAACGTACTTGGCAACATTTATTGGCCTTTTTTTTGTTTCATTATTAATCATAATGCAATGCCATTTGCTGCAGATTTAAAGCTTACTCTAATATTCTGGGGGTTTATGGTTACAGGACATTAGAGCTCGTGGTTGGGTTGCATCTTACTCCATGGTTCTAACGACTTGTACAGCAGTTATCCTGGCTTTGACAATGTGATGGGCCAGTTGTGGAAAATGTGCGTTGGATGTGCTTGTGTTGGATCTTACTCAACGGAGCTACTCTCTCATGCAGCAGCCTTTCATAATATTGGTACCTCTACAAGTTTTCTTGATTTAACAATGACTGGCAATAGTTGATCACTTTATGTACTTCAGCACCATTCTCTGTTGGATACTTCATAAGAAACATGATTGCTAGATGTTGAAATAAAATATAAATTGAGAAACTATTAAGCTTTTATTTTGACCCTTTTTTTAATGTCCCACATACAAGGGTTATTGAACAAGAAACGTAAAGTTGGCTTTTCTTTTTCAACATCTGCTCCCCAATATTATTTCTCATATGATTTCAGTATTTCTACTTCAGAGCAATCTTTGTGCTTGGTATATGGGACATGAACATGATATCATTCATGCTTTGAAATGCATGGCTCAAAAATAATTTGGCCCTAGTTAGGAATAGCAGTTCATGTTTCTATATTGGTATCCATATCATGGTGAAGCTAAGGATACAAATACGATATAATTAATTAATTATATTAAGAATTAAACATAAATATGAAATTATTAAATAAGTCATATGATACGTGTAATTTATAAAATTGACACAACTTATTCAACATGAAAAGACATGATTTACTTGGTACGAATAGTTATTATTTTATTTGCTTAATATGATCTACTTAATTTGTTATCAATTAAATAAATTTTAAAAGGATTATTTTTAATTTGATGGATCGATGTAGTACAATTATTTCATATCATAATCATATACCCTTAAATCGAGTGAATGTCAGTTCAAATTAAGCTTGTAGTAGCATTAGCACAACTTTTTATCCATTTCTATAATTTTCTCAGTTCAAATTTAGCACCACCTTTAAAACCTACAGACTCGTTATTCCTAGCATGGTTGATACAATGAGATGCAATTGTTGAATTCATGCTAGCTTCTGGTAAATGTTATATTTAGTTAAGATTATTTGGCTTTAGTGCAAGAGTCTGATGGGACTAGGTTTGCAATAGGACACATTAAAACAGAGGATGAAACAAAGGTGCCATAGAAGTTGGATATCTGTGGTCATTGTGAGTATCAACAACTTATATTGGGGAAGCATGTTGCAGAAATGATGTGCTCAGTGTGTATTGAATGATTAAATTACTCAATTAAGGTCATGTTGCAGAAGTCATCGGTTGTCTCCACAAATAATTAATTTTATTTAGTATATTATGGATGGAATAGCAATAAATAGAAATTTATTCAAGATTTACATAGCTAATTATAGCTATCCCAAGGTGTTAGTATGGTATCATTCTAGTACAATGCAATACAATTTTGATCCTTTTCAGCATTTTGGCTAAGAAGAATTTTTTTTTTTGTTACAAACGGGTGGTCACAATAGTCTAGTACGACATAACCCAAATATATCGGAATACAATATTTGCTATAAAAGAGTAGAACAAGGGTCACCCTGTCTCCAAATCTAATAACCAGCATTCTGAGCCACTGAAGCTGCCACCCAGTCAGCCGCCACATTGGCTTTACGATATATGTGTTGTACCTGAACAGTATCAACTTTCTGTAAGATAGACCATATATCCCTGAGAATAGGGATAATAGGGGCTTCAGATAAATTTTTCTTTCTCAGCCACCCAATGACCACCATCGAATCACCCTCAATAACACATCTATTAGCCTGAAGAATCTGAAAGGCATAAGAAATACCTGCCCAAGCAGCATAAAGCTCAGTAATAGGAATAGAGGAATCCAGTGTGCCAAAATTACCTGCTGCCAACATATCTCCCTGAGGCCCACGGATGATGAAAGCAGAACCGCCAAATCTACCTCGGACACTCCCATCAAAGTTGATTTTGACAAATCCTGATGGGGGGCTCCCAAGAAATAAAAATCGTATGCCGGTTCGCTGCCACATCAGCAGGGGATCCTCAAAGGCCAGAATTGTCAGAACCAACCGAAAGAGAAGCCTGGGTGCAGTCCGCAGCCAATGATCTAATCCTTCACACAAGCCGATGTGAAGAAATAAGATCCTCCGAGAAGATGAGCATGTTCCTAGATATCCAGATCTGATGAGCCGTAACCGTTCAGAGACCATGCTTATGCTGAGGGGCCCTGCGGAGATCATGAAGAAAGAGAGATCGCGGGAAACCCGAAGCCTCCACTGTACCAAAATAACCCATCGAGTACCATATCCGCCTGGCTCTAGGACATATAAAAATAGCACGATCTATAGACTCTTCCTCCAAACCACATAGAGGGCATGTCGACTGGATTGGCACACCCCTATGGGAGATGAGAGAAGTAGTTGGAAGACAGCCCCATAGCAGCTTCCAAATAAATAACTGAACCCGAGGAAGAGTAGGGAGCGATCAGATCCAAGCTGCATCCTTAATACACTGGGCCTGAGGCCTAAAAATAAGGTCCCTAGAAGGGGTCCTAGAAGAGCACGATCTCTGCCATATCCTAATATCCGCCGAAGGATTGGAAGTAAGAGGAATGGCGAGAATCCGGCGAGAGAGCTCATCGCCGAAGAAGCTAGTCACAATAGGAGTGTGCTAAGAGGGGGAATCAAATGAAATCAAATCCTTAACCCTCAGATCATAAGGAACATCAATACTAATAAAAGAAAGCCATCGGGATATAGGGAGCTCAGAGATCCAAGAATCCTGAACTACATCAATGGAAAGGCCATCTCCAATCATCCAAGAGATATTCTTCAAAATAGAGTCACCATACTGACACACCTCCTTCCATAAGGAGGAACACCCTCTGGGCGACTCTATATGCTCCCCGGACTTTCAATCACCATACCTTGCTCTCATCAAAGAACTCCACATACATTGTGGCTCAAGAAGGAAACGTGCTGCATGCCTAGCCAATAGAGCTTGACGCCTGACCATCAGAGATTGGATCCCAAGGCCCCCTTCTTGAAGTGGCATACAAATCTTATCCCATGATAGAAGGTGGAGACCACGCCCATCTTGCATGGAGGCCCATAGAAAGTCTCTAAAACATCTCTCAATCCTCTTAAGACAGATAGTAGGGATTATCGCATTCGAAAGCAAATAAAGAGAAAGGGAGGAAAGAACCGACCGAATAATGGTAACTCTAGCCATCATAGATAAGCCGGTGACCTGCCACCCCTCGATACACTGACGAATACGTCTCTCCAGATCGACATAGTCAGCACACCGGGGACATCGACCAGTCATGGGGATCCCCAAATACATAAACCTATCAGTCATAGTAGAGATACCTAATATACTGGTGATAGCTTCTCTGGTTGATATGAGGGTCTTCGGGCTAAAGCAAATGGAAGACTTAAGAAAATTAATCTTCTGATCCGAAGCCTGATAATAACTCTGAAGAATAGAACCAAGAACAGCTACATTTTCACTAGAAGCCCGACCCAAAAAAATATAATCATCGATGAACAGAAAGTCAACAGGGCCCCCCTTCTTTTTTAGGAGGGCAAGGAGCATTAACAAATAACAAGGTTTACAATTAAAGATCAAATTTCAGGAGAAGCTATATATTTAGTGGATTACACTCCAACATATAATTCCAAAGAACCTCAGATATATGATAGTATATAATTAGGAAAAAAATATTAGCTATTCAATAAAAAATAATAATGAGGCAAAAGAAAGTGTCGTATGATAGAATTCATCAAGTCCCTAACATCATTATAAATTTTATTTTTAAATTTCATTAAAATTCTATATTTTATATTATCATCATCAAATTTATTTTTATCATCTTAATCATTTTCTATGCATCAGTACAACCATTAATATTATAAAATATAATTTTTTTTTGTCAAGTTAAACTTATGCATTCATAAAAATTTATAATCAGTTTGATTTCCTACATATATAATTTATATAATTTTAAATAATTTATTGATAATATATTATTATATATAAATAATTGCAAATATAATATTAATTTGATAGAGGAAAAAAAAAAGTTTTAAGCGATGTTGTCAATATACACTATCATAATGAATATATTTCATTAAATATTATACAGATGCATAAGCTAATTCATTCCAGAAGGAATAGCTGGTGTGCCAAAAATATAAGTTCAAAATTCATCTCAATCAAATCAGTTTTGTCAGTCAAGCTGGGTTGGGTCCTGTCAGTCGTCAAGCTGGGCAGAAAATAAATTTATCTTTTCCCTAACGAGGCGCTCACTCCTTCCCTGCTTTCTCTCTCTCTCTCTTCGTGGTGCCATATTAAAGAATCTTATCCTGCATTCTAAAATTGCCACGTGTTCACTCGATGAATTCTTTTATCAATTTGACACCTAAGCCCACTGGCCCCACTCTTGTTATGCGACCTTCCTTTCCAGTGTCCGTTTGATTTGGAATTATTGTAGCTACCAAGGAAATCCTATAATAAGGTCTTAAATTATAACGACGCTCTCTTTGCCGGGCTTCAAATATCTTATCCAAATACCATATTGCACGCCTCCTCCACAAAATCTTTCTTTTATCTTCCATGACCAAAAAGCGTTTATCCTACCACGATTTTGACTTTGGACTTAGAAAGCAAAATAAAAGGTAATTATGGTAATGATTAGGCATCAATAGATAATTCAGGCAACAACCCATGGCCATAATTTAAAAGAAAAAAATGCCTGTGCATCTTAAAAATAAAAGGAAAAAAAAAACCTCTGAATCTCTTGAGGACGAAATTCAAATTAGTAAACATTAAACGAGATCAGCAATATCATGACAACCTGTCAGCGTTGACACCTGTGGTTGACTAACCGAATGGCATTGGGGAACCTCTGATGCATGTTGCGCCGACGCATGGCAGGACCAAATGGCCACTGAGCCCGTGACGGTCCTTCCGAAGGATGCCAGACAGTTAAAGCGGCGAGCGAGCAAAATGGTAAGTTGATGTGTAGCGGTACGATCGGGAAGAGATGGACTGTTGAAAGATGACACGCGCAGCGGGATGCCGATCTCCACTAGTTTTTTTTAATGTATGGATGATGTATTTTTACAAATAAAACGGTACGTTGATGTGGTAGCCCGACTTTACTATCAATAAATTTGCTTTGATTCTTTATATAATTTAAATTAATATATTCTACTTCAAATAAAAAGATTACTTCTTATACGAGATAATATAGTTTTCGTATAAATCTGATTGGTATGAAGAGACGATGGAACCCATCTTTTTATGTCTGACTGACTCATATGAGCGGAACGAAGCTTTGTTGAACTACTTCATCGGTATCTTTGTTCGAGTCTCTGCCTTCCAATCATCTTCTTCAGCAATATCACTATCACCGTCCATCTGATCGGTGAGAAGAAAGAGAGTGAGAGAGATGCTCCAAACAGCGTCTTGGTTCGGATCCATAGTGTGCCTATCGGTTTGCTGGGCCCGAGCTGTAGCCAGCCCCTATAGAAAGCGTTTTGTGGGGTTCGAGCAGCCTTTTCTGACCAACTGTGCCATTGTTAAGAAGACGGTGATAAAGAAAGATAGTGGGAAACGAACCGGCTTCCTTCTTGGTTTAGGCTTGGTGGTGTGCCTGCTAGCTTGCTGGGCCCGAGCCAAGCCACCGACCCTTGCCCTTACGATAATGGGAAGGTGTTTGGGTGGCCTTCTCCGGCCGATCGTGCCACCGCCAAAAAGGCACGATGACAAAAAAAAAAAAGGAAAGAGAGTTGGAGGGGTGGCTGGCAGCGGCAGTTGGTACTGGGTCGATCGTCGGCGAGGAACACACCCAGCCGCTCAAGGCAGCTAAGGAGGGAGAGGGAAGAGGGCCATCGGGCGGCCCTCTTGGAGAGCAGGAGCCAGACCAAATTACAATCCGATACTATTTTAAAATTATTATTTAATAATAATTAAAACTTTTAATTAGAGAACTAATAATCCCATCAGCTTATCTTTTTCTAATTGTGATGATTAGCGGGTCAGAGCCTAAAAACGTACCTCTCCTATTGCTAAAATTGCCATGTGTTCACTCTTGTTACCCGACCTTCCTTTCCGGAGTCCGTTTGATTTGGAATTATTGTAGCTACCAAGGAAATCATATAATAAGGTCCTAAATTATGACGATGCTCTCTTAGCCGGGCTTCAAATATCTTATCCAAATACCATATTGCATGCCTCCTCCAATTTAAGACCTTATTATAGAATTTCCATGGTAGCTACAATAATTCCAAATCAAACGGACTCTGGAAAGGAAGGTCGCGTAACAAGAGTGAACACGTGGCAATTTTAGCAATAGGTGAGGTGCGTTTTTAGGCTTTGACCCGCTAACCATCATAATTAGAAAAAGATAAGCTAGTTAGGATTTAGGGTTTTAGGATTTTAGGGGTTTAGGGGTTAGGGTTTTAGGGTTTAAGGGTGTTGCCCAGATGTAGCAACCCAAAAGGAGGGAATGAATTGGGTTATTAAAAATTAATTACTATTGCAAATATATGCTTTAACCCTAATTCGAAATTCTTGGCAGCGGTGTAGTGAAGTGCACAAAATGAAAATAACACAGAGAATTAGGCAACCACAAACACAAGAGAATTTATAGTGGTTCGGAGCTAAACCCTGCACCTACGTCCACTCTCTAAAATACCCTTTGGAAATTTCACTAATCGTATCGCAACGATTATAACCTCTAGCCTTCCCCGGCTAGCCCTCTTGTTTTATAAGGCACAAGGCAGCCAAAACCCCTAGCCTTACCAGGCTAGTCCTCTTGTTTAACGGCACAAGGAAGCCAATAAGAATCAAGGGTTAACACTAACCCTTTTACAAAAGATTTAGAGCAACTAATAAAAGGCAGCTCCTATAATGAGCAAATATTCAGAGAATACTTTACAAATTTATAGCAAATCCTCATCAATAAATGAACAATGTTGAGGTGGCTTGAATCTTGATTTGCTTGAAGGCTTAAAGAGTATGGATGACTTTTCAACAATGAATGATCTTCAATGCACAACAACTAGCTTTCAACCACTCCGAAAATATGCAATAAAAGCTTTCTTTCTTGGATATCTCTCTTGTATTTTTCTTTTTCAAAATCCATCATAATTTGCTTCTAATCTCAGCTATATATAATGATCCAACAGCAAAAAGATCCGTTAGATACAATTGAAATAAATGGAAATAAAAACGGAAAGAAAAGATAACCGTTGAGATTATTTCCCTTAAGAATTGAATGCAAGAATCCATTTGAGGTAGGAAGAACTCTGTCATCATTCAAAAATTAAAAGTTAGTCTAGCTGAAAATAGCAATCAAATTAAAATAGAGAGAGAGAGACATGCCCAACAACGGCCAGAAGCACAGCTAACTGAAATTAATTTCAGGTGGCTGAGAGCGTTGAAGACGATCGGCCATCAAAAGGAAAAAGAGTCCTTAGCTAGTTAACAAGCTAGCTTCCAATAGATCACACGCCAAAAGCTCAGGAGAGGAGAGCTAGCTAAAACAATGGTTAGTTAGCTTCCCAGCTAACTAGCAATCAATTCATGCGGCTTAGGAGAAAAAGTCAAATCTCAATAGTTAGCTATTTAGCTAACTAAATCAACATATAGTTAGCTCATCAGCTAACTAATTTTGAATAGCTTTCGGTTTGCAACAAAAATAGAAACGTTAGAGAGTGAAGAGTTAGCTATTCAGCTAACTGAGCAACTGATAGTTAGCTTTCCAGCTAACTAAGCCAAAAAGCAATAAAGCAATCATCCAGAGGAGTTAGCTATTCAGCTAACTGATAAAAAGCGGCAGCCATCCGCCCAGGAGGAGCCAGCTTCCCAGTTACCTAAACCAAAAGTTAGCTAACTCTCCAGCTAACTTAGCAGTGAATCCAAACGGCTTGAAAGAGTGGAAGTTAGCTCTCCAGCTAACTGAAAAAGAGTGGCTCACGGCTTGGAGAATCCTGTGAAGTTTAGTTAGCTAAGAAAGAAACCAGTTAGCTCCAAAACAAATCAGTCAACTAACAGGAGAAGCTAGCTGGCTAAGAGAAGCATTAGCTAGCTCATTAGTCAGCTAAAAAATAGGGGCGATCGGCCATGATATATAACAGGGAAACATAGTCAACTAAACAATAAGCCAGCTAGCTAACAAAGAAGTCAAGTTAGCTAAGCAGCTAACTGATACCCAAGGCACACGGCTGGCACAGTGGTGTTCAAAACTATAGTTAGCTAAAATGAAAATCAACTAGCTAACAGAGAGGCCAAGCTAGCTAACAAGAGCTCTAGCTAGCTAATGAAGAAGCAAGCTAGCTCATCAGCTAGCTCCAGAAAGACAAGGCTTGGCCAGGCAATATAACAGGCACCTTAGCTAGCTAAAAGGAACTCCAGCTAGCTAACAAAGGAGCAAGCTAGCTCACCAGCTAGCTCCAAAAATAAACGATCGGCCAAGTCACAGGTACAAATTGGTAGTTAGCTAAAAAAACATACCAGCTAGTTAGGAAAAAGAGCAAGCTAGCTAGATAGCTAACTCCCAAAAATAGAATAGAACGGCCATAGAATTTGATAGCATAGAGTTTGATAGCAAGCAAGTGGCAAGTTAAAATGAATATATGCTCACATAAAATTGTGCATGAAGATACATGTAGAACATATGAATTTCTCTACAACAGGCTTGATTAATCATTGCTTAATTGTTTTGTAAACATCAAAATCAATGTAGGATCAACAATCTCCCCCTTTTTGATAATGACAAAACCATTAAGCTTTCAAAGAAAAATAATATGAATAAACAGGAGTGTAAACTCCCCCTTAATATATGGAGTTTATTACTTCCTCCATTTTCTTAATGTATGCAACATTCTTCTCCTCCTTTTTGTCATTGATCAAAAAGAAGATTGAAGAGTTTTGAAATGGATTTGAGCATAATACATTAGGATAATATGATCATTCATACATATTAATAATAGTCATACATATCATCAAGTAAGATCAATACCATAGATATTACATGACATAGTTTGAAGTCATACAACACAAATAGTAGAGTCATAAATATTCATTACATATAATAAACAGTAATAAACATTCATAAGCATTCTTCACTTCTCATCATTATCAGAAGAAATTTGAACAGAAGAGGAGGGTCCTGACTTGTCTTGTTGAGGTGGAGGAGACCAAAGATGTGGATGGGAAAAAGAAGCTCCTGGAGCTGAGGCATCAGTGAGAGCAATGTGAGTTTCCACCAGCTTGATCAACTTTGTCAGAGATGCAGACCAGTGATCAACAGCATTCATGGCGTCTCTTGTCTTATTGACATTCGTTCTCGTTTGATGCTCAACCCAATCAGCCTTGGTATCAAAATTTTTAATTTTACCTTTTAAAAAGTTAATTTCTTTCAAGATTTTATCCATGGAATTTTCATTGTGATGAAACACTCACCCATTTAGAATATTGATATCATGAACAAGTTGGCTTAGAGTAATCTTGAACTGAGACATAGTCTCGAAAATAGATAAAATATGAGGTACAAGGGTTTGATCATTAACTGATGAAGCGCTGTCTCCAGAGCTTCGACTGGATTAGGCAAGGGACAATTCATGAATAATGTGTTGGATTTGATCTTCACTGATACGGATAGTAGCAGGAGTAGCAGGAGCAGGGTTGTCATTTCGATAAGAGGGTCCAGCAGCAGGGACATCAGGTGGTTCAGTTAAGAATGGATTTTGATCAGCAGTCATTGCGGCAAGGAATGGATTTGGTTGATGGAAATCAAAATTAAAGAAATTTTGAGGAGAGTTAACGTTCTGAGACTGGTTTGGAGGTGGCAAAGAGTTTGATTGACTGGTTTTAGATCTAACCTTAAGCCAAACACCTTTCCTTTTGACATAGTCCATCCAATGCAATGAATGAGCATTAAACACATTGGTGTGACGTAGTGCTACAGTAGTTTCTTCCTTAAGTTTTATATTGAAATATTCAAAGACATAGGTGAGAAACATACCAAAGGGTAGTGCGGCCTTACACCTACTTACAAATTCTTTTATAATATCCACTATTATTTCAGTAAGATCTATAGGATTTCCAATAATAATATCATACATAATGCAAATGTCACGATCAGTGACAACATTGAACGAACTAGCACGAGGAGCAATAATCTTAGCAATGATACTATGAAATAGTCTGTTCTCAACAGATAACATGTTGGCATAAAGAGTATCAATGTTACTAGCCTCGTTATCATCTATGCCAAGAATTAAACCAATTTTATAACTTTTTCGCTAGGTAGGATTTCTAGAATACCATCATTAGGAATACTCAAGGCAGAAGCTAGGGTCTTGCTATCAAGGTCAATCCTAGTTTTCTTTACGTAGGATGAAAGAGTTCCAAAACCAAATGTAATATTCTCATAAAATTCTTTAATTAACTCAGGGTAGATTGGCCTTTTGGTGGATAAGATAGATTTCCAACCTTGATTATCAAGAAGTTCCCCTATCTTAAAGTTTTTTTTGTTCTAAGAAATTAAAGTCAACTAACCTGCCGTGCGCAAAAGATTTAGCGGCAATGTGGGTGTTGATTTGAGAAGATGAGGAAGACTTCCTTCGAAGATCAGAATCGTCATTTCTTGCGATTGCTTTCTTCTTGGGATGCATCCACAACCTTCTAGATAGATTAATAGATAAAGGAGCTAGGAAGTATGATGGAGTGAGGTTAGATGAAGGATGATTTGGTGGAGGATTGATTTGAGGAGGAGAAGCTGGATGGAGAAGAGCCGGATGAATAAGGAGCCGGATGAGTGAAGAGATGAATTGAAGAGAAAGACAGATGAATTCTATGAATGCAAAAAGATATATATATAGAGGGCCTTGGTCGGTTAGCTAGCCAGGTGACTGAACAGTTGCCTGGTTGGTTAACTACCATGAATGGTGTAAAAAGGAGGAAGACGGCCGGTTGGTGGATTTAAAGCTCTTTATATCTTAAAGGAGGGTTTGGCCGGTTGGTATTAATTCAACTTTAAAAGCTAGCTAACTTCAAGTACACTCAAAGCATTTAATTTCATAAAGAGATTTGATTGAAAGATGTCATGCAACTTTAGTTTTTAGATATGAAAAGTTTTATCAATTAATTCATTAAGCAGTAGGATCAAACATTCCTAATTCTCTTCTAATTTCATAAACTTTTGTTTCATCTAGAGACTTGGTGAAAATATTAGCAATTTGATTTTCAGTGCTTATAAATTCTATTAAAACATTTCCATTATTCACATGATCTCTAATGAAATGATGTCTAATTTCAATGTGTTTTGTTCTAGAATGTTGTATAGGATTTTTAGTTAAGCATATTGCACTTGTATTATCACATTTTATAGAGATGGCTTTTTGCTTAATGCCATAATCTTCTAATTGCTGGTTAATCCACAAGATTTGAGCACAGCAACTTACAGCTGCAATGTATTTGACCTCAGCCGTAGATAATGCTACTGAAGTTTGCTTTTTGCTAAACCATAAAATTAAGTTAGTACCTAGAAATTGGCAAGTACCGCTAGTTGATTTTCTATCAATTTTATATCCAGTAAAATCTGAATCAGTGTATCCGATTAAGTCAATGCTAGATTGTTTATCATACCATAAACCTAAGTTTACTGTTCCATTCAAATATTTGAATATTCTTTTAACAGCAAGCAAGTGTGATTCTTTAGGATTAACTTGATATCTAGCACACATTCATACACTGAATAAAATATCTGGTCTACTAGCAGTTAAATATAGCAATGATCCTATCATGCCTCTATATAATTTCAAATCAACAGATTTTTCAGTATTATAAGTTTCAAGTCTACATGATGAGCTCATAGGAGTACCAATACTTTTTGATGTCTCCATGCCAAACTTTTTGATCATTTCTTTGATATATTTGGATTGGCTTATGAAGATCCCATCTTTGCTTTGTTTGATTTATAGTCCGAGGAAGTAGTTTAGCTCTCCCATCATGCTCATCTCGAACTCTCCTGCATGAGCTTAGCAAAGTCCTTGCACAAAAATTCATTAATGGCACCGAATATGATATCATCAACATAGATTTGAACAATTAAGATATCACTATTTTTTCTTTTAACAAATAATGTTGTATCCACGTTTCCTCGAATAAATTCATTACTAATCAAGAATTTGCTTAACCTTTTATACCAAGCCGGGGTGCTTGTTTCAAACCATATAAAGCTTTATTCAACTTAAATACGTGATTTGGAAATAAGTGATTTTCAAAACCGGATGGTTGTTTCATAAAAGCTTGTTCGGCAATGTATCCATTTAAGAAAGTACTTTTAACATTCATTTGATATAATTTAAACTTCATAAAGCAAGCATAAGCAAGAAGTAATCTGATAGCTTCTAATCTAGCAACTGGGGCATAAGTTTCATCAAAATTAATTCCCTCTTCTTGATTATAACCCTTAGCTACTAATCTTGCCTTATTCCTAATTATATTACCATGTTCATCTAATTTATTTCTATAAACCCATTTAGTTCCAATAATTTGATGATCATGAGGTCTTTCAATAAGAGTCCATACATTATTTCTTTCAAACTGGTAAAGTTCCTCATGCATGCATTTATCCAATCAACATCATTTTTAGCATCACATAGCATTTAGGTTCAATTTTAGATACGAATGCTAAGTTATTACAGATATCTCTAAATGATGATCTAGTTCTAATACCTTGAGATAGATCACCTAAGATTTGATCTTTAGGGTGACTGAGAACGTACCTCTAACCTCTTTCTGATTCATCATTACCTTGTGAAGCTTCTGGTAGGTCAATGTTCCCTTCTTCATTTACCTCTTGAGTGTTTGATTCATCTTTATCCTTTAAAGTGGTGTCCTTGAGTTGATCTTCAATCTCATCTGCATCATTTATACCTTTTCTCTTCCTTAATGGAAGATCATTAGATTCATCAAAAATAACATGAATAGATTCTTCTACTACTAAAGTCTTTTTGTTAAATATTCTAAAAGCTCTACTATGCAAAGAATAACTGAGAAAAATTCCTTCATCAGATTTGGCATCAAATTTATCAAGGTTTAATTTTCCATTGTTTAAAAAAACATCGGCATCCAAACATGAAAATAACTGATGTTTGGTTTTCTTCCTTTCCAAAGTTCATAAGGAGTCTTTTTCAAAACAGGTCTAATCAATGCACGATTTAAAACATAACATGCAGCGTTGATAGCCTCAGCTCAAAAATATTTTGAGAGATCACTCTCACACAACATGGTACGAGCCATTTCTTATAAAGTTCTATTCTTTCTTTCAACTACTCCATTTTGTTGAGGTGTTCTTGGTGCAAAAAAATTGTGTTCAATTCCATTTTCATTACAAAAATCTTCAAAAGATTTATTTTCAAATTCTTTTCCATGATCGCTTCGAATTGATAAAACAGAAGAATTCTTTTCATTTGTAATTCTTTTAAATAATTTTTGAAATGCGGGAAATGCTTCGTCTTTACTACTTAAAAATAAAACCCATGTAAAATGAGAGAAATCATCAATAATAACATAACCATATCTTTTACCTCCTAAACTAGTTGTTCTTATAGGACCGAATAAATTCATATGCAAGAGTTTCAAAGGTATAGTGGTTGAAACCAAATTCTTTGATTTAAAAGATACTCGGGTTTGTTTTCCAAACTGACAAGCATTGCAAATCTTGTCTTTTCCAAATATAAGTTTTGGCAAACCATGTACTAAATCTTTCTTAATTAATTTAGATAATAAATCCATGCTTGCATGAGCTAACCTACGATGCCATAACTAACTGCAATCAGTTTTATTATTTGTAGCAACTAGGTAATCAATATTTTTATCATGCAAATCATTTAAATTAACAATGTAAACATTATCATGCCTTTGACCAATAAATTTCATATTTTCATCAGCAGAATTTTTAACAATGCATAATGATGATTTAAATGAAACATTAAATCCTTTGTCACATAATTGACTTATACTAAGCAAATTGTGTTTCAATTCTTTCACAAGTAAAACATCATCAATATAAGCATGAGGTGTGATACATATTTTTTCAATGCCAATAATTTTTCCTTGGCCATTATCACCAAAGGTAGCAACACCTCCATCCTTTGCCTTCAAAGTGATGAATTGCGATTCATTACCTGTCATGTGTCTTGAGCACCCGCTATCCAAGTACCATTGTCTTTTAGTTGCTCGGATCGTAAGACACACCTGCATACACAATTTTAAATTTTGCTCTTAGGTATCCAAGCCTTCTTGGGTCCTTAGGGTTAGTTAAGATAGTTCCTTTTGGAACCCACATTTTTCTCATATTTGTATGTGACAAGTGTAAGCTTTATGTCCTAATTTACCACATTTGAAACATGTAATTTTAGTGGAGTCATTTCCATGTACATAAATATTTTTAAAAACTTTTATCTTTCAAACGGATTATATCCAAGACAAGCTCTATTGTAAACAACTCTTTGACTATTTAAAATTATTTTTAATTTTTCTGAGCTTAAAGTAAATCTATCAACAATTGGTTTTAATTTATTTACTTCATTTTTCAAATCTTAATTTTCCTTTAATAATGATTCGTTGTCTTTTGAAATTCTTTCCTTTTCAAGAGTAAGATTTTTTATTTCATTTTTCAAATCCTTGTTCTTTGAACTTAAATTTGCAAAATCATCAACAAGTTCATAGAATGCACCATGTAATTCATCAAAAGTAAAGTCACCTAGAAAGCTAGGAGTTACCTCATCATTATCAGCCATGGAACATACATTGGCCACTTCAGTTTTCTCTTCATCTTCTAAAGTTATAGCCTCACTGTCGCTCCATGTAGCCATCATTGCTTTCTTCTTTACTCTTTTTAATTTTTTCTTTAATAGTGAACATTCTGGTCTGATATGTTCAGGTTTTGTGCACTCATAGCAAGTAGGAGGTTCACTCTTTTCTTTTTTTGCTATGGTCTCCTTTGACAACATGTTTTCTTTTTCCAAACTTCTTTCTTTTCATGAACTTTTTGAATTTTCTTGAGATAAGTGCCATTTCATCATCATTCTCACTATTACTAGTGCTTTCCTTATTTTTATCATTTGACTCTTTTCCTTTTCTTGCTATGGTCTCCTTTGACAAAATGTTTTCTTTTTCCAAACATCTTTCTTTTCATGAACTTTTTAAATTTTCTTGAGATAAGTGCCATTTCATCATCATTCTCACTATTACTAGTGCTTTCCTCATTTTCATCATTTTGAGTTGCACTCTTCAAAACTTGGACATTCTGGTCTGATATGTCCAGGTTTTGTGCACTCATAGTAAGTAGGAGGTTCACTCTTTTCCTTTTCTTTGCTATGGTCTCCTTTGATAAAATATTTTCTTTTTCCAAACTTCTTTCTTTTCATAAACTTTTTAAATTTTCTTGAGATAAGTGCCATTTCATCATCATTCTCACTATTACTAGTGCTTTCCTCATTTTCATCATTTTGAGTTGCACTCTTCAATGCCATGGTCCTTTTCTTCTTTGATTCATCTTCATCAATGTGTTGTCATTGCTGAAGCTCATGTGTCATCAAAGAACCGATCAACTCTTCAAGTGATAAAGTGTTGAGATCGTTTGCTTCTTGTATAGTAGTGATCTTTGCTTTCCATGTCCTAGATAAAGATCTTAAAATTTTTCTAACAAGATCACTGTTAGCATAAGATTTCCCAAGACTTTTTAGTCCATTAATAATATCAGTGAATCTTGTAAACATATCAGTAATATTCTCAACAGAATCCATCTTAAATAATTCATACTTATGAACAAGCATATTTATTTTGGATTCCTTAACTTGATTTGTGCCCTCATGGGTAACTTTATGTCTATTCCAAATTTCTTTAGCAGACATGCAAGTAGATATGCGATTAAACTCATTTGCATCAAGAGAACAATAAAGAACATTCATAGCTTTTGCATTTAATTGAGCTAATTTCTTATCTTGCTCATCCCATTCAGATTCAGGTTTTGCAATATCAAGATTGTCAATCTTAATAGTGGATGTGTGTGGTCCATTAATTATGATTCCCCATAAATCATAATCTAGTGCTTGAATAAAAAATTTCATTCGTGCTTTCCAATAAGTGTAATTTGTTCCATTGAACAAAGGTGATCGATTAGTTGATTGTCTTTCAGTCAACATAGATCCCATTTGGATTACTACATATCTTTGGCTCAAAGCTCATTAAAGGTAGTAATCAAGAGCACTCTGCTTTGATACTACTTGTTGTCCAGATGTAGCAACCCAAGAGGGAGGTAATTGGGTTATTAAAAATTAATTACTATTGCAAATATATGCTTTAACCCTAATTCAAAATTACTTGGCAGCGGTATAGTGAAGTGCACAGAATGAAAATAACACAAAGAATTAGGCAACCTCAAACACAAAAGAATTTATAGTGGTTCGATGCTAAACCTTGTACCTATGTCCACTCCCCAAAATACCCTTTGGGAATTTCACTAATCATATCACAACGATTACAACCTCTAGCCTTCCCCGGCTAGCCCTCTTGTTTTACAAGGCACAAGGCAGCCAAAACCTCTAGCCTT
Source organism: Calamus simplicifolius (assembly GCA_900491605.1). Taxonomy (NCBI): domain Eukaryota; kingdom Viridiplantae; phylum Streptophyta; class Magnoliopsida; order Arecales; family Arecaceae; genus Calamus; species Calamus simplicifolius. The sequence continues at coordinate 2,049,644 of UESW01003855.1, forward strand.
ACCAGGCTAGTCCTCTTGTTTAACGGCACAAGGAAGCCAATAAGAATCAAGGGTTAACACTAACCCTTTTACAAAAGATTCAGAGCAACTAATAAAAGGCAACTTCTATAATGAGCAAATATTCAGAGAATACTTTACAAATTTGTAGCAAATCCTCATCAATAATGAACAATGTTGAGGTGGCTTGAATCTTGATTTGCTTGAAGGCTTTAAAGAGTATGGATGACTTTTCAGCAATGAATGATCTTTAATGCATAGTAACTAGCTTTCAACCAATTCAAAAATATGCAATAAAAGCTTTCTTTCTTGGATATCTCTCTTGTATTTTTCTTTTTCAAAATCGATCATGATTTGCTTCTAATCTCAGCTATATATAATGATCCAACAGCAAAAGATCCATTAGATACAATTGAAATAAATGGAAATAAAAATGGAAAGAAAAGATAACCGTTGAGATTATTTTCCTTAAGCATTGAATGCAAGAATCCATTTGAGGTAGGAAGAACTCTGTTATCATTCAAAAATTAAAAGTTAGTCTAGCTGAAAATAGCAATCAAATTAAAATAGAGAGAGAGACACGCCCAACAACGGCTAGAAGCATAGCTAACTGGAATTAATTTCAGGCAGCTGAGAGCGTTGAAGACGATCAGCCATCAAAAGGGAAAAGAGTCCTTAGCTAGCTAACAAGCTAGCTTCCAAGAGATCACACGCCAAAAGCTCAGAGAGGAGAGCTAGCTAAAACAATGGTTAGTTAGCTTCCCAGCTAACTAGCAATCAATTTATGCGGCTCAGAAGAAAAGTTAAATCCCAATAGTTAGGTATTTAGCTAACTAAACCAACAGATAGTTAGCTCATCAGCTAACTAATTTTGAATAGCTTTCGGTCCGCAACAAAAATAGAAACGTTAGAGAGTGAGGAGTTAGCTATTCAGCTAACTGAGCAACTGATAGTTAGCTTCCTAGCTAACTAAGCCAAAAAGCAATAAAGCAATCATCTAGAGGAGTTAGCTATTTAGCTAACTAATGAAAAGCGGCAGCCATACGCCCAGGGAGGAGCCAGCTTCCCAGTTAGCTAAACCAAAAGTTAGCTAACTTTCCAGCTAACTTAGCAGTAAATCCAAACAGCTTGAAAGAGTGGAAGTTAGCTCTCCAGCTAATTGAAAAAGAGTGGCTCATGGCTTGGAGGATCTTGTGAAGTTTAGTTAGCTAAGAAAGAAACCAGTTAGTTCTAAAACAAATCAGTCAATTAACAGGAGAAGCTAGCTAGCTAAGAGAAGCATCAGCTAGCTCACCAGTCAGCTAAAAAAGAGAGGCCATCGGTCATGATATATAACAGGAAAACTGTTGACCCAATTGATGATTTTGATGATTAACAAAACTATTTGAGTATAACAATTGAAGGCTCTAATAATTTTGATTAAGTTTTTCAGATTATAAGTCGATTGAATGATCAAAATCAGGAGTTAAATCTTGTTCTGGATCGAATCTAATGTCTAGGTAAGATTGCAGACATTAGAGTCGACTCCGAGAATCACAGAGCCGACTCCAGTATCTGGCACGGAAGTTAGAGTCGACTCCGAGACTGTTAGAGCCGACTCCAACAGAAAAGACAGAACGTTGATTTTTCTGGCCCCGACTTAGAGTCGACTCCGGGTCTGTTAGAGTCGACTCCAGAAAAGTTTCTTGTCGACCCCAGAAAAGTCAGAGACGACTTCAGAATTAATGGATTAAAGTGTTTCGAGTTAGAGCCGACTTCAGAAAAGTTAGAGTCGACTCCAACCCACCTGGAACAAAAAATCAAATTGCCAGATCAGCTCTAACGGTAATATTTCTATTTTACTTTATTTCTAACGGATATATTTTGTTGCAAGGTACACTCCAACGGATAGTTTTATTCCAAAATGGTTTGAAAGAAATCTATAAAAAGGGAAGACTATCATTCAAAAAAAGAACAGAAAAATAAAGAAGAAAAAAGAAATAGAGAAATCCCAATTCAAAAATCCGAAAAAGAGAGCCTGAATCTCAAGAGAAAAAAACCTTCTAGCTCAAATCCACTCCACTCCAAAAGCTCAAGAGAAATCCAAGGCATTCAAATCAAAGTTTTGGTGGATTTCCCAAATTGGAGAAAGAGGATCAGTTTCTTGCTTTTCAATCCTTCTCAACTGCTTCAACTGTGAAGAATCGGAGCTGAGGCTTGATTCAATCTAGCAAGGAGAAGAAGAAAAGAAGAAAAGAAGAAAAGCTCAAAAGCCAACCAACTACAAATCAGGCTTTTCTAAACCTTGTTCATTTACTTAATTATTTGCTCATTGAGGAGCTGTACTTGAAAAACAATATTTCTTTTGTTTGTGTCTAGTTCAATCTAGGGGATTGAACTAGTGGAGGTAGTCTTACCTCGGTACAAGCTTGGTATAGCTTGTGTTAGGGTTTTGTGCTGGTGAGCCCGAAAAACCGGCTGGGTTCGTTGTGATCCCGGGAAAATAACAAGTTTGAGTTGTGAGCTTGTAAAACAACTCGGCTGTAATCAAGGAAGATTATAGTGTGGACCCAAGTGAATCTTGGGAGTGGACGTAGGTGTTGGATACACCGAACCACTATAAAATCTTTGTGTTTATCGTGTCTCCTTTATCTCTATCTCTATCTCTATCTTATTAATTGTATTTTGTTTTTTCATCTGCATTCACTTTCACTCACACTAAGCAAACAAATATTTTAAAGGTTTAAATTTTTTTTTAAAGAACCCAATTCACCCCCCCTCTTGGGTTGTCATCTGGGCCAACAATTGGTATCAGAGCTAGTGCTCATTAGATTTTGATCTCACGATCAAGAGCTAAAGATCCAAATGGCAACACAAGTTGGATCATTTGCTGAAGGTCATTCTACGAATAGACCTCCACTGTTTAATGGATTCAAACTATTCATATTGGAAAGCTAGAATGAGGATATTCATTCAAGCTTCTGACTATGAACTATGGGGTGTTATAATTAATGGACCTAGTACACCCACACATGTTATTGATGGCACTATTGTTCCTAAGCCCGAAAGGGACTGGAATGATAATGATAGGAAGATGGCACAACTAAATGCTAAAGCCATGAATGTTTTATATTGTCCTTAGACTCAAATGAATTTAATATAATCTCCACATGTAATTCCGCAAAGGAGATTTGGGATAGATTAGGAGGTTACCCATGAGGGTACCAACCAAGTAAAAGAATCTAAAATTAATATTCTTGTTCATAAATATGAATTGTTTAGCATGGAACAATCTGAAACCATTGCATGCATGTTCACTAGATTTACAAATATTGTAAATGGTTTAAAAAGTCTTGGTAAGAATATACTAATGCTGAACTTGTTCGAAAAATTCTTAGGTCACTACCAAGATCATGGGAAGCAAAAGTGACAGCAATCCAAGAAGCAAAGGACCTCAACACTACCCTTAGAGGAGCTTCTAGGATCCTTATGACCCATGAGCTGACAATGAAGCAGCATGTAGAGGAGGACACAAAGAAGAAGAAAGTGATTGCCCTCAAAGCTGCAAAAAGAAGAGAGCAGCAGTGATGATGATGATGATGATGAAGAGACTGCTCTCTTAGCCAAAAAGTTTAAAAGATTCATGAGGAGAAAGAAACCCTTCCACAAGAAGAAATTTGGAGCAAAGTGGGAAGGAGAAAAGGATAAGAACAAGGACAAGGACAAAGAAAAAGAGAAAGACCCTTGACTTTATGAGTGTAATAAACCGGGGCACTTTAGGAATGAATGTCCTAAATTAAAGAAAGCCTACAAAAAGAAAAGAAGGCTTATGTGGCGACTTGGAGTGATAGCGAAGAATCTTCTTCCGAAGAAGAAGAACAAAAGGAAGTCGCAAATGTATGTTTTATGGCGGACGACAACGATGAGGTAAGTTCGATAACCCTTGCGATGAGTTTGCATTTGATGAATTATTTGATGCTTTTAATGAACTTGTGGCGATTTCAAGGTTTTGAAAAAGAAATACAAGTTTTGAAAAATGAAATTTAACTTTCATTAAAGAAAAGGAAGATCTTAATAATGAAGTTAAGAAACTTAAATCTGAAAATGAAATTTTGGTAAAAGAAAAAGAATTAATTTCCAATGAAAATGATAAACTAAGGAAAGAGGTTGAAAAATATAAGAACATAGTTGATAAGTTTACCTTAAGCTCAACTAAATTAACATGTTATTAAATAGTCAAAAAGCAGTTTTTGACAAAGCGGATTAGGGTATAACACTTTAAGAAAACAAAAATCTTGAAAAATATTTTTGTGCGTGCTGGCCAAAGTAATTTTACATGCTTTAAATGTAATCAAAAAGGACATAAATCTTATGAATGTAAAATTCTAAAACCTAATAAAAACTTAAATATTAAAGGAAAAAATATGGGTTCCGAAAGGAACAATTTTTGTTGCTACTAACCATGAAGGACCCAAGAAAGCTTGGGTACCTAAACATAAACTTGATCATCTTTGCAGGAATGTCTTGTGGCCAAAAGATCAAAGAAAAGTGGTATCTTGATAGTGGCTGCTCAAGACATATGACGGGTGACAAAGATGAATTCATCACCCTGAAGAAAAGAAAGGAGTAGTTACATTTGGCGATAATGGCAAAGGCCAAATCTTGGGGTTGGTAACATTCAAATAACTCCCTCCACATATATTGAAAATGTACTTTATGTTGATGGTTTAAAGCATAATTTAATTAGTATAAGTCAATTATGTGACAAAGGTTTTAAAGTATCATTTGAATCTTCTATATGCACAGTAGCTAATCCCATTGATAATAGCATTGTTTTTATTGGAAATAGAAATGGCAATGTATACTTGATTGACTTAGACAATTTGTCTACTAATAATCATTGCTTAGTTGCTAATAATGCTAATATGAATGAGATTGGTTGGTTGTGGCATCGAAGATTAGGTCACGCAAGCACACACCTTATTTCAAAACTAATTAAAATGGATTTAGTAAAAGGTTTACCTAAATAGATTTTGAAAATAACAAAATATGTGATGCATGTCAGTTTGGAAAACAAACTAGAAGTTCTTTTAAATCTAAAAATGTTGTTTCAACTTCTAGGCCATTAGAGCTACTTCACATGGACCTTTTTGGACCAACTAGAACCACAAGTCTAGGAGGAAAGAAATATGGTCTTGTGATAGTAGATGATTACTCTAGATTCACTTGGGTAATGTTTTTAGCTCACAAAGATGAGACTTTCTCGATATTCCTGAAATTCTTCAAGAAAGTAACAAATGAGAAAAACACTACCATAGTGTCTCTAAGAAGTGATCATGGAACTGAATTTGAAAATCACTTATTTGAAAGTTTTTGCAATGAAAATGGATTAATCATAATTTTTCTGCACCCTAGGACCCCACAACAAAATGGAGTAGTTGAAAGGAAAAATAGGACTCTAGAAGACATGGCCCGTACCATGCTATGTGAAAGTAAACTCCCAAAGTACTTTTGGGCGGAAGCTATTAACACAGCATGTTACATCTAAATAGAGCTTAATAAGACCTATTTTAAAGAAAACACCTTATGAATTATGGCATGATAGAAAACCAAATTAAATATTTTCATGCATTTGGATGTAAATGTTTTATTCATAATAATGGTAAAAACAACTTAGGAAATTTGATGCTAAATCTGATGAAGGAATATTCTTAGGTTATTCAACAACTAGTAAAGCATATAGAGTCTTTAATAAAGAAAACCTTAATTGTTGAAGAATCCATTCATGTAGTTTTGATGAATCTTTAGCAACAAGTTCTGAAAAGATTGATGATGAGGAAGATACAAACATAATTGAAAAATCTTGAAAAACTTAATATTGAAGTATCTTCAGATCATGAGCAAGAAGCTAAAGATAATGATTCACCTAAGGACGATGATTAATACTAATCATAATGATATAGATCTTCCAAGAGATTGGAGATATGCTTATAGTCATCCCAAGGAATTGATTATAGGTGATCCATCTCAAGGAATAAGAACTAGATCATCTATGAGAAATATTAGTAATCATCTTGCATTTGTATCACAAATTGAACCTAAAACTATTGAAGAAGCTGAAAAAGATAATAATTGGATGTTAGCATGCAAGAAGAATTAAATCAATTCACTAGAAATAATGTATGGACATTAGTTGAAAGACCTAAAATCATTCTGTTATAGGATCAAAATGGGTTTTTAGAAATAAACTAGATGAAAATGGCATAGTAATTAGAAACAAAGCTAGATTAGTTGCAAAAGGATATAATCAAGAAGAAGGTATTGATTTTGATGAAACCTTTGCACCTGTAGCTAGATTAGAAGCCATTAGGCTATTACTTGCATTTGCATGTCACATGAACTTTAATTTATTTCAAATGGATGTCAAAAGTGCATTTTTAAATGGATTTATAAATGAAGAAGTTTATGTAGAACAACCACCGGTTTTGAAGATCACGAATTTTCAAATCACGTTTTTAAATTGCACAAAGCTTTATATGGTTTGAAACAAGCACCTAGAGCTTGGTATGATAGGTTAAGTAAATTCTTAATTGAAAATGATTTTACAAGAGGAAATGTTGATAAAACATTATTTTTGAAAAGAAAAGATAAAGATTTACTTGTAGTTCAAATTTATGTTGATGACATTGTTTTGGTGCTACTAACGATCTTCTATGTCAAGAGTTTGCTAAGTTAATGCAGGGAGAATTTGAAATGAGCATGATGGGAGAACTCAACTTCTTCCTTGGACTCCAAATCAAACAAAGCAAAGAGGGTATCTTTATCAACCAAACAAAGTACACAAGAGAAATTCTAAAGAAGTTTGGTATGGAATCAATTAAACCCCTCGGAACACCAATGAGTCCTTCATGCAAGCTGGACAAAGATGAAGAAGGTAAGAAGGTTGATCAAAATACTATCGAGGTATAATCGGATCCCTACTTTATTAACTGCAAGTAGACCAGATATAATGTTTGCTGTTTGCTTATGTGCTAGATTTCAGTCAGAACCTAAAGAATCACATTTAATTGCTGTTAAAAGAATACTAAGATACTTAAGTGGAACAAAAAATGTAGGTTTATGGTATTCTAGAGACTCCACATTAAATCTGATTGCATACTCTGATTCTGATTATGCTGGATGCAAGTTAGATAGAAAAAGCACAAGTGGTGCATGCCAATTTTTAGGAAGTAACTTAATCTCATGGTTTAGCAAAAAGCAAAATTCGGTTGCATTATCTACTGCGGAAGCAGAATATGTTGCAGCTGGAAGTTGCTGTGCTCAAATCCTATGGATTAAGAGACAACTTGAAGACTATGGTATCACACTTGATAAGACACCCATAAGATGTGATAATACAAGTGCAATAAATCTAACTAAAAATCCAATTCAACATTCAAGAACAAAGCATATTGAAATAAGATATCACTTTATAAGAGAACATGTAGCCAATAATGAAATTTGTCTTGATTATGTGAATACTGAAGAACAACTTGCAGATATATTAACAAAACCCTTAAGTGAAGAAAGATTTTGTTATCTTAGAGGAGAATTAGGAGTTTGTGATCCTTTGGAATAGTTTTCTGAAACTCTTAAGGACATCAATCTAGATTTCATCATTTTCTTGAAAAATCTTGATATTTCAATAAGGAAATCTATCTAGATCTTGATTCAATGTTTCCCCAATTGCTAAGGAACTTTAATCTATAATTTGATGATTAATTTGAATAGTTTCAAATCCTTGAAACTCAATTTTTTATCTCTGAAACTGTTAGAGTCGACTCTGACAGTTTGCGGAGTCGACACCTGAGTTTTTGATTTCTGTCTAAGTGATTAGAGCCGACTCTGGCTTTTGTGGAGCCGACTCTAATACGAGCGCTGACAGACTTTCTGGTTCGGAGCCGACACCCAGTTTTCGGGAGTCGACTCTAAGTCGAGTTAGGTCAAAAATAAAAAGGCGGAGTCGACCCCCAATCATTCCAATCGTCTCCTAAACCGTTCCAAGAACTCCAAAGCTTTCCAACTTCCCCAATCCACTCAAAACCCCTGATTAACCTTCCAATCCTCTCAATGGCACCAAGAGGCGCGGATTCGTCGCTGGAGCATCCGTTCCAACGAGGAGACGCACGATTCGGAGGCAACCATCGCCTTCTTCCTCTTCGGCCACTCAAGAGGATTCTCCACCTTCACCCTCTTCTCCTAAGGTCGATCAATTAGCTGGTAAGACCATTACCACTGGAAGAAAGGTTAATTTTGATTTCTTTGAATCGGAGGGTTCTCTATAGGAAGAAATTTAAGGGAATGGGATGGGAAAAGATGTGCTCACTAGATATCCCCACATATCCGCATTGTAAGGAGTTTTACAATGGATTAGCAGAGGAGAAGGAGGTTGCAGTAGTAAGAGGAACTAGGTTGGTAATAACTGCTGAAATTCTTGGAAATATTTGGAAATGCCCACTGTTGGTTTAATGGAATATCAACATGAATGATAGAAGTGGTGCATTATCAAGAATGCTAGGAGAGATGTGACTGAGTTCGAAGAGATCTTGCAAATCAGTTAAATCTAGAACTCAGATTATACATAATATATGTGGAAGAATCTTATTTCCAAAATAGGTAGATTCGAGTATGTCTCGGAGCGAGACGTTCTGATGATGGACTGCATTATAACTGGAAGGCCAGTCAATTAGCTGGCATGATGATAGGTTACATGGCAGAGGCAGCTACAAAGAAAAGATCACACTGCCATATGGTATGATTCTGACATTATCTTTAGAAGCCAAGGTGTGCTCATTATGGAAATGAACCTTAAGAAAACTGAGACACACTGATTATTACAGCATTCTACTATTCATAGGATGGGCTTTAAGAAAGTTAAATGGTGTTTGGATGAGGAGAGAGAAAGAAAGAGCTGATAGGATGGTGAAGAGGCCAGAGTAGAAGAATCCCTGGACCATCCACTGCGGGACCATCAGTCCCTGATCCATCTATTGCGGGACCTTCTCAGCTGGACCTTCAGAGGCCGGACCGAGTTCTATTCCATCACCTCCACATCAGCCTATTACAAATTCTGGAGATTCTTCTATGAACAACTTGATCAGTTAAGAGCTTACTTGCTGAGTATGACAGTCAGAGATCTCATGAAATTAATCAATTAAAAGAAGACTTTAATCAGTTAAAAGAAGAACTTAAATTCGAGACTGGACATGATATCCTTTACCTTAAGCAATTCTGTAGAATCCTTTGGAGCTGAGCTTCACAAATCTTCGAAAGGATGGAAGGCATTGCTGATGGATCTGGATCTTATGTTCATGCAACGGGTC
>UESW01003855.1:2067313-2093433 GCA_900491605.1 Calamus simplicifolius
GTTTGAAAGAAAATCTATAAAAGGGAAGACTATCATTCAAAAACAAGAACGGGAAAAATAAAGAAGAAAAACGGAAATAGAGAAATCCCAATTCAAAAATCTAAAAAAGAGAGAGCCTGAATCTCAAGAGAAAAAACCTTCTAGCTCAAATCCACTCCACTCCAAAAGCTCAAGAGGAATCCAAGGCATTCAAATCAAAGTTTTGGTGGATTTCCCAAATTGGAGAAAGAGGATCAGTTTCTTGCTTTTCAATCCTTCTTAACTGCTTCAACTGTGAAGAATCGGAGCTGAGGCTTGATTCAATCTAGCAAGGAGAAGAAGAAAAGAAGAAAAGAAGAAAAGCTCAAAAGCCAACCAACTACAAATCAGGCTTTTCTAAACCTTGTTCATTTATTTGATTATTGCTCATTGAGGAGCTGTGTATTTGAAAAACATTATTTCTTTTGTTTGTGTCTAGTTCAATCTGGGGGATTGAACTAGTGGAGGTAGTCTTACCTTGGTACAAGCTTGGTATAGCTTGTGTAAGGGTTTTTGTGCTGGTGAGCCCGAAAAACCGGTTGGGTTCGTTGTGATCCCGGGAAAACAACAAGTTTGAGTTGTGAGCTTGTAAAACAACTCAGCTGTAATCAAGGAAGATTATAGTGTGGACCCAAGTGAATCTTGGGAGTAGACGTAGGTGTTGGATACACCGAACCACTATAAAATCTTTGTGTTTGCCATGTCTCCTTTATCTCTATCTCTATCTCTATCTTATTGATTGTATTTTGTTTTTGCATCTGCATTCACTTTTACTCATACTAAGCAAACAAATATTTCAAAAGGTTTAATTTTTTTTTAAAGAACCCAATTCACCCCCCCCCCCCCCTTGGGTTGTCATCTGGGCCAACATGTGAATATAAAGCAATAAAGAATGTATTCAGAGCGGGGTTGTTGGTTCAATTAATCAAAAAGAAAGTAAACTCATTCATTGAAATTCAATCAATCAATCATAGATAAATTTGAAATAAAAGTGTAATTGTATTCCAAAGCAAGATTCATTACATGTGACAAATTCAAGTATGTAATTCCTAGATACATGCTAAGAAAGCAAGAAAGCAAGAAATCCTAAGATACAACCTAGGATAGGATATCAAAATCAAATATGCTTATACACAATTTTCTTTAAATGTCCAATCATTTCCATAATATCATCTTTTTGAGTCTTCTTAAAACTTTCAAGACAAGCTTCAATTTGAGAGACGGCGAGGTCGATATCTTTCTTTAGTTGACTGGTAGCATGAAGATAAGTTCCAGAACCGTCTGCAATGCCTTCCATCCTTTCAAAAATCTTATGAAGATCAGTGCTAAAGGATTCTACGGAATTGCTAATGGAAAAAGAAATCATGTCAAGTCTTGAATTGATCTCATCCTTCAACTGATTGAACTCCTCTCTCAATTTACACATATCATTTGTCCTTTGACTATCATACTCAGCCAGTAAAGCTCTGAGCTGACCTATTTGCTCCTCAGAAAATCTTCAGATGCCAATGCTGACTGATGTGGAGGGTGAGAGCTAGGTCCAGCCTCTGAGGGTCCAGCAGATGGTCCAGCAGAAGAAGGTCCAGCAGAAGAAGGTCCAGTAGATGGTTCAGAATATCCTCTCCTCTGACTTCCTCAACTCTAACCTCTTCAGCTCTGGCCTCATGTCCTCTTTTTATCCAATTTCCATTTTCTTTTCTGAAGCCCATCCGGTGAATTGTAGAGACACTATAGTAATCTGTATGCCTTAATTTTCTTAGTGGCTCATTATCCATTATAAGTACACCTTGGCTTCTGAATACCAATGTCAAAATCATACCATATGGCAATGTAGATCTCTTCTTAGTAGCTGCCTCCGCCATATAGCCTATCATCATACCAGCAAGATTGACAGGTCTTCCAGTGAGAATGCAGTCCATCAATAAGATGTCTCGCTCCGAGACATATTCAAACCTTCCGATTTTAGGAAATAAAATTCTTCCACAAATATTGTGAAGTAATCTGAGTTCCAAATTAAGTTGATTGGCCAAGATTTCCTCAAACTCAGAAACTTCTCTCCCTAACATCCTTGATAGGGCACCTCCTCTGTCTTCATGTTGATATTCAACTAAACCAACGGTAGGCATCTCCAATAGATTTCCAAGGGTTTCAGCTGTGATGATTACTTTAGTTCCTCTTACAACACTCACTAAGCCTCCCTCTCCTCTACATAAATCATTATAAAATTCTCTCACTAGGGCAGGGTAAGTAGGGACATCCAAAGAACAGACCTTCTCCCATCCCATTTCTTTCAACAAGCGCCAATAGCAAAGCCCTCCGAAACAAAAAAGTCAAAATCTACTTTTCTTCCGGTAGTAATGGCCTTACCCGCTAATTGGTCAACTCGTGGAGAAGATGGTGAGGGTGGAGAGTCATCCTGAGTGGCAGATGAAGAAGATGACGAAGGTTGCCTCCGATTTGAACGGCGCTTCGTCGGAACAGTCGAACCACCAATGATAGCATGCCTTTTGGGAGCCATGGGATTCGATTGGAATGAGTAATCAAGGGATTTGAAGGATTTGGAGGGGTTGGAATCAGTTTGGAACAGTTTTAGAAGGTTTGGAGACGATGAGTTTCGTTTGGGGTCGACTCCGCCTTTTTATTTTGACCTAGTTCCACTTAGAGTCGACTCCCAAAAATGAGGTGTCGGCTCCGAACCAGAGAATCTGTCAGCGCCCGAATTAGAGTCGGCTCTACAGAAGCCAGAGTCGGCTCTAATTGCCCAGACAGAACATCAAAATATGAAGGTGTCGACTCCACAAACTGCAGGTGTCGACTCCACAATAGTTTCAGGGAAAAATTCAAATTTCAAGGATCTGAAACTAATCAAATTAATCATCAAACTCTAGATAAGTGTTCCTTAATAATTGGGGAAACAATGAATCAAATTTCTAGATAGATTTCCTTATTGGACATAGAGGATTTTCAAGAAATTATTGAAGTCTAGATAGTTGTTGTCCTTAAGAGTTTCAGAAAATCATTCTAAAGGATCACAAACTCCTAATTCTCCTCTAAGATAACAAATCTTCCTCACTCAAGGTTTGGTAAAAATATCAGCTAATTGATCATTAGTATTAACATATTCAAGACAAACATCTTTGTTAGTTACATGTTCTCTAATAAAGTGATGTCTAATTTCAATGTGTTTAGTTCTTGAATGTTGAATTGGATTTTTAGTTAGATTAATAGCACTAGTATTATCACATTTAATAGGAATTTTATCAAGTGTGATACCATAATCTTCAAGTTGTCGCTTAATCCAAAGGATTTGAGCACAGCAACTTCCAGCTGCAACATACTCTGCCTCAGCAGTGGATAATGCAACCAAATTTTGCTTCTTGCTAAACCAAGAGATTAAGTTACTTCCTAAAAGTTGGCATGCCCCACTTGTACTCTTTCTATCTAATTTACAACCAGCATAGTCAGAATCAGAATAAGCAATCAATTTTAAGGTTGAGTCTCTAGAATACCATAATCCTACATTTTTAGTTCCATTTAAGTATCTAAAGATTCTTTTAACAGCAAATAAATGTGATTCCTTAGGATTAGATTGATATCTTGCACATAAGCAGACAGAAAACATGATATCTGGCCTACTTGCAGTTAGGTAAAGAAGTGATCCAATCATACCTCTGTAATGCTTCTGATCTACTTTCTTACCTTCTTCATCCTTGTCCAGCTTGCATGAGGGACTCATTGGCGTACCAAGAGGTTTAGCAGATTCCATACCAAATTTCTTGAGTATTTCCTTTGTGTACTTTGTTTGGTTAATGAAAATTCCGCTTTCTCTTGTTTGATTTGAAGTCCAAGGAAGAAGTTTAGTTCTCCCATCATGCTCATCTCGAATTCTCCCTGCATTAGCTTAGCAAATTCTTGACAAAGAGATTGTTAGTAGCACCAAATATAATGTCATCAACATAAATTTGAACGATTAATAAATCCTTTTCTTTTCTTTCAAAAACAAGGTTTTATCAACATTTCCTCTAGAAAAGTTATTTTCAATTAAAAATTTACTTAATCTATCATACCAAGCTCTAGGTGCTTGCTTTAAACCATAAAGTGCTTTGTGTAGTTTGAAGACGTGGTTTGAAAATTCATGATCTTCAAAACCAGGAGGTTGTTCAACATAAACTTCCTCATTTATAAAACCATTTAGAAATGCACTTTTAACATCCATTTGAAATAAGTTGAAATTCATATGACATGCAAATGCAAGTAGTAGCCTAATGGCTTCTAATCTAGCAACAGGTGCAAAAGTTTCATCAAAATCTATACCTTCTTCTTGATTATATCCTTTTGCAACTAATCTAGCCTTATTTCTAATTACCAATCCATTTTCATCCAATTTATTTCTAAAAACCCATTTAGATCCTATTATAGGGTGGTTTTTAGGTCTATCTACTAGGGTCCAAACTTGGTTCCTAGTGAATTGGTTTAATTCTTCCTGCATTGCTAACATCCAATAACTATCTTTTTTAGCTTCCTCTATAGTTTTAGGTTCTATGTTAGATACAAATGCAAGATGATTATTGATATCTCTCATTGATGATCTAGTCCTTACACCTTGAGATGGATCACCTATGATTAGGTCCTTAGGATGACCATAAGCATATCTCCAATCTCTAGGTAGATCTTTATCATTCTGAGCAATATCAATACCATCTTCCTTAGGTGAGTTATCATCCTTAACTTTAGGTTCTTGATCTGAAGATACATTTAATTTATTAATATCTCTTTCAATCAAAGATGTATCTTCCTCATCATCAATTTTATCTGAACTTGATGCTAAAGACTCATCAAACACTATATGAATGGATTCTTCTACAACTAAGCTCTTCTTATTAAATACTCTATATGCTTTGCTAGATGTAGAATATCCTAGAAAATACCTTCATCAGACTTTGCATCAAACTTCCCAAGATTATCCTTACCATTGTTATGAATAAAACATTTACAACCAAATGCATGAAAATAACTTAAATTTGTTTCCTATTGTGCCATAGTTCATAGGGAGTTTTCTTAAGGATAGGTCTAATCAGGGCTCTATTTAGAATGTAACATACTGTGTTTATAGCTTCCGCCCAAAAATATTTTGGAAGTTGGCTTTCACATAGCATGGTACGGGCCATGTCTTCTAAAGTCCTATTCTTCCTTTCTACAACTCCATTTTGTTGCGGTGTTCTAGGTGCAGAAAAGTTATGATGTATGCCTTTTTCAAAACAGAATTTTTTAAATAAGTGATTTTCAAATTCAGTTCCATGATCACTTCTAATAGACACTATGGTAGTGTTTTTCTCATTAGTGACTTTCTTAACGAATTTCATGAATATTGAGAAAGTCTCATCTTTGTGAGCCAAAAATATTACCCAAGTGAATCTAGAGTAATCATCTACTATCACTAGACCATATTTCTTTCCTCCTAGACTTGTGGTTCTAGTAGGTCCAAAAAGGTCCATGTGTAGTAGCTCTAGTGGCCTAGTAGTTGAAACAATATTCTTAGATTTGAAAGAAGTTCTTGTTTGTTTTCAAATTGACATGCATCACATATTCGATTATTTTCAAAATTTAAGCTAGGAATACCTTTAACTAAATCCATTTTCAATAATTTAGAAATTAGGTGTATGCTTGCATGACCTAATCTACGGTGCCATAGCCAACCAATCTCATTCATCTTAGCATTATTAGCAACTAAGCAATGATTACTTGAAGATAAATTACTCAAATCAATTAAGTACACATTGCCATAGCGTTTACCAACAAGAATAATGCTGTTATCAATGGGATTAGTAACAGTGCAAACAGAAGCTTCAAAGGAAACCTTGAAACCTTTGTCACACAGTTGGCTAATACTTATCAGATTATGTTTAAGTCCATTCACATATAAAACATTATCAATATGAGTAGATGGAGTAATTTGAATCTTACCAATACCCATGATATGGCCTTGACCATTATCACCAAAAGTAACTACTCCACCTCTTTTTGATTCAAGGGTGATGAATTGATCTTTGTCACCCGTCATGTGTCTTGAGCAACCACTATCCAGGTACCATTTTCTTTTCAGTCTGATGGCTGCAAGACACTCCTGCAAAACATTCATGTCTTAATTTTAGGTACCCAAGCCTTCTTGGGTCCTTCATGGTTAGACGCATTAAATATTATTCCTTTGGGAACCCAAATCATCTTTCTTTTATTATGTAAAGATTTACACATATAAGATTTATGTCCTTTGTTTCCACATTTAAAACAAGTAATATTTGATGATTTTTCAGCATGTATAAAAATATTCTTCAAGGATTTTTGCTTTTTAAGCGGATTATATCCTAATCCAGCTTTATCAAAAATAGCTTTTTGATTATCCAAAATCATATTAAGTTTGATAGAGCTTAGAGTGAATTTATCAACTATAGGCTTAAGTCTATCAACTTCATTTTTTAAACTTTCTTTTTCTTTTATCAAAAGTTCTTTATCTACAACATGCTTTTCATTTTCTAAGGATAATTTTTGCATTTGAGTTTTCAAATCTTTGTTCTTTGAACTTAGGTTCGCAAAATCATCCATTAATTCATAAAAAGCACTATGCAATTCATCGAAAGTGAAGTCATCAAGAAAACTCGGACTTACCTCATCATTGTCCGCCATGAAGCATAGATTGGCCATTTCACTCTTTTCTTCCCTTCGGAACTTGAGCTTTTCGAATCGCTCCATGTGGCCATCATCGCCTTATTTTTGAACTTCCGGGTGCCATTCTTTAGTTGAGGGCATTCAGATTTAAAGTGACCCGACTTTTTACATTCAAAGCAAATAACTTCTTTTTCTTTGCCCTTGTCCTCATCTTTTCTTGCAAAGGGCCTTTTCTTTTCAAACTTCTTCTTCTTCATGAATCTTTTAAATTTTCTTGTGATGAGTGCCATGTCCTCATCATCACTTTCATCTTCAGATTCATGAGGCTCTTCCATATATTCAGAAATCTTAAGAGCCATAGTTCTCTTCTTCTTTGACTCATCATCATCAACATGTTGCTTAATTTGAAGCTCATGAGTCATCAAGGATCCCAATAGTTCTTGTAGGGGTAGGGTACTTAGATCCTTTGCCTCTTGTATTGCAGTCACTTTAGCTTCCCAAGTCCTAGGTAAGGAACGCAAAACCTTTCTCACAAGATTAGAATTATCATAAGATTTACCAAGACTTTTTAAACCATTAACTATATCAGTAAATCTTGTAAACATATCAGCAATAGATTCACATGCATCCATTTTAAACAATTCATATTTATGAACTAGCATGTTAATCTGGATTCCTTGACTTGATTTGTTCCCTCATGGGTAACCTCAAGTCTATCCCAGATTTCCTTAGCAGAAATACAAATAGATATGCGATTGAATTCATTTGCATCTAAAGAGCAGTATAAAATTCATTGCTTTGGCATTGAGTTGTGCCAATTTTTTATCATGTTCATTCCATTCCATTTCCGGTTTAGGAATCTCATGCCATTAACTCTAGTGGTGGGTGTGTGTGGTCCATTGACTATAATACTCCATAGATCATAGTCAAGTGCTTGAATGAAAATTTTTATTCTAGCCTTCAATAACCATAGTTTGAACCATTAAATAAGGATGGTCTATTAGTAGATTGGCCTTCGAAAAAAGATGAACCAGCTTGAGTTGCCATGTGGATCTTTAACTCTTGATCGTTAGATCAAATCAAATGAGCACTAGCTCTGATACCAATTGTTGATCCAGATAGCAACCCAAGAGAGGGGGTGAATTGGGTTTTTCAAAAATTTAAACTCTTTTGAAAGATAACCCCCAGCGAAATAAAAACTTAGATTCACACAAATTAAAACTGAACAACCACAAATAGAGAGTTGAAGATAAAGAGACAATCACGGCAAACACAAAAGATTTTATAGTGGTTCGGTGTACCTACACCTACGTCCACTCCCAAGTACCTCTTGGATCCACACTATAATCAAACTGATTACAGCATAGTTATTTTGCAAGCTCACAACTCGAACTTGTTTTCTCGGGTGCACAACGAACCAGCTGGTTTTCAAGACTCACCAGCACAAAACCTATCACCACAAGCTAATGCTTGCACAAGGCTAACTGCCTCAACTGAATCAATCACCAGATTGACCCAGCAAATAATATTTATTTTTACAAGATAAACAACTCCTCCAATGAGCAAATATAAAATAATGAAACAATAATAAGAGGATAGGAATCAAAGCCTGATTCGCAGATCTTGGTGGCTTCTTCCTTCTCTTCCTTTGAATGGATCTTCCTTCAAGATGCTCTTGAGACTCAGAAGATCAGAAAACTAGGGCTTCTTTCTTTCTTGAGATTTCTTCGAAATAGAACAGCAAAAGCTTGGAATCTCTCTCTCTTCTTTTGGGAATCAGTATGATCTTTCTTACAAGTTTTCCCTCTTTTCTTTTCTGATAGATCTCAAAGATTTGTCTCTATTCTTTTATTTTTGCCTCTCTTATATCTTCTTTTGGGATGCAACAAGCCATCTTCTTATAGATCCCAATTAATCCACAAATAGTTTGAAACTATCCGTTAGAAACAAGTGTATGAAGGATTAGATCCATAAATAACAATAGCCGTTGGGATTAAAATAGATAAAGATAAAGTTTAGAGTCGTTCTGATAGTTCTGGAGCCATGTCTGACATTCTGGAGTCGGCTCTAACTTTTCTGGAGTCGGCTCTAACTCGAAATTCTTTAATCCGCTCGATCTGGAGTCGTCTTTGACTTTTCTGGGGTCGACACAAAATTCTTCTGCAGTCGACTCTAACAGTCTGGGAGTTGACTCTAAGTCGTGGCCTGAAAAATCATCGTTCTGTCTTTTCTTTGGAGTCGGCTCTAACAGTCCCGGAGTCGACTCTAAGTCTGTGGCATTTTTCGGAGTCGACTCTACGATTCTGTGTGTCGACTCTAATGTCTGCAATCTTACCTTGACATTAGATTCGAACCAAAACTTGATTTGACTCTTGATTTTGATTATCAAGTTGACTTATAATCTGAAAAACTTAATCAAAATCATTAGTAACTTCAAATGTTATACTCAAATAGTTTTGTTAATCATCAAAATCCTCAATTGGGTCAACATTTAGCCATACTTCCGATGCTTGTGTGGATCAATTTTTCCTAATCCTTCAAGATATTTAGAGGTTGATTATATCACCAATTGCAACACTATCAATTGCCATCCAGGATCGCTAGCTGCTTGTGGTAAACAGCGATCTTGTTCTCATAAAAAATAATTAATTAATCACATGGCACACATTTTAATATAACATCCTCAAACCTATGCAGGTTTTTTGTCTTAGATTCTCCTGTGTCAAAGAACCAATGGCTGAATTTAGATTATCTTGCATAATTTATAGTTTGAATCCCCTGATTTTGCTCAAGTTTCATGCACATGTCATTGTCTTTGAAAAATTGTTAATCAACTTGTTTAAGTTAGTCAAGTAAATTTTTTGTAGCACCATACTTTCCAATACAAATTGATTTGAGTGAAGGTGAAACTTATTTAGGACACTTCTTACATGTGTATAAATTACATGATCTATCAAGATGACAATTGATAAGAGCTGGACTTCCATAAAAAATCGATTGTCAAAGGAATATCTTGATGGTGTTAAGATGTTTGTTTCAAGGGCAGAGGCTTATGTCAATGAAGACGGTAAAGTGAGATGCCCATGTCAAAAGTGTCTTAATCTTTATTGGCATAATTTGAGGGTCGTTCATAATCACTTGATTGATAAGGGTTTTCAACAATCATATCGAACATGGTGTGTATCATGGAGAGTCTTTTGAGCCTCAACAACCAGAACATGTCGAAGTGACTGAGGAAGATGTTGGTGATGAAATATTAGATGTATTAGCAGATATTATTGGCCCAAGTACATTTGAAACACCTTGTGAGACAGTTGATGATGTTTCCCAAGTTTTAAGAACTTCTAGTGTTGATTGATATGATGACCTATTTCAAGAGATAGAAACTGAATTATACCCTGGGCGTACAACTTTCTCTTCCTTGACTTTCCTAGTTAAGCTTCTTCACTTCAAAGTTTTAAATAATTGGAGTAACAAGTCTTTTGATATGCTTTTAAAGCTTTTGAAGGAGGCATTTCCAAATGGGACAAAGTTGGCGGGTTCATATTACGAAGCCAAAAATTTATTATGCAACCTTGGCCTAGGTTATGAGGCCATCGATGTATGCAAGTTTGATTGTGCCATATTTTGGAAAGAAACTGCGAATATGCAAAATTGTCCTGTGTGTGGAGAATCTCGTTGGGTCAATAGAAACACAAAAGGGAAAAAAGTGGCACATAAAGTCTTGCGGTATTTTCCGTTGACTCCTCGATTAAAACGACTTTATAGTTCATGACACACATCAAAAGATATGAGGTGGCATGAAAGTGAATGTCCTAGAACGAAGGTGTACTTAGGCATCCTGCAGATTGAGAATCTTGGAAGGATTTCGATAAAAAGTATCCTGATTTTGCTCATGAACCTAGAAATGTTCGGTTGGGTTTGGCAACTGATGGATTTAATCCATATAGGAATATGAGCAACTCATACAGCATGTGGCCAGTCATTATGGTGCCTTATAATTTTTCACCTTGGAGGTGTATGAAAGAAACAAACATGATAATGTCTTTATTAATCCCTGGTCCTAAATCTCCTGGCAAGGATTTTGATGTTTTTATGAGGCCTCTTTTAGATGAATTGAATTTAGACTTTAGGTAATCTAAACATGACAATGAGCATATTAGTGATGACAGTGATTAATATACCTTATAACTTTTATAATATATATATATATTTTTTCAGAAGAAGTTCGATCTTGATATGAATTTAGATCATATTAAAAAAGGTATTGTGTTTCAAATGAATAAAGTATATCGAGAATTTAATATCAGCTTCATATATACTTCATTAGTCACGGTGGGGACACAAGTGTGAGCTTAGCAAAGCAAAATAATTCATCTCGTGTCTTGCAGAGTGACTGGGACTTTCTATGTGATTACTTTTATTCAGATGAGTATAAGATAAATACATCCATACAAATATTTTAATAGTTTATATTTTTTACAAACTCATGTAACCATTTCCATTAATTCTTTGATGCAAAAAAAATCAAAACAAATAAATCTAATCAAAAATTGAAGCCATATGCTGCTCATTGGATCGAAGTCTATACCGGCTCACTCTTATGATATGGTAAGGAATACTGTGAACCTAGTTAATATTTAATTTTCACATTAATTGAATGTTAATAATTATTACATTGATACATTGATATATTGTATTAGATTATTATATTGATACATTGATACATTGTAATTGTATTAGGTTTTTACATTGATACATTGTATTAAATTGTTACATTGATACATTGATACATTGATAAATAGATAATTGTATTAGATTATTACATTGATACATTGATACATTGATACATTGTATTAGATTGTTACATTGATACATTGATACATAGATAATTGTATTAGATTATTACATTGATACATTGATATATTGATACATTGTATTAGATTGTTACATTGATACATTGATAATTGTATTATATTATTACATTGATACATTGATATTTTATTAGATTGTTACATTGATACATTGATATATTGATACATAGATAATTGTATTAGATTATTACATTGATACATTGATACATTGATGATTGTATTAGATTATTACATTGATACATTGATACATTGTATTAGATTGTTACATTGATACATTGATACATCGAAACATAGATAATTGTATTAGATTATTACATTGATACATTGATAATTGTGTTAGTTTATTACATTGATACATTGATACATTGATAAATTGTATTAGATTATTACATTGATAATTGTATTAGATTATTACATTGATACATTGATACATTGATATAGTGTATTAGTTTGTTACATTGATACATTGATACATTGATAATTGTATTAGATTATTGCATTGATGCATTGATACAATGATAATTGTATTAGATTATTACATTGATATATTGATACATTGTATTAGATTGTTATATTGTTATATTGATAATGCATTGATACATTGATAATTGTATTAGATTATTACATTGATATATTGATACATTGTATTAGATTGTTATATTGCTATATTGATACATTGATACATAGGTAATTGTATTAGATTATTACATTGATACATTGATACATTGATAATTGTATTAGATTATTACATTGATACATTGATACATTGATACATTGATAATTGTATTAGATTATTGTCTTAAATTATTATTGTTTCTTATTAGAGAGATTCTATTATGGGAAAGAAGCCATTAAGACTTCATCTTTGGAATATCTTCATTTTGACAAAAAGAAGAAACAATGGATAAATAAAAAAGCTGAAGAAACCCATGTAAGTTTTATCAATTAAAAATACAATATTATTGAATATAATGTTTTATACTAAACATATTGAATTTGTTTTCTTTTCATTGCAGGCACGTTAGTAGAGCGACTTTCCTCACAGGACTCTACAGCAGAACCAATCAATGAGGATGTCATTTTTGAGGAGGTTTTAAGCTCTAGATCTGGTTATAAAAGGGGATGGGGTCCACTACCAAAGGGCACATCGAGAATTAGAGGTAATTCTTCATCTTCTAAAAACTCACAATTAAAGGTTGAACTACATGAGTGCCGAGAGCTCATTGCTCAGCAAGCGGATAAGCTCACTCAACAACAGAATGAGCTCACTCAGCAACAGAAGACCATCTAGGATCTAAAGGCGACGACTGATGAGCTTACTACTTTCATGCGACAGCTAGTGCCTGAATATCATCCTAGTGGATCCCAGCAGACCTCACCTCCATAGTACATGTATTTTTTTTTAATTATGTATTTTCAAAAACATTATATATGATGATTTTATTGAAATGAATTAAAACTTTTATTAAATTTTGTGGGAAACTTTTATATTAGAAAATTATTTCTAATATTGTTGCTTTAATATTATATTATATATTGTAATAGGTGCAAAATAAAAAAAATTAAAATAAAATTTTATTATTTTTTAATTTAAATAAAAACTTATTACGACGACTTATTTTCACCGTAATAGGTAGATATTATGACGAAAAAAGTCACCGTAATAAGTTTTTATTTAAATTTTAAAAAAATTTAAAACTTATTATGACGACTTATTTTCGTTGTAATAGGTAGATATTACGGCAAAAATAAGTCACCGTAATAAGTTTTTATTTAAATTAAAAAATTTAAAACTTGTTATGATGACTTTTTTTTGCTGTAATATCTGCTTATTACGATGAAAATAAGTCACCGTAATAAGTTTTTATTTATATTAATTTTTTAAAAAATATATTACGATGATATGGTTTTGCCATAATAGGAAGCTATTACAATGAAAAAAAGTCATCGTAATAAGTTATTACGACAACAAGTTATTACGACGATTTTGAAACATATTACGATGAATGTTTTATCGTCGTAATAAATTATTACAGTGACTTTTATACTTACGACGAATTAATTCATCATAATAAGTTTTTTCTTGTAGTGAAATGCAAATTTGATTATCCAGACCATGTCTACAACCTGCTGGTACCAATTGAGCTTTGGCCTCTTTCTTGCATTTGTGTTTGAAAGCCTCCCACTTTGGCTGAGAATATTTATCTGTACACCATATGAGTGGTTCCCAAGGGTCATGCCCTGCAAAATTAGGCATCTCTCTTGCCGTAACATGGTACACCATATTTATTTGTGATTTTTGGACTGACACCCAGTCCATCAGAATTTAATTATCCTTAAATAACTTGGTGAGACCTTCTTGGAGAATCTGATAATATATTGCATTATCTGTGTTTGAGAAGGTAATAAACCTGAAATTTATGGTGCCCACATATGGATACGAACAGTTACAGCAGGGAATGAGGATCCACCCAGTTGTTTTGGTGGTCCCTATTAACAAAGAACAAAATAAATTTTTAGCTTCAGAAAGTATTTTAGAGTGTTTACTATTTAATTTTTGAATCGATTATTTTTGTAGGAAAAAAAGCTCCAACACCGCACATCGTTATCCACCCAGGAAGATGGCTCTGATAGTGAAAATATACTGAGGGTGACATTGTTGATGACATTCTTGGCATATGTTCAAGCTATCGCAAATGCTAGGGATCGATTCCTAGAATGAAGGCAGCAAAGAGACCTCGATAGAAGAATTTTGCCTCTACCTCTAGTTGGGATGCATCACATTCGATTCCGGGTGATGAAGCTCTGTGTGAGCAAATTATGCGTCAGGAACAAATAATTCAGGGATTAATTGCTACACTTGTTGCTGGGTTTAGTGTTCCTATTCCTTCCATAACTAATATACCATCAAGTTCAACATCGGCTTTAGCTAACACAACACTGCCTTCACGACATTCATCGTCACCTCTTTCACCTATGCCTCCACCTCCGCCTCCATCTTCACAGTAGTATGTTTTATATTAGTTATGGATATTGTAATTGTTATTGTAATTCATATGAGCATGTATCAGGTATTCTTAGTTTCTTTAGTTTAGTTTAGTTGCTATTAAAACTGCTAAAACTTGTATCAGGTATTCTCAGTTTCTTTTTTCATTCTCCTTTAACATATAATGTGGAAAATCCATATGAGCATGTAGTTAATTCTCTTGATATCTTGATGCAGATATTCAATGCTCAGAGGATGCATTCATTTATATGAAACTTTATGTATCAGATATCTTCAATTTCTTTAGTTTAGTTTAGTTGCTGTTAAAACTGTTGAAACTTTATGTATCAGGTATCCTCAATTTCTTTAGTTTAGTTTAGTTGCTGTTGAAACTGCTAAAGTATCCTCAATTTTTTTAGTTTAGTTTAGTTACTATTGAAACTGCTGAAACTTTATGTATCAGGTATTCTCAGTTTCTTTTTTCATTCTTCCTTACATATAATGTGGAAAATTCATATGAGCATGTAGTTAATTCCTTTGATATCTTGATGCAGATATTCATATGCCCAGAGGATGCCATTCATTTATATGAAACTTTTGTATCAAGTATCCTCAATTTCTTTAGTTTAGTTTAGTAGTTGTTGAAACTGCTGAAACTTTATGTATCAGGTATCCTCAATTTCTTTAGTTTAGTTTAGTTGCTGTTGAAACTACTGAAACTTTATGTATCGAGTATCCTCAATTTCTTTAGTTTAGTTTAGTTGCAGTTGAAACTGCTGAAACTTTATGTATCAGGTATCCTTGCGCATGAATGTGTGTTTACATTTTGAGATTTGATGAAGGAAGGCAGAGTGGTGGGAAAAGGTAACCATAGCATACTTTGTTTGTTTACATTTTGAGATTTGATTTGTTTTGATGTTTGATCATATTTTTATTTTGCATTAGACTCAATATACCACCAGTCATCAGAAGCATACTAGAAGGATCTTTCAAGAAAAGTGAGCAAAGTGTATTTTGGCATGAGAGGTCTGCAATGATGCAAAGTGTATTTTGGCATGAAAGGTCTGCGATGATGTCTTATTGGAACAAAAATGTCTTATTGGAACATTTATGGATATTGTAATGGATATGGACTATTGACTTTCATTTATTAGTTATTTTGATGTTTATCTTTTGTTGCCATTATGTAAAATGATGTATATGTAATGGATATTGTTGTAAAGAATCATATTATTTTTATTGATGTGATTTTTAATATTTAAAAAAATATGAAACAAAAAATTATATTCTAATTAAATAAAATAAGCAAAATATTAAAAATTTAAAATAAAATTATAATTTTAAAAAATTAAATAATTTAAAATAGAATAAATATAACTTTTCTATATGATTTTAGACATTTTGTAGGAAATAAAAGAAAAAATTATTTATTATTTATTATTTTTCTATAATTTAATTTATTTTCGCAGGTAAAATGATTAAAAATAATAATTTAAAAAATCATTAAAAATTAAAAAATATTATTATCCAACTTTTTCCTATGATGTTGAGGTTTTTCACAGGGAAAGATGTGGATAAAAAATAATTTTTTGATTTTTCCCTATGATTTTCAAAAATTTATTACTAGACAAATTTTTCGTAGGGAAAGGAATCATAAAAAATTATTACTAGACAAATTTTTCTTACGATTTTCAAAAAATTTGTAGGGAAAGATGTAGATAAAAATATTTTTTAAAATTTTTTCCTACCATTTTGAGGTTTTTTAGGGAATTAAGGAATCATTAAAAATTATTACTCGTCAACTTTTCCCTACGATTTTCAACAAATTCCTAGGGAAAGATGTAGATAATTTTTTTTATTTTTCTCTACGATTTTGGGGTTTTTCGTAGGGAAAGAAATTATTAAAAAAATTTATTAGCCAACTTTTTCCTACAATTTTAAGAAATTTTGTAGGGAAAGATGTGGATAAAAAATTATTTTTTGGATTTTTGCCTACGATTTTAAGATTTTTGTTGGGAAAGAAATTATTAAAAATTATTATTAGCCAACTTTTCCCTATAATTTTAAGAGGGAAATATGTGAATAAAAAATATTTTTTAATTTTTCCTACGATTTTTTATTTTCGTAGGTTTTTTAAATTTAAATTTCAATTTCAAATTCTGGTCACTCTTTCCCTACAAAATATAAACTTTTTCCTACGAAAAAAATCGTAGGAAAAGTCTGCTCTTTGCCTACGAGTTTGAAAGTCGTAGGCAAAGGCTTTTCCGATGCACCTATGCCTACGACTTTTTTCAGCTTTTGCCCACGACAAAAATCGTAGGAAAGGTTTTTCGTACGATTTTTTTATCTTTTCCTACAAAAAAAATCGTAGTCAAAAATTATTTTTCTTATAGTTATGTCGCCTTTGTGGGCGATGAGCATGGACAAAATCCAGATTTGGTGAGTTGTAACGCAACGAAGCTCTTGCCCTCAGCAGGGGGGATGGCTGTTTGCTTTGCCCCATACTGGCCTTCCGAATCTCATCCTCATTTCACCGTCTCAATGAAACGTAGGGTGGATTTTTCACCCATTTTGTTCAAAATATCTGAGGAATCCACGCCGACACATACAATTATGACCGTTCTTTTTCACTCAGAATTGATGAGTAGGAAAACAATTCTAAAAATTGATGATAACTAAAAAATGTACTTTTAGTCCTCAAATTTTCACTTAAAATTCATTCTAATTATCAAACTTTTAATTTAAAAATGTTACATTCTTAATATTTCCTTATACAGGTTAATTAAATTAAGAAAATATCTAACAAATCATCTTGATATAATGATAGTTATTAATTTAATTAATTAATTAATAATATAAAAGTTTAATTAATACATTAAATTTAATGATAATATAATGATAGTTCATGTGTGCATTCATAGGATGACACATTAGATATTTTATTAATTTTAATTAATTATGTCTCATAAAACATTAGAAATGTAGTATTTTTGATCTATTGTTAAACTGTATCAATTAAAAGTTGGACGGCCAAAATAAATTTTAGATGAAAGTTTGAGGACCAAGAGTCACTGGGCACTAAAGAAGGCATTTTGTTCGCTTATGAAAAGGAAACCACCCGGGAAAGGAAGGCCAAGACCAATGATATTAGCTCGATATGAAGGAAAAGGCTGTAAGCAACCACATCAAGCGAATTCAAACGAAATTGGCAATGCAAGATTCGTCTATTTAGTAAATGAATCAAAATTTTGAGTACAGCATGATAGGTATATTGAACAAGTATCATTAACTTATCCAATGACAAGGTTGAGATTATATCCGAGCAAAACAAAGTGGATCTATGAGCCAATATTAGTAAATTACTGCCTACTGGTTTGATTGGTGAAGTTATCAAAGATTTGGATATTGGTAATCTCAATTGAAATCTTGCTCTCATCTTGATAAGATAATATCTACTTGAATCCATTTTTACACCTGAATCTAGCTAGCTAGATAAAAATATAAATTTAAGTAAAATAAATAAAGATATGAATAAATAATTATCCAATCTTTATCATTAATTTGTTCACCATCCTACTGAATCCTATGCATCACTAATGAATGTTTTAAGAACAATAATTAAGTGATATGGTATTTACCCAATCTATCTCTTACTCACCGACATCTCTAATTTGATGGTCATAATGTTTAGCCATTAGATTTTATCTCTATATTATATTTGTAACTTGGACATTTGATTCGTACCTATATTAATTATCTACAATATATACAAACATAAATTTGCATACATCTAACATTTGTTATTTGCATCTCTATTTATATTGATCAAATAAAAATAGATAATTAAAGATGTAGATATATGAATATCACTGATATTTAATCCATGGACTGATCAATAGGATTACATTCTGGACCCATAGAATGACAGTGCCTATAAAGTAATGCATGCAACGCAAGCATTTGGGATATCCATACCGACTCATGGAATGTATGTTAAATTATGAATTTTTTTTTGATGATTTTCATTCGTTTGTTGCAATAGGCTGATATTATTCACGACATGAGTTGCTATCTCGTTAGGCCTAAGAGTGGCAGCAAGTTATGGGCTCCCGACATGATGCACTCATCCTTTACATTTTGCTTTAGTAGATTTAGTCTTTCTCTGAGTAGCTAAATATGCACTTTTTCTTATTTTTAGAATCAGCCTTTCATCCTCTTGAATACACATGGTCAGAAGTTCATTAATTGACCATTTATCCTTATGTGTGTTGTAAGATATTTTGAAGGGACTATACTTATGTGGGAGTGAATTCAGAATAAAGTGCACTAAGAAAGATTTTAACATCTCAACCTCTAAGGATTTTAGCTAAGCTATAATATCTCTCATTTTTATGACGTGCTCACGCACACCTCTGACAATAGTGAGCTTCATTGATGATAACTTTGACATTATGTTGCTAGCTAGTGCATTATTTGAAGGCTAAAACTGTACATCAATGTCTTAGAAGTTCCTTGAGATTTTTGCACTCAAGAATTGAAGTACGTATACTAGTAGAAATCTTAGTATGTATGAACATCATACTGAGACGATTAGATCGCTTCCATCGTTCATATGCAGCAATCTCAGCCTGAGTGCTAGTAGTTGTAACTATAGGTGGTTCATCTTTTCTGCTAGTATAGTCAATGTCCATGCACCTTAACTGAAGAAGAATTTTTTTCTTCCATACTTTATAATTGTCACCACTTATAAAATCAAGAATTTCACATTTCATGTTAGATATATTCACTGGTAAAATAGTTGCATAAATGTTCATGTAACTAAAATCAAGGCATACAGCTTAATGTCATATCTTACCAATGTAAGCATGCAACAATATGAATCAATAATATATAATAACTATCTGTGGGCTAAATTATTATGCTTAAATAGATTCATTAACTTAAAGACGTGACTAACAAATTATATTTCCTTTCTTAATTTTATGGATAATTAAGAAAATAATTTGTTATTCATCCTAATTAATTAAACAAATGCAATAAAAATTTTATGGGATAAGATTTATTGCATTAAATATAATTAATTACCATTAATGTCATCTAATATTATGTGATCTTTGCAATCCAATATATAATTTTGATTAATTAAAGATGTTACCTTCATGCATGCATCCTTAGATCTATATATGGGTTAGCTTCAAGCTAAATGTTCTATCACTCTTATTTTCGAATTAGATGATTAAAGCTTTATATTGATCTACTAAGTTGTTAGGTGTAATCTATTATATATCTCTAATCTATTTGCAAAGTAAAATCCATATGATTTAAAGTCCCTTAGTCTTTAAATCACATAAAGATTATATACAATATCCAATGGCTCGAATTATTGGTATAATTAAAATTTTTATTATACAATTTTGAAAAGGTATCACTCTTTTGGACGTACATGAATATGACTGCATCCTATCTTAATTTACACATATATGTGCATGTATTCAGTCTTTGAGGAGTTGAGAGTAGCACTTTTCACATGTGTGCGTGCGTGTGTTTAAAAGAAGGATATTTTTTTCTCAGTTTTTTTGACAAAAATCATAAAGATAAGGAAAAAAGAAAATATACACCTCCTGTCTCTTTCTCCATTCCATGCCCATCCACATGAGCAACCTGATTGCATATGGTATTTAGGTGTAGCAATTGTAAATAAAGTAGCCCATGCCAAATCTGTGCCAACTTTTCCCGTTATATGACATGTAAAAGTCAATGTTGTGCTTTGATATTCGTGCTTCGAGGTCTCTGGCGCTGGGTTTTCCTGTGCTTTAAGATTCGGGATCCGACTTCGTCGTCTTGATTCTCCGTCGTTCTGAGTCTTCTTGGCTTCTCCTACTTACTGCGAGCTCCTTCTGGCTTCCTCTCTTCTCCCATGGCTTCAGATTCGGGTGTAGGTGGCTCGAGCTCTGGGAAGAGATTTGCGGATAATGGGTTTCAGTGGGTATCGTCTGCTCCCTCGCCGGTGGCGTGGCGAGGCTCGAAGACTCCTTCCCTGAGGTGGTCAGCATCCCAGCGGCGGAGCTCGAAGCAGAAGTGGCTAGCTGGCAGAATTCTTCCATCATCGTTCGGACGTACAACAAATGGATTCCGGCTGATGCTGTTATCAGGGAATTCCGAAGGGCTGGCATTCCTGGTGAGATTGCTCCTCTTAGTCTGGCATTTAGATGCCATATTTTCCGGTTTGCCTCCCTGGAAGCCAGAAATTTGGCTCTGAATCGTCCCTGGGTGGTGAACGGTCAGTTGGTTGGAACAGAGGCCTGGCATGCGGAGTTCATCCCTGCTGAAGATTCGATCCCTACTGCTTTGGTATGGGTTCGATTGCCTAGTTTACCTATTGAATTTTGGAAGGAGGCCTTCATCAGAGCGATATTGGAACCAGCTGGTGAATTTCACTGTGTTGATGCTGCGACGAAGGCGATGAATAGAGGAGGCTTCGCGCGGGCTTGTCTGAGGATTGATCTTCGTCGCCCGCTTCGCCCAGGTGTCCGCGTTCAGGGGAGCTATCTTCCCTTCTGGCAGCAAATCATTTATGAGAGTTTGGATGGAGTGTGCCTTCGTTGCGGTTCTCTTCATCTGGGGGTCCCCTGTTTGCATCCGGAGTCGTCTGGAGATGGCGAAGCTGATGCGGTACCTGTTTTTGGGTCTTGGCTGGTTGCGGTCCGTCAACGGAAGGCAGCTCCAGGTCCGTTGTCGTTTGATAAGGGAAAAGCTCAGGCGAACTCCTCTTCGGCTCCCTCAGCTTCTTCCCTGCTTCACCTAATCGAAAGGATGGTCTTCGTCCGGGTTCCAGTCGGCCAGACGATTGGATTTCTCCGGTGAAGACGGCTCGCCGGAGACCTTCTCTGGCATCGAAGAAAGGTTCAGCAGTGGCAAAGGGAATGGCTCAGGCAGCGTTGAATGCGGAGGCCTGTGTTG
Source organism: Calamus simplicifolius (assembly GCA_900491605.1). Taxonomy (NCBI): domain Eukaryota; kingdom Viridiplantae; phylum Streptophyta; class Magnoliopsida; order Arecales; family Arecaceae; genus Calamus; species Calamus simplicifolius. The sequence continues at coordinate 2,088,815 of UESW01003855.1, forward strand.
CTTTGAAGGAAGGCGTGCGGTGCGCATGGGGCGTGCCGGTACTGTTCATTCTGAATGTTCTGAGAAGGAGGCTGAATTGGGAGTTAAATTGGGTGGTGGAGAGGTCCTTTCTAATCTTTCAGATAATCCTTTCGCTGCTCTTGCATTGCCTGATGGTGGAGTGGTTCAGTTAGGAAGCAAGGATGCATATACCAGCTCCTCTTAAGCGAGCTAGATCGGAGGTATCGCTGCCACCAAGGTCCATTTCTAAGTCGGATAAGCATAGAGGCAAAGGGAAGGTTCATTCTGCCATGAGTGTGGGGGCGTTCAGTAGCTCTCTTTCCAGGCGCTCAACCTCCTAGCACTCATGATGGTCCCCTGGTGATGTCACATTCAGAAGGGGGAGAGGGGTTTATTTCGATCGATGCTGTTTGTACTCAGGGTCCCCAGGCTGAGGTGGAGGGTATTGCAAGGGAGGGCCAATCGGCCTCTTCTTCTTATTGTCTCCAGTACTCTCTTCAGCGGATGGGGTTATTGTAGATTGTGTTATGAGGGAGGACCAGGAAAGGGTCCCAGCTTCCTCCACCTTGTAAATGAAGATTCTAGTATGGAATGTATGAGGAGCTCGAAAGCCTTCTTTTCCCTCTCGTTCAGTAGACTATTGCTGCTTCATAAATTTGATATTTGTATTCTCTTAGAAACCAGGCTGTCGGGTGATAGTCTTGCTCGATTTCGTAGACAGATTGCCCGATCCTGGTCTTCATATGCTGTGGAGGCTGAAGGTTTGGCGGGAGGCATGCTGGCTATCTGGCGTGATGCTGCTGTTACGGTGATGCTTCCCATCAATGTAACCAGTTTATTAGCCTTGTTGTTACCGAGGGGAATTCTGATCCTTGGCTTCTATTAGCTACTTATGCCAGTACGGACTATCGGAGAGAAGGGTTCTCTGGTCGGAGCTACTCTCACTCCTTGCTCAGGGGCTTCCGACTATTGTTGCGGGGGATTTCAACTGCATCACTGAGGCTAATGAGAAACGTGGCGGTCGTCGTGTTACTGGCTCAGCTGATATTTTGGAATTTAGAAACCTTTATTGCTTCCTCTGGATTGATGGATTTGGGATTTGGGGGGCCACAATTCACTGGTGTAACAATCGCCAGGGGTCGGCCCGGGTCTGGGAAAGACTTGACAGAGCTATGGCTAATCCTCAGTGGCTCCAGAGGTTCTCGAGGGTATCTGTCACTCACCTGCCTCGGATAGCTTCTGATCACTGCCCGATTATGATTTCCACAGAGGTGGATCAGATTATGCGGAAACAGTTCAGGTTTGAGAAATTCTGGACAGGCTATCCTGGTGCTCGTTCTATCATTTCTCAGATCTGGCATACTCCTGTTAGGGGGAATGCTGTCTACCGGCTCTCTCGGCGTCTGAGGATGGCAAGGCATCGGCTGTCCAGATGGAACAGAATGGAGGTGGGGGATCTGGTCAGACAAGTTGAAAGTGTTGAAGAGAACATCACTATCTTACAGACTAAGGAGGACCAGGATGGCTTTCTGGGTGATTCGGATATGTCGGCGCTGAGGGAGCTGCTTGCACGTCATCACTCCCTTCTCCGTCAGCAGGAGATGTACTGGTGGCAGCGGTCTAGGGTCCAATGGATTTGTGATGGGGATCGAAACACAGATTCTTTCATCAGGCTACCCTAAAGAGGCGGGCGGTAATAGGGTTCGGAGGTTAGTTGAGATGAGGGGAATACTCGGGAGGATTTCCACTCTATCCGGGAACTTCTTCTTTTCTTCCAGTCGAGATGGACTGAGTCTTTAGGTGTTGGTGGTCCGGTGTGCAGGTTCCGGAGTCTAGGAAGGTCTCCTCTGTGGATAATGATATGCTTATTCGGACGATTTCTGCTGAGGAGGTTAGGGAGGCCCTCTGGGAGCTTGGGCCGGATAAGGCCCCTGGACCTGATGGGTTCCCGCCATTCTTCTTTCGTCACTATTGGGACATTATCGGACAGGAGGTTGTTCAGGCTGTCCTGGATGTTTTCCATGCTAGATATATTCCTTTAGAGTGGAATCAGACTTATATCCCTTGGTGCCTAAGCGTGTGGATGCTTCCCTCCCGCAGCACTTTCGGCGATTAGTCTTTGCACTACATTGTACAAGGTCTGTGCTCGTCTTTTAGCTAGCCGCCTTGCTGTGGGTGATCCCGCCTCATCTCGGTGGAGCAGGGGGCTTTTATCAGAGGACGGTCTATTTCTGATAACGTCCTTATAGCCCAGGAGTTTATGCATGACCTCCAGCGTGCCCCGGTCAGCCGATGTCTTATGGCCGTTAAGCTTGATATGGAGCGTGCTTATGATCGTATGTGCTGGGCCTTCTTGTATCGCACTCTTTTGGAGTTTGGGTTTGATGATCTGTTTATTGAATGGATTAAGGCCTGTATTGAAAGGCCCTCTTTTTCTTTGATCGTCAACGGTACCCGTCTGAGTTCTTTCGCTCCTCTGTGGGTCTTAGACAAGGCTGCCCTTTATCTCCATTGCTGTTTATCTTGGCTGCGGATGATCTTTCTCGTTTATGTCAGGCTCAGATTGATCGTCGGATCACTCCCTTTATGGCCGAGTCTGAGGGGCCCTCCGTCTCTCACCTACTTTTTGCTGATGACTGTATTCTGTTGGGCAGGGCCTTGTAGGGATGCTCATCATTTCATACTATTATCCAGAGCTATTGTCAGGCCTCGGGTCAAAAGGTCAATTTTCTCAAATCCTCTATATGTTTCAGCCCGAAGACTCCCAGGACCACTAGAGAAGTCATTATTCAGTTGTCTGGTATTACTGCTCAGGCGGATAAGCTTATGTATTTGGGGATTCCCATTACTGGGAGACGTCCCCGATGTTCTGATTGCAGCGATTGAGAGGCAGGTTCGTCAGCGCATAGAGAGCTGGCAGGTCACTAATCTTTCGATGATGGCCAGAGTCATTATTTCGCTCGGTTCTGTCCTCTCTTCCCTTGTATCTTATGTCGAATGCTGCTATCCCTATTACCTGCCTGAAGAGGATTGAAAAATGCTTTCGCGACTTTCTGTGGGCTTCTATGCAAGGAGGTCACGGGATGCATCTTTATCATGGGATATGGTCTGTATGCCTATCAAGAGGGTGGTCTTGGTATTCAGTCTCTTATTACTCGTCGAGAGGCCCTTTTTTCTAGACACGCTTCGAGATTCCTACTGGAGCCGCATTGCCTCTGGAGTTCGCTGATGCGATCGAGGTATGGTGATTGGGCGCCTGACTCGTCTATTTCTCCGCCTCGTGGTTGTTCCTCCTTCTGGAAGGCGGTTTGTCATTATGGCCAGACTATCTTGGAGCATACTTCGTGGATGATTGGAGATGGCTCATCGATTGATGTTGTCCAGGATTCTTGGATTGCGGAGCTTCCTCTTTCTAGGTGGCCATCCTTCATCAGCATCGATGTCCCAGCTAACTTAAGAGTTAAGGATCTGATCTCCACTGATCCCCCAGCTTGGCATATCCCCTTGGTGACCAGTTTCTTTGGTTTGGATCTCTCCCGCCGAATTGTCTCATGCCTCTTATCTCTGATTACTCTTCGGACACTAGGATCTGGCAGAGAACCTGTCTTTCTAAGGCCCCTATAGGATCTGGTCAACTGTTTAGGCCTCTTCCCAGCGATCGGTTATGCTGCTTGGATTTGGAAGCTTCCTATTATCCCCAGGGTTCAGCTGTTCATTTGGAAGCTCATGTGGGACTGTCTCCCTACTTGTGGTCTTCTTTCGAGTAGGGCTTATCTATTCAGCCGACCTGTCCTTTATCTTTCTGGAGGAGGAATCTTCTGATCATGCTATCTTCGGCTGCCCCAGAGCTAGACAGGTCTGGATCATGATAGGTTATACTAGTAGCCAGGACGACTTGGGCTCTCATCATTCTTCCTTTCTCTCTGATCTTCGGCAGTGCTCTATTCAGAAGAAAAGATTGTGGGCTACTACGGCGAACCAGATCTGGCTGTCCAGGAATCTGTTCATCTTTACTGGAGAAAATCTTTCCACTCTAGCATTGTGAGGAAGATTAGACTCTTGACGGCGGACTATGCTCGTGTTGGCTTTGACACCTTTGGCTCTGGGGTTCCCCTGCTGCTTCGGCAGCGAACCGGCATCGGTTTCATTCATGGGAACCCCCTCCTCCAGGGGGGTCAAACTCAACTTGACGGGAGCGTCCGTGGTAGAGCTGCTGGATCTGGCGTTGTTATCCGCGTACTTATGGTGGTTTATTGGCTGCTGGAGGATTGGGTCTCTTGACTCCTCTGTCCCCATGTCTGAGCTTCATGCGGCCTGGGTGGGTATCTCATTTGCTGTTCGTACTCTTCACGTTCAGAGGCTCTTCATCGAGGGTGATTCTATGTTGGTCATCTCTTGGCTGAAGAAGGTGATTTGCCCTGCTGGTCATACCAATCCGATCCTTAGGGATATTTGGTCCATGCTGAGGGAAGTGGAAAGCGTCCAGATCCGCCTATTTTCCGGGAGGCCAATGCGGCGGCGGACTGGGTTGCATCCTTTGTGGCCCAGCATGCCGGGTCGTGGTCGTGGAGTGCTGGCGATCCCTGCCCTATTCCGTTGAAGCAAATTTTGTATTCGGA
>UESW01003856.1:0-41688 GCA_900491605.1 Calamus simplicifolius
AAAGTCCCGAGGGCGAAGTTGTTAAAGGTCAAGAAAGGGGCCGGGAAGGACATCCGGGGGGCAGCAAGCCCCGGCCCCAACGCTTGGTGATCCGGGCCTCCCTCCGGCAAGGCCTCCCCTCCGGGATTCCGCAACACACCCCGGCCATTGCGGAGGTTGACTTACGGCCGACACTCCACCGGAGGCGGAGCCGCAGCGGGAGGTACCGCCATAGAGTCGTGGTGTGGAGCCTACGCCGACCGAAGGGCTCCCGGTCTCCGAGGGAGCGACCCCATCTGGTGCTAGCCGGGACTGGGGTGAGGGACCATCCGGTCCACCAGTCCACCCCGAGGGGCCGTAGGGGCGACCCGCCCACGGAGCCGGGGAGTCAGAGGCGGCAGAGGGAAGTGGGGACGCACCCAGGTCACCCCTGGGCTCCCTGGGCGATGGCTACTGGGGCGAGCGGGTCCTAGGCTCGGTTCTGGATCCTAGGATCACCGAGGCCTTGGTCGTCAGAAGACAGGCGAGTTCTTCCGGGACTCTTTGCTGCTGCGTTCAGGGTAGGCGACCTTCTTGCCTTTATCCCTTGTCGTTCAGGTACATACTTTTACTGACTTGAGGCTTGTGCGCGCAGATTTGTGCACTCCCTAGGGAGGTGATCCGGGGGAAGCACCTTCTCGGGAGGTGCAGGACCGCGCAGAAGCAGCAGAAAGGGCGCTGGAGAAGATCAAAGAGTCCTGCGCTAGCGAGGTGAGAGAGCCGCCGAGAGCAAAGCGGAGATCGAGGCCAACCGCGCGCGCGCGGCGATCTCCCAACTGACGGAGTCCGAGAACGCGGTTATGGCGAGGGATTCATATCTCGAGCTAACCGGCTCTTCGGGAGGCTGAGGAACGGGCGGGAGCGGCGTCGGAGGAGGCTAAAGCGGCAAGAGAGGAGCCGGAGTGGCAAAGGAAGAGGCCGGAGTGGCAAAAGAGGGAGGCTGGCCGGTATAAGGAAGAGATAGGTCGCGCCAGAGAAGCCGAGGGGGCCGCGGCGGAAGCCTTAGCCGCAAAAAACTCGAGCTGCCAGGCTCGTCGAGGAATACAGGTCGTCTGAGCGTTTCACAGACGACCTAGCCGAAGCTTCAGCCGCCGCGTTCCTCGACGGATTCCAATATGCTAAGGAGAAAGTGGCCAAGGATCTAAATTTCCCTCGCGCACTGGAGGTTGAGCCAGAGCCATCGTCGGACCTGGCCCCTTCCGATGACGAACCCGCACCGGCGGAGCCTTGAGTTCGCACCCGTTACTTTGCTACCTTTCTTTGCTTCTGTAAGCCTGACTGTGTCGGGGTTTTGTAATCCCCTTCTATTAATGAAAGCATCTTTCTCGACGATTTTTGCACTGTTATTGACTTTGTCGATCGACATGTGGCCACACGAGCCCGTTCGTCCCGACGATTCTGGGGAACAACTTCCCACCCACGCCGTTCCGCCTTAGTTACATGAACCCGCTAGTTAAAGTTAGGTGGGGTTGAATCTTGGGAGCGGGGGCCCTGATCGGAGACTAGGCCGGTAGGCGCCCTTGGAGCCTAGGCGTAACGCCCGATCAAGCATGGACCTGGTGTTGGTCTGGCGCGCAGCTTGATGCCCGCGGGACTTGGCTTTGGTCTGACCGTAGAGCGTCGGGTCCTGACTACGAAGAACCCTTGGTGCACCACTCCGCCGGCAGTTAGCCGGGCTTAATGCTCGATTAGCGCGGGCTTAAGTGCCGACGGGGTGCCGGCTTTTGTTGTTGAGAGCCGGTGGTACACCGCTCTGCCAGTGGTACACTGGGCTTTATGCCTGGCTGGTGCAGGGCTTTGAGTGCCGACGAAGTGCCGGGCTTTTGTTGTTGAGAGCCGGTGGTACACCGCTCTGCCAGTGGTACACTGGGCTTATGCCTGGCTGATGCAGGGCTTTGAGTGCCGACGAAGTGCCGGGCTTTGTTGTTGAGAGCCGGTGGTACACCGCTCTGCCAGTGGTACACTGGGCTTATGCCTGGCTGATGCAGGGCTTTGAGTGCCGACGAAGTGCCGGGCTTTTGTTGTTGAGAGCCGGTGGTACACCGCTCTGCCAGTGGTACACTGGGCTTATGCCTGGCTGATGCAGGGCTTTGAGTGCCGACGAAGTGCCGGGCTTTTGTTGTTGAGAGCCGGTGGTACACCGCTCTGCCAGTGGTACACTGGGCTTATGCCTGGCTGATGCAGGGCTTTGAGTGCCGACGAAGTGCCGGCTTTTGTTGTTGAGAGCCGGTGGTACACCGCTCTGCCAGTGGTACACTGGGCTTATGCCTGGCTGATGCAGGGCTTTGAGTGCCGACGAAGTGCCGGGCTTTTGTTGTTGAGAGCCGGTGGTACACCGCTCTGCCAGTGGTACACTGGGCTTATGCCTGGCTGATGCAGGGCTTTGAGTGCCGATGAAGTGCCGGGCTTTTGTTGTTGAGAGCCGGTGGTACACCGCTCTGCCAGTGGTACACTGGGCTTATGCCTGGCTGATGCAGGGCTTTGAGTGCCGACGAAGTGCCGGGCTTTTGTTGTTGAGAGCCGGTGGTACACCGCTCTGCCAGTGGTACACTGGGCTTATGCCTGGCTGATGCAGGGCTTTGAGTGCCGACGAAGTGCCGGGCTTTTGTTGTTGAGAGCCGGTGGTACACCGCTCTGCCAGTGGTACACTGGGCTTATGCCTGGCTGATGCAGGGCTTTGAGTGCCGACGAAGTGCCGGGCTTTTGTTGTTGAGCCGGTGGTACACCGCTCTGCCAGTGGTACACTGGGCTTATGCCTGGCTGATGCAGGGCTTTGAGTGCCGACGAAGTGCCGGGCTTTTTTGTTGAGAGCCGGTGGTACACCGCTCTGCCAGTGGTACACTGGGCTTATGCCTGGCTGATGCAGGGCTTTGAGTGCCGACGAAGTGCCGGCTTTTGTTGAGAGCCGGTGGTACACCGCTCTGCCAGTGGTACACTGGGCTTAGGCCTGGCTGATGCAGGGCTTTGAGTGCCGACGAAGTGCCGGGCTTTTGTTGTTGAGAGCCGGTGGTACACCGCTCTGCCAGTGGTACACTGGGCTTATGCCTGGCTGATGCAGGGCTTTGAGTGCCGACGAAGTGCCGGGCTTTTGTTGTTGAGAGCCGGTGGTACACCGCTCTGCCAGTACACTGGGCTTAGGCCTGGCTGATGCAGGGCTTTGAGAAGATTCAGAAACTAGAATTGAATCTTGTTAGCATTGAATAAGGGGTGAATACCCAAACAAACACGGAGACGATGCTTAACATGAAAAAATGGATACATTACTGATAATACCGGCGGAGGTTATCCGCATTCCATGTCCTAGGAAGTGGTGTCCCATCAAGTCCTTCAATTTTATAAGCTCCATGGTGCAGCGTCTCGGTGATCCGGTAAGGTCCTTCCCAGTTAGGGGCCAGCTTGCCTCCTTCGGTTGGTTTTGAGACCTCGGCCCGCCGGAGGACCAGATCTCCTGGTAGGAACGTCCGGGGGCGCACGCGTGCGTTGTAGTATCTCGCGGCCCGTTGCCGGTAGGTTGCCATTCGAAGCCGCGCCTTGTCCCGCACTTCCTCCACCAGGTCGAGGTTGGCTCTCAGTTGGTCAGATTACCTTCTTCACTATAAGCCTCCACCCGGGGGCTGGGTGCTCCGATCTCCACTGGGATAACGGCTTCGGAACCAAAGACCAAGCTGAATGGCGTTTCTCCCGTGGGGGCTCGAGGGCGTCGTATGATAGGCCCACAGCACGTTGGGGAGCTCCTCTACCCAACGTCCCTTACAACCGTCCAGCCGAGACTTCAACCCTTGGAGAATGATTCGGTTGATTACTTCAGCCGCCCCGTTGGTTTGAGGATGTCCGACGGAAGTGAATCTTTGAAAAATACCCAGCTCGGAGCAGAACTCCCGAAAAGGTGCATTATCAAACTGACGGCCATTATCGGTGACCAGTGTGCGTGGCAGGCCGAACCGACATATGATTGACTTCCAGAAGAAAGATCTTACTTTGCTCTCGGTAATCTTGGCCAAAGCCTCGGCTTCGACCCACTTGGTGAAGTGGTCCACCGCCACCAAGAGGAACTTTCGCTGTCCGGAAGCCGGGGGAAATGGACCCAAATATCCATGCCCCACTGGGCAAAGGGCCAAGGCGCCACCACAGGGGTCAGGTTAGATGTCGGTTGTCGCTGGATATTGGCATGACGTTGGCAGATATCACACCTCTTGACAAGCTCGGCCGCGTCCTCCTTCATCGTCAGCCAGAAGTACCCTTGGCGCAGAGCCTTGTAAGCCAGGGCTCTGCCCCCCAGATGACTCCCGCATATGCCTTCATGGATCTCCCTGAGGATATAATCCGACTCCGATGGCCCCACACACTAAGGACCGGATATGAGAATGATCTTCGATAAAGCTTCCCGTCCATCATCAAGAATCTCGGGGCCCTTCGCCTAAGCTGTTTGGCCTCCGCTGGGTCCCCCGGGAGGGTACCGTCGGTCAAGTATCGGATGTAGGCATCCATCCAGGAGGGCTCCGGCTCCACTGGCAACACTTCATCCGCGGCCTCAATGCTTGGGACTGGCAGATGCTCCACGTATGTTCTCCCTAACGTCCCGTCGACCGAAGTGGCCAAGCGGGACAGCGAGTCAGCCCTGGCATTCTCTGCCCTGGGGATATAGCTGACACGGAAATAAGAAAAATGAGACGCCTGGGACTGCACCTTGCTCAGGTAGCGGGACATGACGGGGTCCCTAGCCTCGTATTCACCAGTAATTGCCCAGAAATGAGTTGAGAGTCGTAAAGGCCCTCAAGCGCCCCGCGCCCAGTTCCTTAGCTAGTCTCAACCCGCCAGCAGGGCTTCGTACTCCGCCTGATTATTGGTCGCCGGGAACTGGAATCTGAGGGCGTACTCCACTACGTCTCCCTCCGGGCTTGCAAGGATGAGTCCGGCTCCGCTCCCTTGGAGTTTGCCGCTCCGTCCACATGCAGGATCCAATCCTCCACCTCCCCAGATGAGGGGGGGTCCACAAACTCCTCCGGTTGCGCCTCCTCCACGTCCTTCTCTGGTCCAGGAGCATTCGACTAGGAAATCCGCCAACACCTGAGACTTCATGGCTGATCTCGGCCGGATGGACAGATCGAACTCGCCTAGCTTGATGGCCCATTTAGCCAGCCGGCCGGAGGTGTCGGGGCGAGACAGGATAGCTCGCAGGGGCTGATCCGTAAGCACCACGATGGGATGAGCTTGAAAATAAGGCCGAAGGCGCTGAGTAGAGACCACCAGAGCGAAGATGATCTTCTCAGTTTTGAATACCTGGTCTCCGCGTCATGGAGTATTTTGCTGGTGTAGTAGATTGGCTTCTGAGTTCCGTCGGTATCCATGCGCACCAGTACCGAACTGACGGCCTCCGGGGAAGCGGCCAGATACAGGAAGAGCTCCTCCCCATTTTCGGGCTTGGATAGCAGCGGTGGAGTGGAGAGAAACTGCTTCAATTCTTCAAAGGAGCTCTGACATTCTTTCGTCCACTCGAAGCCGTTAATCTTGCGCAGCGCCTTGAAAAAGGGAGACACCTCTCCGCCGACCTTGACATGAAACGACTCAAGGCCGCCACCCTTCCCGTCAGGCGCTGCACCTCCTTCTTGCTGACCGGGGGCCGCATCTCCAGGATGGCTCTGATCTTGTCGGGGTTGGCCTCGATCCCGCGCTGGGTCACCATGAAACCCAGGAACTTGCCGGCCGCCACTCCAAAGGCGCATTTGTGGGGGTTGAGCTTCATCCGGTACCGGCGCAGATTGCCGAAAGTCTCCCCGAGGTCGGTCACATGGTCTTCTGCGCTGGTGCTTTTAGTCAGCATGTCGTCCACATAGACCTCCATATTGCGCCCCAGCTGATTCTCGAAAACCTTGTTCATCAACCTTTGATAAGTGGCCCCGGCGTTTTTCAGTCCCGAAAGGCATCACTTGTAACAGTAGATCCCCTTCTCCGTGACAAAGGAGGTTGCCTCCTCGTCTACTGAGCTCATCTTGATTTGATTGTACCCCGAGAACGCATCCATGAAACTGAGCGTCCCGTGCCCGGAAGTGGCGTCCACCAGCTGGTCGATTCGGGGGAGCGGAAAGCTGTCCTTGGGGCACGCCTTTGAGGTCGGTGAAGTCCACACACATCCTCCAGCTCCCACTGGCCTTCCGAACCATCACGACATTCGCCAACCAGTCGGGGTAGCGCACCTCACGGATGTGGCCAGCCGCCAACAGCTTCCGCACCTCCTCGTCGACAGCCTTCTGCCGGTCCGGAGCAAAACTCCTTTTCTTCTGCCTGATGGGCCGGCACTCTGGTCGGATGTTGAGCTGGTGTGTAATCACCTCCTCCGGGATCCGGGCATGTCAGATGCTGACCACGCGAAGACGTCGGCGTTGGCCCGCAGAAAGGTTAGGAGCTGGTCACGGGCTTCGTCAGGAAGCGAGGCTCCGACTCGAACCGTCTGCGCGGGGTCCTCCCCGAGGGGGAAGGTAAGCAGCCGCTCGGCCGGTTCCCCCCTCCTCTCCAAGTCCCGTGGGTCAAGGTCTCCGATGTCGATGCCGATGGTGGTGCAAGCACTGCCCCCTGGGGACTGGGGGCCAAGTGATAGCATAGCGCCGGCAGGTCCTGCTCTCCTCGCATCTCGCCGATCCCGCTGGTGGTTGGGAACCTCACTAGGAGTCGCTTGGTGGAAATGACGGCATCCAAGAGGTTGAGCCCGGGCCTCCCAAGAATCGCATTGTACGCCAGGGGCACACGGACCACCAAAAACTTTATAAGGACAGTGCTCTGGCACGGAGCCATTCCGGCTGTCACAGGAAGAGTAATTTCCCCCTCGACCCTCACAGAATCCCCCGTGAATCCCATCAAAGGCGTGACGACAGGTTGAAGTAAATCATGCGACAGGTTCATGCGAACAAAGGCGTCGTAGTTTAAAACATCTACTGAACTTCCACTGTCGACCAGGATTCGTTTTACAGGGTGCTTAGCAATCGTCATGGATACGACGACGCTATCATCATCTTTATTTACAACCCCCTCTAGGTCCTCTTCGAAAAAAGGAATTACAGCCTCCGCTCCTCCCTCCCCCCTCGGTCTCTTCGGCGGGCCCCCTGCCCCCCAGGAGATCATCGCTACCGTCTTCTCCGTCGGGGCGTTATCAATCATCGGCGGTGCAGGCGCTGACGGGCCAGGAGCTCCTGGGTTGTTCCTTTGGACGAACTTCCTCAGGTGGCCCTGTTGAATGAGATCTTCAATGGCTTTCTTCAGCTGCCGGCAGTCGTCGGTGTTGTGGCCATGGTCCCGGTGGTAGCGGCAGTAGAGGTTCTTGTTCCGGGGGATCTTCGGGTTGATGGAGGAGGACGTTGCAGGTAGGGCTCCCCTTCGATCTCGAGCAGGATCTGGGATATGGGAGCAAGCAACGGAGTGTAAGGCCCGTCTCTCGGTGCAGGAGGTCGAGGGCGGTTGTCTGGTCGGCGAGGAGGCTCGGGCCTCCTGGGGCGGGCTTCCGCAGGTTCTGGCTGGGTTGGCTTCCGGGGTACACTCCCACCGGCCTCACGCCGGGAAAAGTCAGCTTCATCTGCCCGGATGTACTTCTGGGCGCGGATCAGAAGTTCGGAGTAGGAACCCGGCGGCTTCTTGTCAAGAGAATACGCGAAACGGGAAGGGCGGAGCCCCGCTTCAGAGCCAAGGTAGCCACCGAGTCCTCCAAGTTATATACCTCCAGGGCGGCCTCCTTAAACCGGGCGACGTAGTCTCGCAGGGACTCGCCATTCTTCTGCTGGACAGCAAATAGACTGTCCGCCACCCTCGGGATCTTCCGGCAGGCGTCAAAGTGGGCCAGGAAAGCCCTCTCCAACTGGCGAAAGGAGTCGATGCTCCGTGGCGGCAGGCGAGAGTACCAGGCCCGGGCAGCTTTTTTCAGGGTGGCAGGGAAGGCCACACACATAAGGGAGTCAGTGGCCCCCTGAACCTGCATGAGCACCTTGTAGCTTTCCAAATGGTCCAGGGGGTCCGTAGTCCCGTCATAAGGGTCCAGCTGAGGAAGGGAACCGGGTAGAGATTGGCTCCTCCATGATGCGGCGGGACAGGGGAGGCCGACTGTCGTAGTCAGTCTCCGGCAGGTGGGTGATTCGACGGCTAAGTTCTTCCAACTTCTGATTGCACTCCTCGAGTCGACGCTCAGCTCGACGAGGCATCCGGCCATCAACGGAGCCCTCCCCTGAAGACTCAGAAGAAGAGCGGGGCGGCGATGCCGGCGCGTGCGCTCCGCCTCCTTTCCGTGCCGCCGCTTAGGAGAGATGCTGGCGTGGCGAGAAGGAGACCGGGGCCTTTTGGACGCCTCGCGGTGATGCGGCTTGGGGATCGGCGGTGATGATCTGCAGGAACGGGCGACCTCCGGCGGGAGGAGTGCTGGCTAGGCTGCATCACTCCAGGGACAGACGGGTTCGGCTCTGGCTGCCGCAAGGCTGCTTGTTGCTGCTGCTGCATGCCTTTGACCGCCGCCGCCAGCGACTGGACCTGGGTGGCCAGGGCAGCGAATCGATCTTCTTGAAGTGGCTGTGGAGCAGATGCAGGGGGCGTCATTCTGCGGAGCAGAAGGCCCTGCCCCCTGGAGGTTCGGAGGCTCTGGGAAACAAGATACGAGAGCCGGGGGGGCCTCCGCGGGTGGACCAACCCCGCAGCGCTGCCCCCCGGTGCGACCGGCTGAAGCTCCCTTTGTTCGGGTTGTCACCATGGCTCGAAGGTCTTGAAGACAGGAGAAAGAAAGCCGCTGGTTCGAAGTCTTTCTTACACCCCCCCTACCTGGCGCGCCAATCTGATGACGCCAAGTCACCTCCTTCGAATGTCGGGGAAAACGGACGTCTCGCTCCGGGAAATCCTGCAAGAAAAGTCCCCGGGGACCGGTGGCACCGGTGGGGACCCTCCGACGATCAAGTTAGTGGCTTGGGTTCAGACAAAGAACCACCCCCCGCGAAGAGAGCTAGGGCAGTTAGGGTTTTTGCTGGGAGGAAGAAAGCTCAGAAAAAACAGAGTTCGATCCCACTTACAGCGTGAATGTGTGTCTTTTATACCTGTCCGAATACTGTGACTTGCAGCCTTGGAAGGTCTCTGTCGTATCGTCCCCGATAGATGTGACTGGGCTCCATCGCTAGAGGCAGCGAGTCGTACTCCCTAGTAAGGCATGGTGGCGCACAGAGGCATGCAATGCGCCAAACATCGTTATGAGGCATGGCCCTCCGTACCGGGGCACAATCACGGAGGTACTGGATGGTATGCTGCGGTAAGGCATGGTCATGCACAGGGGCATGCAACACGCCAAACATCGTTATGAGGCATGGCCCTCCGTACGGGGCACAATCACGGAGGTACCGGATGGTATGCTATGGCAAGGCACAGCCATGGGTTGGAAATCATGTGCGAGCGCCTGATAGTTTTTATTTCCCTCGGTGGTTGAGTAGTGCGTTGACGATGCACCCCGAGGCCGGTGAGGGCCCCGGGGTTGAGAATGATGGTCCCACCCCCGACCCCGAGGGGGTGCCGGAGGTGGGGAAATGGCGATGCACCCCGAGGCCGGTAGGGGCCCCGGGGTTGAGAAATGATGGTCCCCCCCCGACCCCGAGGGGGTGCCGGAGGTGGGGAAATGACTGATGCACCCCGAGGCCGGTAGGGGCCCCGGGGTTGAGAAATGATGGTCCCACCCCCGACCCCGAGGGGGTGCCGGAGGTGGGGAAATGGCGATGCACCTGAGGCCGGTAGGGGCCCTGGGGTTGAGAAATGATGGTCCCACCCCCGACCCCGAGGGGGTGCCGGAGGTGGGGAAATGGCGATGCACCCTGAGGCCGGTAGGGGCCCGGGGTTGAGAAATGATGGTCCCACCCCCGACCCCGAGGGGGTGCCGGAGGTGGGGAAATGACTGATGCACCCCGAGGCCGGTAGGGGCCCCGGGGTTGAGAAATGATGGTCCCCCCCGACCTCGAGGGGGTGCCGAAGGTGGGAAAATGGCGATGCACCCGAGGCTCCGTACCGGGGCACAATCACGGAGGTACGAGAAGGTATGCTACGGCAAGGCACAGCCATGGGTTGGAAATCATGTGCGAGCGCCGCGCATCCTGATAGTTGTTATTTCCCTCGGTGGTTGAGTAGTGCGTTGACGATGCACCCCGAGGTCGGTGAGGGCCCCGGGGTTGAGAAATGATGGTCCCACCCCCGACCCCGAGGGGGTGCCGGAGGTGGGGAAATGGCGATGCACCCGAGGCCGGTAGGGGCCCCGGGGTTGAGAAATGATGGTCCACCCCCGACCCCGAGGGGGTGCCGGAGGTGGGGAAATGACTGATGCACCCCGAGGCCGGTAGGGGCCCCGGGGTTGAGAAATGATGGTCCCACCCCCGACCCCGAGGGGGTGCCGGAGGTGGGGAAATGACTGATGCACCCGAGGCCGGTAGGGGCCCCGGGGTTGAGAAATGATGGTCCCACCCCCGACCCCAAGGGGGTACCGGAGGTGGAAAATGACAGTGACTGCCGTCACCTTTTCTGACGGCGTTGGGATCAGTCATATCAGTATCTACTCACTACTCCTAGTGAGTATGCCACATCTGGTCTTGTACATGTCATGGTGTACATAATCGATCCCACTGCCAAAGCATATGGAATTCGACTCATACGTTCTCTTTCATTAGGAGTTGTCGGACAATCCTTCTTAGAAAGATGAATTCCATGGCCTATCATAAGATAGCCTTTCTTAGAATTTTTCATGCTAAACCTCTTTAGCCGGTGTCAATGTACGTAGATTGGGATAAACCAAGCATCCTCTTAAATCTATCTCTATACATCTTCATCCCTAGGATGTATGATGCTTCTCTTAGATCTTTCATGGAGAATTATGATGATAACCATGTCTTTATTCCTTGTAATGCAGGGATATCGTTCCCGATTAAGAGAATATCATCCACATATAATACAAGAAATACAATAACAGAACCATTAGCCCATTATAAATGCAAGGTTCTTCTTTGTTCTTAACGAAGCCATAAGATTTGATCACATTATCAAATCGTATGTTCCAACTCCTAGATGCTTGCTTAAGTTCATAAATGGACTTCTGTAACCTGCACAGTTTAGACTCGTCTTCAGATATAAAACCTTCAGGCTATATCATATACACCTGTTCTTCTAAATTACCATTTAGAAAAGCGGTTTTAACATCCATCAGCCAAATCTCATAATCTAAGTGTGCTGATATAGCTAGCATAATCCGAATGGATTTCAGCATTGCCATAGGAGAAAACGTTTCATCATAGTCAATACCATAACATTGACGATACCCCTTGGTAACCAGACGTGCTTTGTAGGTCTCTACCTTTCCGTCTATGCATCTTTTTCTCTTGAAAACCCACTTACACCCTATGGGTTTTATCCCTTCGGGTGGGTCAACTAATGTCCATACATTATTTTTCTTCATGGAATCAAGTTCAGATTTCATGGCTTTAAGCCATTTGTTAGAGTTAGTCCTTTGCATAGCATCCATATAGGTGATCGAATCCTCATTTTGGACTAAGAAACCTAAGTATATGTCCAATTGATGTGGTACTCTACCAGATCGCTTTAATGGTGCATCTAAAATGGGTTTTGAGTTTGATCTAATCAACTCAGATTCTAAGGGTTTACTGGTTTGTTTTGTTCCTTCTACTTGATGAACTTTCTCAAGTTCAATATTAGAGCTATTTGTTCCTTCACTAAGGAATTCCTTTTCAAGAAAAACTGCTCTATTACTAATGAATAACTTTTGTTCTTCAGTATTGTAGAAGTAATATCATTTGGTTTCTTTTGGATAGCCGATAAAAAAATATTTGTCAGATTTGGGTTCAAGTTTGTTTAATTTTGCACATTCACATAAGCCGGACACCCCCAGACTCTTAGATAGGTGATAACCGGTTTATGTCCATACCACATTTCATGTGGAGTTTTAGAAACGAACTTACTTGGAACCTTATTGAGAATATGACAAGCTGATTCTAATGCATATTCCCAAAATGATATTGGCAAGCTTGTAAAACCCATTATGGACCGAACCATGTCTAACAGAGTTCGATGCCTTCTTTCTAACACACCGTTATGCTGCGGTGTTCCTGAAGGAGTCCATTGGGAGAGAATCCCATTCTTCCTTAGATATATCACAAGGTCATTTGAAAGGTATTCTCCTCCTCGATCTGATCGAAGGGTCTTAATACATTTTTCTGTTTGTTTTTCTACTTCTTTATGATATAGTTTGAATATTTCAAATGACTCAGATTATGTCTCATAAGATAGACATAACCGAACCTAGAAAGGTCATCTGTAAAAGTAATGGAGTAGTAATATCCACCTTTGGTACAAGTGCTCATTGATCCACATACATCAATATGTACTAGACCCAATAGCTCTTTAGCTCTTTCATCTTTTTCAGTAAAAGATGACTTGGTCATTTACTAAGAAGATATAATTCACAGGTAGTTAATGATTTACAATCATTAACTCGAAGGATGCCCTCCTGGGTTAACCTGTTTAATTTGTTCTTATTGATATGACCCAGCCGATGGTGCCAAAGATAAATATCTATGACATCAGTTATTATAGGGTGCTTACTTGATTTGTACACTACATTTATAGCCTATGATAAATATAAATGCCATTAGATAAATGCCCAATCATTACAGTGACTTCATTCATAATGATATTCAAAGTAACATACTTATTGAAATTTCATAATGACTTTTGGCCAGAAGGCCTACAGAAATTACGTTCAACAAGAACGTTGGGCAAAATGATAATTATTTAGTACAATGACATTTCTATTGAAAACTATTTCAAGAACTCCTAATGCCAGAACTGGAACTAATCTTCCATCACCGACATTAAGGAATCTTTCATTATCTTCAAATCTTCTAGTGACCTGTAGTCCCTGCAATGAATTGCAAATGTTAAAAGGACTCTCGGTATCCAATACTCAAGTCTGATTATCATATACAGAAAAATTATAAGGTGTTATCATATAAATATCTTGTTGAGCAACATCTTGCCCCTTTTTCTTCTTTGGCCTGTTGGATTAAGTGTGGCAATATAAAGAGGACAGTTCCTCTTCCAGTGCCCTGGCATCTTGCAATGAAAGCATTCAGCTTGACTTTTATCAACTCTCTTCTTCTGTATTTGAGCCCTTATAGATGTCCTAGCAAGTTGCACCTTTTTCTTATTCTTTTTCTTCTTCTCTTTCCCAAAGGGTTGACGCCCTACCTTAGATCCTTTAACCACATTACTCAAACACTTAGAGAGCTGGTTATCCTTCTCAAAGTTCTGTAACAACCCCAACAAATCGTGGTAGTTGACTACAGGCTTTGTCATTCAAAAATGAGTAAGGAAAGGTCGGAAGGATGGAGGCAAGGAATTCAGGATCGCATCTTTTCCCAACTGCTAATGTAGGGGAAAGCCGAGCTTACTTATAAGTTCTATCTTCTCGATCATGTATAATACATGATCAGTGACAGAAGATCCATCCATCATTCGAGCATTAAAATAGTACAACTAGTCTTGTGCCTTTCAACGTCGTTGGGTGTGCCGAAAGATTCATTCAACGCTTAAATGATTTTTTTCGGCTGAGCATTCTCGAATCAGCGACCGAATTCATCATTCATTGCTGCTAGCATGATGCAACGCACGCTAGTTCTATCACTGAGCCACTTTTGATAAGTGTCTTTCTCAGAACTTTGGGTGTTTGCATCAGGTATCTTTGGTGCAGGATTATTCAGAATATATAGAATTCTCTCATACTCAAGGACGATCTTAAGTTTTCTAAACCAGATATTAAAATTTAAACCATTCAACTTGTTACTATCTAATAGGGACCTTAATGATAAATTAGTAGCCATTTTCTGCATAAGGAAAAACTAAAGTTTAGTAGTATATAATTGATTCAATCTAAAGACTTGGACTTTAGTCTAAAGATTCTCTCACTATTTTATTCAAATTGGCAGCCTCTATACCCTAATTCAAAATATTATTCTTAATTCTTTAGTGGACACTAAGATCTACATAGACTACATACAGGCCTACGTGAAGCTTGGCCAACCCATATGCATCTAAGAGTAGGTTCAAAACCAATTGTTTTCCCAAACAATTCTTAGTATTCAGTTTTGCCCCATGTTCCTTTTCAGCAGGCATGGAGTGCCTCCACTGAAAGTTCTGATTAGGTCCAACCATTAAATAATATAATCAGTGCAATCTATTTATAGACAACCAAGCCCAAGTGAAGCTCGGCCCACCTGACTGTCTATTCAATAGTTACCCTGACTTATCATATAATGAATGATAATTCCGATGGTTGACAAGAACCAGGCATGGAGTGCCTCCAATGATTATCAAGACATCGGACTCATTATCATATAACTATTTCATTTTAAGGACCTAATAATTTTAGAGGATTTAATAATCTAAAGATAAATTGACTAATCAAGTTCTCCCACTGAATCTATGAAATCGGTAGAATGAAACAAGATTAAGTCAGGTTAAGTGGTACCTAAATCAGTTAGACTGATTTCCTTACAGGCATGGGTCAACTCGAATCAAGTAAATGATCTGAATCATAAATGGTTCACCATATTGGCCAGGTAAGTGAGATCGATGGAAGGGATATGCCATTAACTCGTTAAAGACGTATCAATACGAGTAGCTCCCAATTAAAAACCATTCGATCATTGATCCTAGAGCAACTTGCCAACTTACCTTGACATCATATGGTTAACCAATTTTGATTTGACCATCTAAGAGATTCATGCTCAACCACGGAGCCTAATCTACCTCCATTTGGTTTAATCAAAGACAAGGACATGATCAACTACAACTATTGTTTGATTTAGAGCATCCTTAACCTAATCTAATCAATTTAGATTTGATCAAATACTCTTATAGTCCATTTGATTTAAACCTTAGGATCTAACCCTTTATGGACCTGATTTAGCTAACCCATAAGGTTAATATATTTCATGTCATATATTTCGAATCATGCATCAGTTGTATTATTTAACTACTCATAATTCCTATATTTAGATCATATCTAAAAAGATTATGAATAAATATTTAACATTCAAATAAAACTCTCATAAATATTGTATGTTTCATAATATAGACAACAAGCTATCATATCTCATATCTATATTTTTATACTGAACATGCAAATATCATGCTTTTATACAACATCAATATGTATCAAATATAAAACATCTCTTGAGAGTGTATGTAATCTGTGTTTTGATGCCAAAGATCAATTTAAATTATCTTTTGACTAAGCATCAATAATAAAAGAACCATAACGGCACGACAATATGTCACAGAATACCTCGTTGAATGGGTAATTTGGATTTTTAATCCATCTGTGACCGACTGATGATCCATTTTAGCTTTGATTACAAAATTAATAGGAGCATTAATTTACATGCAATAAATTAGATCAAGATGAAACCAGGTCTTTGATACCATTTGAAGGGAGAAACAATCTGAGGCATGCATATTTTAAATTTTGATAATAATTATCAATGCGGAAACTTAAAGATTGCATATTAATCTATCTAACATGCATCAAGATCATATCTTTGCCTTATACTATACGATCGTTTGATCTAAAATATGCATATAAATAAAATCATCAAGATCATATCTTGATCTTCAAGGTAAGAAGTCATACTTCTTGTCTTGAAGCATGCCTTAAGATCTGGGGATCATATCACTTACCTTAAGGGCAATTGGTAAATCCTTTTGTGCTCTGTAGCCGTTCAATCGTCCGGCCTCTAGTATCGTCCACGCGAAGTCTCCGAATGATCGGATTCTCGGGAGTGCTAGCTCATGGAAAAATAACTTTGCTGATCTTGAATCCTCCCACTTGAATCTTCTTCCAAGATCCACCAAACTTTCGCTGACACCAGAATCACACCAGGATTTCTATTCTAACTCTTTAAAAATTTAATCCATAACATTTCGTTGTTGTTCGATGATCTGGTGAAGAATGTCCTCTAATTTATAGGCTCAATGTAACCTTTAGCCCATTGAATTCTAACACTTAGAATTCTACCGTTCGGTGAAAACCAAAGAGACCGAACCAAAGAGACACAGCGTTTGGTTAATTCCGACGTTCGGTGAAAACCAAAGAGATGTGAATTCTAACACTTAGAATTCCATCGTTGGTTAATTCAAAGAGGTACATTAATTCCACATGAATTCTAATACTTAGATTCCAATGGAAATGGTTTGGAGAAGATTAAATTAATATATTAAATTCTATAAGAATTTAATCAAGTTATCTCATCATGTGAGATCCTTATGCGAGGGGTTTTGGTTCGGGTTTTGGTTTAAGCTGATTTGAATTTATTGAACTGAACCTACATAGATCATGGTCCTAGCCCAAATCAAATTTGGCTAGTCCTGAATCTATTTAAATCCAAATCAAGTTTAATTTCAAATCAATATTTGAAATTGATTAGTCCTTCTAATAAACTTAAACCAAATTGAATCTTATTCACTTGTACTTAACCCAATTGAGATAATTCAATCAATCAAATTGATTAATTAAATTATATACGATTCTCAATCGTTGATCAGCAAATAGATCATTTTAGGAAACTTCTATGCGTGTGACTCTCTAGGTTCGAACCTAAGCCGGTAGCATAGGAACAACTTTCTATACTAATCGATGTGCCCATCTAGCAATGGAACCCAACGTCCGGATAGGTCAAAGAGTTGCCGAGCAAACTCGAAGAACCCTAAGAAATAATTACCGTATAATTCATCATTTTGACCACAAATGCTAAGGATGGTTTAAGAGCATGTCAACTCTAAATAGCAAATCCATAAAGTGATTTCAACTTTAGTGATCATGTGATCTTCACATGAAGTGTCTTGGCCAAGGTCTTGCTAAATTAAAACAAAGCATTTCTCCTTTTAATGGGATAGGCCAAATTCTATCTTGATCCACAACTGACTACCACAAGTACTTGACTGCACCCATAACCTTTGTAGCTGGATTAGAAATCAAGGTGGTTCGGCACCTAAGTACAATAAGTGCTTGCAAGTCACCTGTTGTGATCTTCAGGTCTGAAGGATACTTATACCTATATCTTCTCGGATTAACTCTTGACAGCAGAGTGTCCAAAATGAGTCATGTTCAGTGAAATGTACTCCTACACTTTCACCTGTACGTCATACCAGTGTCTCTACACTCCTTGGTTAAGAGGACAACCAACAAATATAATTTACAATGTCCTATAATTGATAGTACTATGGCCCTGTCATAGTATATCATTTGATCGCGAACTCTTTTGAGGACCTTCATAGATAAATCCTCCTTTATCGTGAAAGAAGATCCTGAGGGCTTCATTACTATCAGGAGTATTAAGAAGATGTTCTTGTAATGAATAAATTACCAAATAACTTTTATTAATATATCAATTTATATGCTATTTACATTAACTCAATCATCAAATGATTGGCTTTAGGATACAATTTCCAACAGTGAGATAAGAGAGCCATCATGCGCTCTCTGCCTGGATGACCAGCCCATTGAGGGTCATGAGTTTCCCTCAACAACTGGGTCTGCAGTCCTCCACCTTAAGGAACATAGGCTCGACCACCTTTTGCCATTAAAAGACCATCTTCTAGCCAATATCGCCGAGTTTCACCATCCTGAACTTGTTGAAGCAGCCTCTGATATCCCACATCCGACTAAGCCTCCTCCCAGATTTTATCAGAAAAATCTGCTTCAATCTGAGAGATAGCAGCGACTATCTCTTGGACACCTCTCCTACTCAATGCATCTACAACCTGGTTATGCTTTCCAGGTTTATGCTCCCAATGAAAGTCATACTCTGCAAGAAATTTTTGCCACCATGCCTGTCTTGGAGACAACTTCTTCTAGGTCAAGAAGAAAGTATTGGTCACATTATTAGTCTTCACCATGAACTTGGTGCCCATCAAGTAAACTCGCCAAGTTCGTAGGCAATGCACCACCGCTAACATTTCCTTCTCATGGCAGGATATCTTTGCTTAGCATCCTTGAGTTTTCAACTCTCAAAGGAAACCGGATGTCCATTTTGTACCAAAACTCCTCCAACAGCCACATCAGAAGCATCTGTATGGACTTCAAAAGGTTTGGCAAAATCAGGAAATTGTAACACCAATTCTGAAGAAATGGCCACCTTGATGTCATCAAGAGCCTTCTGGCATCTATCAGTCCACAGCTAAGATTGGTCTTTCTTTAGAAGATCCGTCAAAGGAGAGACTTATCTTGAGTAGCCTGCTACAAATTTTCTGTAATAATTGACTAGCCCAAGAAAAACTTCTCAACTCTATCACTTTGCTGGGTACTGGCCATTCAGTAATGGCCTGAACCTTTCTTGGATCCATCCGTACTATTCCATTGCCCACAAGATGTCCAAAGAACTTGATCTCTCCGAGGCAAAACTCACATTTCTCCTTCTTTACATAAAGATCATTATCCCTCAACCGAGCAAACACCTGCCTTAAGTGTTTCAAGTGATCCTCAAAGGACTCACTGTACACAACAATATCATCCAAGTAGACCATAATACACTTATCGATATAGTCATGAAACACATTGTTCATTAGATTGCAAAAGGTAGCAGGGGCATTGGTCAAGCCAAATGGCTTGACAAGAAATTCAAAAGTTCCATATCGAGTGACCATAGTAGTCTTTGGTTCATCCCCCTCAGCAATGTGGACTTGCCAATATCCTGATCGCATGTACAACTTGATAAAATGTGTAGCTTTGGACAAGCGATCGAATAAGTCAGCAATCAGCGGCACCGGATACTTGTTCTTGATAGTGACCTTGTTCGGGCCTCTATAGTCAACACAGAGTCGAAGAGAGCCATCCTACTTCTCTTGAAACAACATCGAATCACCAAAAGGGGCCTTCAAAGGTAGGATCTTCCCAGAATCCAGCAGTTCGCCCAATTGCTGCTTCAGTTCGGCCAACTCCTTAGGCGACATTCGATAGGGAGCCTTGGTAGGAGGTCTGGTGCCCGGCACCAGTTCGATGCGATGGTCCACGTTTTGCTGAGGTGGGAGCCCCTTAGGCAGATCAGGGGGCATAACGTCTTTGAACTCCCGCAGAATTGCAGTCGCCTCCTTTGGCACCTCCGCCATTTCCTTTGGTCCTTCCTCCATAATCGCAGCGAGGTAAGTACCTTGGCCCTTTTTGCATCCACGGGCCAACTGCCTTACGGAGATAAACTCCACTTTACGAATAGGATTCGTCCCTTGCCTAGTAACAAAGCAAGGTTTCTTCTCATCTTCAATGAGAATTCCACCCATATGTGGAATTATGGCAACTTTAGCGCCTATAAAAAAATTGTTGCCAAGGATGACTTCAAAGTCATCCAGGGGTACCACCATCAGATCCAATCGGCCTTTCCACTCGCCGATGGAAAACTTGACATCAAAGGCCATGCCCTTCACGGCCTGTGCTTGAAAATTCACCGCCTTGATTCGGCTTGAGTGCTTGGACACTTTCAAGCCTAAAGGATTCACCATCTTCTCAGCAACAAAGTTATGGGTGGCACCAGTGTCTATCATGGAGAAGACACGATGCCCATTTACTTCAGTCTAGACAAACATCAACCGGGGTCTATCTATGGTTGCCTCCTCTGCTTGCAGAACATTGAGTATTTGCAAAAGAGCAACACGCTCAGGGCCTTCCGAATCTGAATCACTCTCCTTAGCGATAAAACCATTCAGTTTTCCTCTTTTTGGACAATCTTTAAAATAATGAGGCCCATTGCAGATATAGAAACCCGGATGGGGAGTATTCCCTTTGTCCTTCTTTGATGAAGAGCCATCCT
This sequence comes from Calamus simplicifolius, assembly GCA_900491605.1. Taxonomy (NCBI): domain Eukaryota; kingdom Viridiplantae; phylum Streptophyta; class Magnoliopsida; order Arecales; family Arecaceae; genus Calamus; species Calamus simplicifolius. The sequence continues at coordinate 19,884 of UESW01003856.1, forward strand.
CCTTGGCCTTCATCTTAGCCTTCCTAAAGTCCTTTGCTTTCTTTCCACCAACATCTTTTGGTTTCAGAGTCTTCTTAGGGAACTTGTTGGTGGCACGAGACTTCTTCAAGGGGCCTGGTGGGGGGATTGATAACTCGGATGTCCACCAGTCGCTCTGCAGTAGCCGATGCGACAGACAAATCAGTCACCCCTTGTCTCCGTAGTTCCAATTGAGCCCAAGGTTGGAGGCCAGATAAGAAGTTAAACAACTTATCTGCCTTAAACATGTCTTTGATATCCAACATGAGAGAATTGAACGCCTTCACGTAGTCTCTCACGTTGCCCTCTTGTTTCAGTTTCTTCAAGGCGTCCCTGGCAACCCAAGAAGTGTTGCAGGGAAGGAATTGCTCCTTCAATTCTTGCTTCAAGGCCTCCCAAGTTTGGATCTCGGGCCGCCCAAGGTCATTGGTCCGTGTTTTCCACCACAGTTTGGCATCCTTCGTTAGATAGGTGCAAGAAATAGGCACCATCTCCTCCTCCAAGACACAAGCAACCTTAAAATACTGCTCTATGTCCCAAAGGAAGTTTTCCAACTCCTTGGCACTCCGAGTGCCATTGTAAGTGTAGGGATCACGAACCTTCATTTTGCTCCTTCCATCACCCTAAGAACAGGTTGGCACCGCCGACTTGAGAAGTCGAATATCCGACACCATCTCGTCCATCCGAAGTTGGGTAGCCGCCACTACCTCTTGAAGCGTCAGCATGGTTGCTTGCAAAGCTTCTGTCTACGTCCACAAAGGAGATGCTTCCTCAGCTTGAGGCAACCCAATCATTGCCTCTAGCCGGGACATCCTTTCCCTTAAAGCCTCCATATTGTTGCCGGCCACTGGCATCAAGAATCCTTCAGAAGAGCCGGGAATCGGGCTTTGATACCACAGTCATAGGGCCGATTTTCTTGACTAAAATTTTTCTTGGTCACGGCCTTGTGCGGCGCTAGACTTCTCCGAATCCAACCAACCTATCCCACTCAAGACAAGAAGTAAAGGTAACTTCGTTACAAATTCTCAAGATACATGCACACACTTAACCTGCCCCAAGGTCTTTGCCCAAATGGTGTGTGTCTTATGCTGTAAGGCATCAGGGCTACATGTAAGACTTGCCGTGGATAGTTCCCCCAACCGTTGGAAATTTTAAAATCCTAGGCAACCGAAACCCTGCTTAGGCCTTCGGCCAGCCACGGGCATGCCCATGCCTTGCGTCCGCGCTCCGAGCAACGGTCCACTAAGTCATCCGACCGTATGAGCCACACGCCCATCCAAGCCTTGCGTCCGCACTTCGAGCAACGGTCTACGCTAAGTCATCCAACCATTTGAGCCGCGCCCATCTATGCCTTGCATCCGCGTTCCAAGGAACGTTCCGCCAAGTCATCCGCCACATTATCCGACCTTTGCCACATCACGGTCTCATCTTTGCCATATGGACTTCATGGCCATCCCTTGCCAGCGCAAGGAATGCCAAGGCCACGCCCATTCGGAGCCGTGGCCATGCCCAAGACCCATCCTTGCCTTGGAGCATCCTACGAGTACCTCTCCTCAATGTCACACCCCACAGGGTAGAGGATTTTTTTTTCTTCTAACGCCTACCCTTAGGTGTGCGGCACTTGAGCGCCCTACTCAAGTCAGCCTCCTTCTTTTGACCGCCCCAAGCCTGGCAAACCCCTTAGCCGGATTGCACCCAACACTTCCACACACACATGCACAATTACGGGAAAACTCCCAACCTTTATTGCTTATTCGCAACAAGGATACAAAGACCATTTACAAGCAATGGTAGAACACTCCCTAGCTCTACCCCCACTCACACTAGAGTGTTGCTTAATGAAGCCCCAAACTCTCCCCAAAGTTTGGCTCTCTTGGCTCCCCCTAACCCATCCATGTGCCTTGGCTTTTATAGCCCTTGGCTCACTTCCCCCACTTGGCATGGTCCACGCCTTGGTGGGTGGTTAGCACAACTACCCGAGCACAACCGCTCGGCGGTTATTGGCGTGCACCTTCTCTTGATGTGCGCATGTGTGGCGCCCCACTTGGCGCCACCTCGGCCTCCACTCCCGTTGCATGTCTGGGTGGTTATGGCAATCGCCCAGCTGAGTTCCAACCTTGCCTTGGTCTACATGGGGCTACATCGCCTAGGCTCCATCTATCCCACCTGTCCGCCAATCTTGCTGAGATGGCTGCTGGGCATGTGTGCCTCCTGCGCACGCCCCAGCGCACGCACCCTGCCGGCCAGGCGGTTAGACAATCGCCTAGTCATGCGCGCGCCTCCTGTGTGCGCCCCAGCACTCGTGGCCCTGCTGGCCAGGCGGTTGAGCAACCGCCTGGACGTGCGCTAATTGTGCGCGCACCTCCTGCGCGTGCCTCAGCGCACATGCCCCACGATCTGCCGTGTCCCACAATGGTGAGGTTGTCCATCTCACTGGACCCCGCGCCACGCGCCTCTGCCGTGCGCACGCGCCTAGCTGGCCTCCTGCCAGCTTGGCCATGTAGTGCAGTGTCCGCCGACGTGTCCCAGGCCCGTGGGCCTCCTGCGCGGCCTGGCATGGCAGTTGCCCACCTAGCCCTGCCGTTGCCCCACTTGGGCGGGGAGCATGCCAATCTCCCCCTGGTCATGGGCGCCTCCTGCGTGCATGCATGCGCGCCTTCTACGCATACGTCTACGCTGGGCGGTTACAACAACTGCCCATGTTGAGCCGGCTGGCGCCGTGCTGACTTCGCTCGGTCGTGGCCCAGTCATGCGTGGCTCCTACGTGCCTTAGCTATGCCCCACTCAGGCTGGGCAGTTATGGAACTGCCTAGGCCACTCCCCCATGTCCTGGTCATGCCTCTTGCATTCCTGGTCATGGCTGGATGGTTGGAGCCACCGCCTCGTTCGTGCGCCCATGCGCCTATGGCCTGCGTCCTGTCTGCAAACCCAGTCAGCAACCTCGCACACCTGCCTATGCCTGTGCGCTCGACCTTGGCGCGCACCTCCTGCGCCGTGCCCTATCATGCGGCCCTCTGGCCGTGCCGCTGCTCTGTGTGCGCCTGGCTGCCATGCCAGTGCCTAACTGCGCTGCGCCCGCAGCCCTGTGGCATTGCTTACGCCCTGCGCCTTGGTGCATCCGCGCTCCGGCGTATGCCTTCACCTCAGCCAGTCCCCTTGGCTGAGCGGCCAACCTCGCACCTCCTGTGCATGTAGTCTCGGTCTGCCATGGCAGGGTGTCGTCCAAGGCTACCTCTTGGACCTGCCATCCATGCACCATTGTGCTCATTGCAGCGTGCCATGCAGGGGTCGCCCCGCCCTGCGTAAGGTCCCATCCGCTGGACCTTGCTGCTGTCGGATGCCTCCGCGTGCCTCACCTAGGCGTGTCTGTCCCACGCCCACCCCTCGGCCATTGTTGGCGCGTCTCCCTTGTGCATCCCTTCAGCCCTTGGCCTTCTCTCGACCAAGCCTTCGGACTGTGCGCCTCCTGCGCACTGGCTGCCCGAAGGTCGGCAAGCTACTCCTTGGCTCGCCTCACCCACAACCTCATATTGATCGGGCCACGCCTCAGTCTCGGGCCTCGGCGCCCAGTTAGGGGCGTGACAATCCTCCCCCACTTGAAGCGTGAAGACGTCATCGTCTTGCTACCCTTCTAAAGTAGGCCTGGATAGCGCCCTTGTCACCCTCCTCCAACTCCTTCATTTGCAATCCTCTTGCCATAGATTGTTGTGAAGCTTTGCCATATCGACTTGACTTCACTTGAGCATGTCGTCACCCTGCTCAAACACTCAAACTCCTTTGTTGAGTCTCAAGCGCGCGCACATGGCCTTCTGTACGCCTTTCGCCCGGTTTGTGGACAGCCCATAGGAATATGGCACCGCCACTGCTCCACCTCCTCCTGGTGAAGAGCCACGCTGGTCACTCCTTCAGCATGATTGCGCGCACCACCTGTGCACCCCAGCAGGTCCTCCTGAACTACTGCTAGCCCCGTGGATCACCCATCCACAGGTCGGCTGATTTGTGATGGGCTTCAGCATCAACCTCTTTGGCATGCCTCCCCGCGCCCTGGCACGGCCTGGAAGGAGCTCTTGCCGTGCCACTCTGCGCCCCTCCTAGGCGCTGGACTTCCACTCGCATGCCGGGACGAAGGTTGGGACTCCATGCTCCCAAACCAAAATTTCGGGTCCATGTGGAATGATCACTATCTCGGCCTTGGTGCACAAGTCCAAGCCAAGGATGATCTGATATCCGTCTAGGGGTAAGACGATGAAGCTACATCGACCCTGGAATGGGCCGATCGCCATTGTAGCCTCAGTTTGACTGAGTGCTCCTTCCGCATCAGTAGCTTCGGTCGCATTGAGAGTGTCATTGGAGAAGATGGTCAGCCCCAACTCCTTTGCCACCTTTTCGGCAATGAAGTTGTGCGCCGTTTCCAGTGCTAATGGTGGCCTGCACCTCTCGGCCATCAAGCTGCACCAACATGTTGATAAGCCTTTTGCAGGATGGGGCTGTTAGTGTCGATAATGCCCACACTGTACTCTCCTTGGATGCACCCTCCACGGTCTTCATGGGACCTCCGTTCCCTTGGACCGCCTGTCCCTGGGATCTCCTCTCCCTCGGACATGGGGAATTGACTTCGCCCTCCTCCTGGACGAGGTCCACTTCATCCGCACCTCGGATGAAGTCATTGTCTTTGGCTAAGAACATGTCAGCTTGAGCTCTTGCACGCCACTCCTTGGCATGCATCAGCTGCACGGGACGTCGGGACTTCGGCACTGGAAAAGTCCCGAGGTAGACAAGGCCGTCATCCACCGAATTGCTCCCTATGCTGTTGTTGCTCCTTGCCTGTTCCATGTCTCTCTTAGCTTGTGTATGTGTCTCAACTCTAGAAGTAGGTAAGACTCCAAGCAATCTCACCATGCTCTTTGTCACTCAGGCTCGGCAAACCCAAGGTGTCGGCTGATCCAGCTTTTGATAACAACTATCATAGCTCAACCCAACCTAGGCTCTGATACCACTTGTCACACTCCACAGGGTAGAGGTTTTTTTTTTTTTCTTCTAAGGCCTACCCTTAGGTGTGCGGCACTTGAGCGCCCTACTCAAGTCAGCCTCCTTCTTTTGACCCCCTCAAGCCTGGCAAACCCCTTAGCCGGATTGCACCCAACACTTCCATACACACATGCACAATTACGGGAAAACTCTCAACCTTTATTACTTATTCACAACAAGGATACAAAGACCATTTACAAGCAATGGTAGAACACTCCCTAGCTCTACCCCCACTCACACTAGAGTGCTGCTTAATGAAGTCCCAAACTCTCCCCAAAGTTTGGCTCTCTCGGCTGCCCATAACCCATCCATGTGCCTTGGCTTTTATAGCCCTCGGCCCACTTCCCCCACTTGGCATGATCCACACCTTGGTGGGTGGTTAGCACAACCGCCCAAGCACAACCGTTTAGCGATTATTGGCGCGCACCTCCTCTTGACGTGCGCATGTGTGGCGCCCCACTTGGCGCCACCTCAGCCTCCACTCCCGCTACATGTCTGGGTGGTTATGGCAATCGCCCAACTGAGTTCCAACCTTGCCTTGGTCTGCATGGGGCTGCATCGCCTAGACTCCATCTGTCCCACCTGTCCGCCAATCTTGCTGAGATGGCTGCTGGGCGTGCATGCCTCCTGCGCACGTTCTGGATGTGGCTAAGTGGCCAGGCGGTTGGGCAACCGCCTGGTCATGCGCTAGTCATGCGCGTGCCTCCTGCGCGCGCCCCAGCACACGTGCCCTACCGGCCAGGCAGTTGGACAACTGCCTGCTTGTGTGTTGGTCGTGCGCGCGCCCCAGTGCATGCGCCTTGCTGGCTAGGCAGTTGGGCAACCGCCTGGGCGAGTGCTGGTCGTGCGTGCACCTCCTGTGCGCGCCCCAATGCTTGTGGCCCTGCTAGCCAGGCGGTTGAGCAACCACCTGGACGTGCGCGTGCCTCCTGTGTGCGCCTCAGCGCACGTGCCCCATGATTTTTCGTGTCCCACGATGGTGAGGTTGTTCATCTCACTGGCCCCCTCGTGCCATGAGCCTTTGTCGTGCGCATGCGCCTAGCTGGCCTCCTGCTAGCTTGGCCATGCAGTGTAGTGTCCGCCAATATGTCCCAGGCTCGTGCGCCTCCTGCACGGCCTGGCATGGCAGTGGCCCACTTGGCCCTACCATTGCCCCACTTAGGCAGGGAGCTTGCTGATCTCTCCTTGGTCATGCGCGCATGCGTCCGCGCCTCCTGCGCACACGTCTGTGCTGGGCGGTTACAACAACCACCCATGCTGAACCGGCTGGCGCCATGCTGACTTTGCCCGGTCGTGGCCCATTGTGCACGCCTCCTACGCGCCCTGGCCACGCCCCACTCAGGTTGGGCAGTTATGGAATTGCCCAGGCCACTCCCCACGTCCTGGTCATGCCCCTTGCATGCCCGGTCATGGCTGGATGGTTGGAGCCACCGCCCTGTCCGTGCGCCCATGCGCCTGTGGCCTGCATCCTGTCTGCGAACCCAGTTAGCAACCTCACACACCTGCCTGTGCCTATGCACCCGACCTTGGCATGCGCCTCCCGCACCGCGCCCTATCGTGCGACCCTCTGGCCGTGCCGCTGCTCTACGTGCGCCTGGCTGCCGTGCCAGCGCCTAACTGCGCTGCGCCTGCAGCCCTGTGGCATTGCTTACGCCCTGCACCCTGGTGCGTCCGCACTTCGGCGTATGCCTTCACCTCAGCCAGTCCCCTTGGCTGAACAACCAACCTCGCACCTCCTGTGCATGCGGTCTCGATCTGCCATGGCAGGGTGTCATCTAAGGCCACCTCTTGGACCTGCCATCCGCGCGCCACTGTGCTCACTGCAGCGTGCCACGCAAGGGTCACCCCGCCCTGCGTAAGGTCCCATTCGCTGGACCTTGCTGCTGTCGGATGCCTCCGCGCGCCTCGCCTAGGCGTGTCTGTCCCACGCCCACCCCTCGGCCACTGTTGACGAGTCTCCCTTGTGCATCCCTCCAACCCTTGGCCTTCTCTCGGCCAAGCCTCTGGACTGTGCGCCTCTTGCGCACTGACTGCCCGAAGGTCGGCAAATCGCTCCTTGGCTCGCCTCGCCCACAACCTCATGTTGATCGGGCCGCGCCTCGGTCCTGGGCCTTGGCGCCGAGTTAGGGGCGTGACACTCAATATTCTTGCGCAGCCTCCAGCCTTCTGCCACACCGAGGATTCTAGCAATCTGAGCAGCATTGTGACCTAGGCCTTGGCCCTGTGCATGCTGGCCCAGCATTTTCCATGCGTAGCCATGGCCTGGCGCGGCCATGGCGCACGCCCAAACCTTCCGCACGGCCTAGATCCTACACGGCCATGGGCGCGCGCGACCAAGTTGCTGCACGATCCTAGGCGTGCACGGCCAAGGCCCTGCTCGGCCATGGGCGCGTACGACTATGGTCTTGCGTAGTCAAAGCCCATGCGGCCAAGGGCATGCATGGCCAAGGCGCTGCGTGGCCGTGGCCCTATGCGGCCAAGGCCTGTGCGGCCATGTTCTTGCACAGTCAAAGCCTCTTAATGCGATTAAATTTTGGCTAAGCTACCAACCTCATGTAACAGCTACTGTGACCCTTGGCCCATGGCGCTGACTCGGCACGGTTCAATTTAAATCTGACAGTAACTCTGACAATGATCCAATCAACAAGTAAAATTAATTTTTCTATACATCGAATCAAGGCGCTATAAACTCCGTGAAGGCGATAGCAAGAGTTATTGAATCATCGCAAGCGTGCCAATAAATTCAAAGTTTTTTTTAATCTTTAATTTCGAATCGAGGGCCCGTGGATTGCGTGCGGTCCATCGTTATCACGTTATTATTATTATTATCGATAAGATATCACGTTATCTTTTGAAGCCTGCGTGCGCCGCACCTGAATAGCCAACAGGAAAAATGGATCCCCGCTCGCGCCCACGTCTCCACTCACTGGCAAACACGAGCATTGTTTCTGTCGAGGCCGAGGGACCACTAAAACGATGCCACATGAACCATGCTTTTTTATTTAACCTCCCCCCAATTGAAACCCAGAACGGGCAGAATCGCCGCTCGCAGTTGTTTATAATTTTATACGGTAAAAACAATATCCCAACGAAAAATATAGCAGGGACGCCAGGGACAGGGGAGACTGACATCAAGCTCCATGTGATTTTGGATCCGAGGAAGTTTTCTCCACCGCACTCTTCTTATCATTTCCCTCGCCGACTCTGACGCTTTTCTCCCTCAAATCGATGGCGATTTGCTCTCCCTCGTCGGAGTCGTCGTCGGCGTCGAGCGGCCGGGCCTGGATAGTCCACGCGCTGGTCGCCGGCGTGGCGGTGGCGGTGGCCGCGGGCGCCCACGCGGCCGTGTATTTCAAGTGGTTCAGGAAGGGCAGGAGCCGGGTGGTGGGGATCATCCCCGCCCGGTTCGCGTCCTCGCGATTCGAGGGGAAACCCCTGGTCCAGATCCTTGGGAAGCCCATGATCCAGGTTGGAGGTCCAATCTAGTGTTTGATGCAGTGTTTTGGTTAAAGTTCTTGTTTTTTCTTGCGTTGACTGCTGTGAGTTTTTGGTTGTTCAATGCTTGGTATTTTTGATTTTACTGTGTGAAAAAAAAAGAAAAAGGCGTGTGCTTGCCCTCCCCATGTAGGAAAATTGAGCTACGCTGATCTTAGATCCTTAGGTGGAGTCGCTTTATTTCCTTTCATTGGAATTGGAATTGGAATTAATGGTGCGAGCGTCGCGACTTCTCGTCATGCTGACATTTCATTACGATGATGTGAATAATTTTGATCGGTTTACTGCAAACAGAGTTAAAACTTTCCTAGTCCTGAACTAATCGTGCAAAGGGGAAAAAAAGAAGCCAACACGGAAAAATTTGCCCTTTTTGTGATACAATATGTGGATTTAAAATAAATATTTGAATGATTTATGTTTATTATTTAGAATTGTTGTTGAGCAGAGTGGAGGAAGCAGAGATTCATGTAGCCGACCCCATGTAGTTGGGAAAAGGCTTAGATGAGTTGACGACCCCATGTAGTTGGGAAAAGGCTTAGATGAGTTGAGTTGAGTATTTAGAATCGTTGTTATATGGATTCGGTGGAGTAGCACGAGGGTTTTGGACTCATCAGATTCAACTGATCACTACTAATTGACAGATCTGTGTGTCTCTGCATCATCGTGATTCATGGAGTTGTTGGAGATTCTGCAATTACAATGATACCCTATTGCCTTGTTTGAGATATATCATATCATTTGTGCCTTCACCTTCATTTGTATTGTTCTGATAGCATCATCTACTGAATGGTCTGTGACTGTTCTGTTTCACTGACTCTTCATGATGACTTTACAGAGAACATGGGAGAGAGCAAAGTTGGCATCTACTTTGGACCATGTTTGTAAGTATGAGTATTTGCACTTACTGTTTTCAGTTTATATGATGTCAATAATAGTATGGTTCTCTACATGGTGTAGGTTGTATCTCTTGAGGACCAGTTTAGGCAACTAGATTTGGCAGTTGGATGGACAACTTAATAGATTATAACCAAGTTCACATTTTTAATCGATATATACTGATACTATAACTCAGAAGATTAATACTATTATTTACTAATAAATGAAATTATAGTTTGATAAAAAGAAACAAAAACTTGCTACAGCTTTGTTGATAACTAAATGGAAGAGTTGAAAGAATATTTGATCACAGAAGTGCTCACTCTTTCAGGAAAAACAATTGTTATGAAGTCCAAACTATTAACTGCATATTATTTTAATTTATTCTACATTTGTCTTGAGGCATATAAGAAACTTGAGTGAATTCCTTTTCTTCAACAAGAAAAAGAAAAGATGGTTCCATTTGATGTCGTAGCATGTTTGACATTTGTAACCTGAAGACATGTGAAACTTGGGATTATGAACATAGCAGTGTTCAAGCTTGACCTCGTAGAGAAAAAAATAAGAGGAGATTGGAAAGAACGAGGATATGTATTAATTATTATTAAACAACAGGGATATAAATCAAGAAACACATGAATCTAATAAAAGTGCTGTTTAGTTAAACAAACAATAATTTATAGATAAAGTTAGTGATTAATCGATATTTAATGACACCAAATTTATATTCTGTGTCGCTACCTATGCTAATCATGGCATGAATAACTAGGAAAAAGCTAGACTATCTACTGATGAGCTTGGCTGTCTCTCTTGAACTATGCAACAAAACAATTGCTTGAAGGGCACATTGTTCTATTTCAGAATCTTGTGGTGGCAATTTTACTCTACTTTGTTTACATTTACCTCAAATACTTTTTCCCTCTTTGGCGCTAGTTGTCGCAACGGATGATGAGAGGATTGCAAAATGTTGTAGAGGGTTTGGAGCTGATGTGATAATGACATCAGAATCATGCAGAAATGGTACTTTTTTGTTATCTTGCACTATTTTTTCTAATAAGTAAAGTTATTTATATATTATCATAATTCGTGCTTTGATTTATCTATAGGAACTGAACGCTGCAATGAAGCACTTCAAAAGCTTGGAAAACATTATGATATTGTTGTCAATATCCAAGGAGATGAACCTCTTATTGAACCGGATATAATAGATGGCATTGTTAGAGCTTTGCAGGTGGTTACCTGCACATTTATAGCTGAACTTCTTCTCTTTGTTTATGTATATATTGTGTTAGGTATATCTGAATTTTTCAGAGTCATTATATTGCAGAATATTGAAGCAGCAGCAGTTTCTTCTGTGCTGCCTATTCTAACCATGTCAACAATATTTATAGCATTTTTCTATGTTCACAAGAATGCACCTGGACAGGAATACATTGCCCGTATAAAATGCCGACATCTCTCATAATGTAGAGGACTACATGTTTAATCTGAAGTCATTCTTCTCGGATATTTTTCTAATCTTGAAATTTATAACGAATCTTAGGAATTAAACTAAAGAATCCTGATTTTTATTGTAGTAACAAAATGAATGCATGATACCATGATTTTAAAACTCATACTATGGGTGAGTTATTCAAACTTTCCAGAAGGTAATTCTAAAACCAACCTTGAAAGTAGAATGGAAATGAAAGGAAACTAAATCTGCATCATACCTTTAAACCAACTACATAAAAAGATGATATCAATTCCTTTCTCCCCTTCTTTAAGTGAACCATGATTTTTGCATGTTTGGTCTTTTAATGAAGTTAGGCATCGGTAAACTTGAGGTAGTTCCCTGTACAAAAAAAAAAAAAAAATCCATCATTGCCAATGTGTGCGTTACAATGATTGCCTAATTTTCCATGGATCAACTTTATTTTTGTTTAGTTGATAGGATTGTGTTTTCTGTTGCATTGTGTTTAGCTGATCTGGGTGCTCACTTTTGTATTAGGGGCTCCCTCTTTGGCTGTTCCTGTTTTAACTTTCTATCTTGCATGTGCATGCTCATGTGTGCATGAGCACAAGCTTATATAAATTACAGCTTGTATCTTGGATCATGTTTTTTATTAGATTTTTTTCTTCATTGAATATATTTTGTTGTTTCCAGTTGGTTAATTAGTTTAAAGCTACATTTGATTTCTCTTAAGCTGAGAAAAAATATTTCAAAAATCATGTGTAAGTTATTCTTTTGCCTTCCTACACTTTTGATCTATCTCAATCTCATTATGCATAATACCACTAAAAGATAGGGCATTGTCATCTTATATTTCCATCCGTGCTTGGACTGACATCTTTAGTCTTATTATTCCTCATCAAAAGAAAAATAAAAGTTCTGCAAATTAAAGAAAAAGAAAGGAAAAAAAAGAGAGGAAACATCAAACAAATTGAAAAAGACTGTTAATTGGCAACTAGACATTAAAAGGTTGGTAAGCGTTATTCTCATTCTGCATGTGGAACGAGATTGTTATGTATGATAATTTCTTCATGTTCTGGGTGTGTATGTTGTTTCCAAAAAGTTATTTATATGAAAGTTGCTTATTTTTGAGTAATCTCCCTGACAGTCAGAAATCTGAGAGTTTGTTGTTTGTCCTCTTGACTAGGTGGATAATTATTCCTCATACTTGTATTATTTAGTTCTGTTAAACTGCGGTGTATATTTTGACTATTCTAGAAGCTTGTACCGCCTGCTTTTAATATTCTAGATTTTAAACTTCACATGATCCAGTTTAAGAGAGCATTTCAAATAGAGGAATTAACCTGTACTTGCAGTTAGATGTTTTTAGTTCAAATGTTGTCAAACTAACTTAAGTACATGCTCTAAATAGAACAAAAGCAGATTGCTTTTGATTCTATGACCACATTTCCTTTCTGGCAGATAAAACAACTGATATTTACTATAACATCGCTTAATTTTTGTTAATGAAGTCGTCTTAGTAGCACCTTATGGTCAAAACCTGTAGCTACCATCTACCAAGTCTCGATAAAATGATAAAAGCTAAGGATTCATTTAGCTGCTGCATTATCACACTGAGAAATTCTCTGTTTTAGGTTAGAAACAATAAGCATTACTTCAAATTTTTTTTTAAAAAAATTATAAGTTTCTGTTCATTTTTTAACTGAAGTACATTGTGAAAGCAGGGTGCTCCTGATGCAGTTTTCAGTACCGCTGTCACATCCTTGAAACCTGAAGATGCATTTGACCCAAACCGGGTGAAGTGTGTGGTGGATAATCGTGGTTATGCTATCTACTTCTCAAGGGGCTTGATCCCATATAATAAGTGAGCTGTTCATGTATCCCAGTTTAAATGTTCTGTCATGAGATATCTTGGGTATATCCTAATCCATGCATTTCTGCTTCTCATTTGTTTGCACATATTTCAGGTCAAGAAAAGTCAACCCACAGTTTCCCTATCTGCTTCATTTGGGCATTCAGGTTTGTATTCTGCTCCAGCATATTTATATGTCATCAAATTAATGCACATCAATATCAGGTAAGATACTGATTTCATGCTATATTTGCCAATATTAATATTCTTGTGTCTGGCCAGAGCTTTGATTCTAGGTTTTTGAGGATCTATCCACAGCTTACACCCACCCCACTGCAACTAGAAGAAGATCTTGAACAACTTAAAGTGCTTGAAAATGGATATAAGATGAAGGTAATGCCAGAATATCCAGATTGATATTTCATTTTAGCAGTATTGTAAGGCAAAGGGACTTCTTGTCTTTGATTATGCTGAGATGAATTCGTTTTCTGGAATCCCTGGTTTGTGCATATCATATGGATCTGCTGCTGAATTCATGGTTTGTGCATATCATTTGGACCTGCTGCTGGCTTTAGTGGGATGCATGAGTTCAAGATCTTGCCTTCTTTGGGCCCTTGTATTAGTTTATTGTTTATTTAATTGAAACAGTCCTGTATCAAGTTTTGACAACATTCTCCATGCAATTCTCAGGCCTACTAAAGTTTCAAATCTTGTTTTAGTTAGCTGAAAATGATATTACATTTGAGACTCATATTTTTTTGTTTGATGACATTCTTTGGTTTTATCATTATCATCTTATCATATGCATCCTAACAAGTTCTAGTGAAACTTACTCATGCACGTGTTAAAACTGGATGTATCTCAGAATCAGCTTTTAGCACTTTGGAGCTGCCTAAAGCTATGTAGTTAAAATGACTAGGAAATGTGCATATAATAGAATGGGAAAAATTGAAAAAAAAAATGCAAGATGAGATTTTTTTTTTGGATGTGCTCTTTGCTCATCAACGAATTCTATGATGACATTTTTATTGTTTGTCAAGTTTTTGAAAATGAAAGCATAAAATAAATTTTTTTATTTCAATTGAATAATGACTCAACCAGAAATGCTGATGATAACATGATTTGATTTATTATCAAGACATGATCAAGATTGTGAATTGAAAAGGAGAGCAAGAGAAAGCATAACTATCTCGTACAGTTCCTCTAAATTTGTATTTTTGGTTTCTGTTTCAGGGAGTTTGGCATGCATGAGTTTGGTTGCTCTGTGTTTGTGTGCAATTGTGTGTGTTGGGTTGGGGATGGAGAGTGGAATGACAAACGATCTCAACATCAAATAGTCCAAAGGAGCAACACAATTCATATCTAACAACTAAACTAGACTGATTAATCTAAAGAGAAATATGATCTTTAACACTCCCTCTTAAGAGTTTATTATATAATTTGTGTCATTCAGTCATTCTTATTTAGCATATAGTTTCAGAACTTCTGGTGCCATCCATTTATGATTTGTTACCTATTCTGGCGGATGGTGGACCCAGAACATCTGGTTACCCCATTGTGTTAAAAGCTGTCTTCATCTGAAGTTACTTGTGGCCTCTTGAAACTCTCTCAGAAGTACTAAAGACAACTTCCCTTATCAGTTTTGTGGTCCCAAAATATACCGTTACTTATTCTTCATAAACATGCACATTATTAGCAATATAAGTGATCAGATTCATGAAACACTTGCAAAAAACATGAGCGCTCGAATCCTCCGCCCCCCCAAAACACCAAAACAACAGCCCCCTTCTCTACCAAAAAAAAAAAGAAAGAAGTTGGCCATTCAAGAAGGCTTTCTGCAAATCAGGGTTAAGTGCACACACACCCATCAAGTTTGCTTTCCTCCAAAATTTTGAGTCAGACAATGTTTACAACGAAGAACACAAAAACTGAGAAACAGAACAATATTGATAGTAGCCACATAAACTGGCCGAAGCTGGCCACTCGATCATTGGAATGGTTTCTGCCAAAGTGTTTCAGGGTTGGTTAAACCAAAATGTGCATCAACATTAACATTTCTATGCTTGGCTCTTCTCAACATTAAGACAAGTTTTTGGCTAGTTCAATGGCATATTTTTTTAGCCAATTTTGTGTGGAACACAGTAAATGAATCTTTCATTGTTTGAAAGCCCTTGAATGAATCTTCACAAATTTTAGCTTGTTTATGATGTGTGTCATAAGATGTCTATTCTCAAGTCATTGGGGGTGGTGGATGAGGATCAGGTTAACAGAGACATGTAGCTTTTGTTGTCATCATGCGCATTACTTCTGTAGAGGTGTTACGTCATGTCTCTCAATTTGCTTTGTTACAGGTAATCAAGGTTGACCATGATGCTCATGGTGTAGACGCTCCAGAAGATGTTGAAAAAATAGAAGGGTTCATGCGAGAGAGAAACATTGCATAGATGAGGATGCATATGCGGAGGAAAAAAAAAAGTGATGCATGCATCAGAAATAAGGTCTTTTTTGGAGTATTCTCTAAAGTGGGTTGATATCATTTTTTTTATCTAGTTGTCAGCTACCCTCAAAACCCTGTAATTTATTCTCTTCGCATGTTGTTGATTTAGTTTCTAGGGTGTGGCCGTATTTATCTTGACTGATATGGCAATAACAATTTCAAATCAATACAAAACACAGATCTGCTGATGATTTCCCTGTTGCGTCGCGTGAAATGCTGTAAATGTTTTGCGTTTAAGCAAAATGGTGTCAATGGGACGTTGGAATGGTTGTTGACTTACCAAATTCCATGCCTTCCATTTATTTATTATGAGCCCAGCTTTGTGCAACGATCTTTGTGATGATAAAATGAGATAGGTAAACAGCTGGTCCTTGAACTGTTTCCTCATTTGGTTAAGCAAACCCAGTTGCAAGGGTGACGGGTGGAACACGGTAACATTGAAAACTGACTGCTTATGAGCTTTTGGAGCATTCATGTTCATGAGGTTTTAGGTTTCGGCATGGCATCCCATGAGGTGGCAGGATGGATTGTTGTTCTAATATTAAAATAATTCATGTCTCAAGATTTAGAATTTTGATCTTATTTAATATGATAAAACATACGGCTATATTATCATAATTCAAGTGATCTGATCGAGCTTGGCACAGCCTACGCACCCACAGTGGTACGCATGCAATGCCTGCAGTTGGTATATATGTAAGTAACGGACGTGCATTGAAGCGGGGAGATGGACAGGATCATGAATGAGGATAAGCGTTAATGAAGGCAATCCCCATGATCAAGATCGAGTTTGACGTACCAAATTCCAGTAAGGCTTGTCACTGGGTGGAAGCCAACGGAACTTTCAAGGCCTGAGAATCTTTAGTCCTGGCCTTTCCAAGCAACACTTGACTGCAAAAAAATCTGAACATGAGAAATCTTAATTTCAAGCGTTCATTTATATCTTTTTTTTTTTTTTTAAAAGTTCAGGAAGCATAGTTATTATAGAGAAATAGTCATATATTCCATCCATTTTGCAAGCAGACTTAAATCATGACACACGAGTGCGATTATTTGCACGACTTTTAAAGATAACCTGGCAACCATTTAAGGACACACCATGGCCACCAGCACACAAACTTCGTTGCACGAAATTAAAAGATAACCTAGTAACCTTCTTTTAAGGACCAACCACACACACACACTCTCTCTCTCTCTCTCTCTCATGCATGCACGCGTGCGGTCTCTTCGTTTCAAACTAACGTTGTATATATATGCATGCATCCACCCACAGGTAATGCTGGTGGCTAGGGATGGTGCTGGGGGTCTGGTCCTCCCGGCACTAATCTCTTGTTGTCGTTTCCCTTCAAAGACCTACCCTTGTGCTCATGCACCCAAAGCTCAACGGTTTGGCCATGGTTGCTTTCAGCATTGCTCCCATTCCAATGATCATGAAGCAACCGGGCTTGGGGCCTGGCTACGAGCTCCATGCTGATCACCAACAGTAACGTCAGTGCAACGCGGATAGCCATTGCCATGATGAGTAGTCACTAGCTCGGACGCTTGCCGATCGGCCAAGTTCCTCTCGCATGGTATATATAGTGGCTTGGTAGTGGGATTTTATAATGCTCAGGTGGTTTGTACAATATATATATTAAGCGTATTTTCCAACCACCTCCTTCCGATAGCCTTCTTGGTGCATATCCCTTTCAACGTGACAAGGTAAATACTTATTTAATGATGGTAGACTTAATTTGCTTATCGTGCATGGTTCTTTCTTTCGTTTCTTTATATTTTATGTCAGCTTTTAATCTTTTAAAGTGGATCTCTACACAAGAATCGACAAGTATATTAATTTCAAAGCGGATATGTGCATAAAAATTGACGAGTACAGAAGATCTTCTCTCTGAAAAAAACTTATCAGTTCAATAAAAAGGCAGCATGCAAAATTTAAAAAATAAAAAATCTAGCTCTCTTTAATAAGACTCTTATATCATGGTTTTATTTAAATAGATTTAATTTTTCAGACATATTACTCAAGAAAAAAAAATGCTCTAACAAGATAAAAAAATCAACAGCATTTCTCTCATAATTATAAAAAGGTATTATTCAAGATATAAATTAATGGCTTTTTGAATTGTACCTTTTTTAGGCTGAAAGATGATTTTTTGATTAGATTTTGAAAGGACTCATGGATTAGAGACATATGCAGCTTTGCCATCTCTTCCTTAACCTCTTCAAAGTCCGCATCAAACCAAATATTTTCATTTATGCTTGTTGGAGGAAATTCAAACAAATATGGTTGATTAAGCTTTGTAGATTGCTTTTTGCTGTTCCAAACTCTTAATGGACTGATTTATGCTTCTTATTTTGCTCAATTCTACTAACTGATCAGAAAGAACTCTTGATATAGCCATTCTTCAAGAATAGTCTTCTTGGTTAATTCTTTCTACAAATTTCTTAACATGGCGGATGTTCTGACCATTCTATAAAATCATATAGAAAGCAGCGGTTCCAGAAAAAAAATTAAAATTTTTGCTTAGCTTACTTTAAGAGACTGTCTCCGGACTGAAGATAGACTTGCGAAAAAAGATTTAACAATCAGCTTTGGATTGCCCTTCTGTGGGTAGCTTCACCAAAAACACTTCATCACTTATTTCTAAAGTGCTTCACTACTCTTCATATCTAGGTTTTTATTTGGGACAAGGTCTATTTTTCTCTCTTCCTCACGATCTTCCCCATATATGATCTTTTTAAATTAAGAACAAGACTCGTTCTCTCTTCCATCAGGTTTGTTTGGGATCAGCTTGATTTCTCCTTCTTCTTTTGGACCATTTGCAATACAATTCAAGAATCTTCCTGAGCTCCTCCCTAACTTCCTCTAACTACATATCCATCTCTTTCAAAATTCTATCATTTTTCCAGTCCTAGCGCTACTTACTTGCCAAACCTCAAGACCAAGGGGCTCATCTTAATCTATGTACTCTCTTACTCGATCTCTTGATTTTCTATCTTGCATTTTCTATGCAATGCGTGCACATATCTTGAAACTTTTGCATCTTTCTTTAATAAACTTAGGGGGCATCCCCGCATTAGCATTAAAAAAAAAAGTTAAGGATAAACTAATCTATTATCACCCAATTGCATTGCAATGATGATTTGAAGCTCTATCTGGATTTGATTAAATTATGTAGCTCCTTGGATGTTTTCATTACAGCACTATTTTGGGTCCAATTAATAGCTGGGAAACAACATGGTCGGTGCCACTAGCTAGGTTCCCGTGCTATGCTCAATGGCCGAAGTTCCTTGCCATTGCGACTTGGAAAGCGAGGTGGTTTGCATACCGTCCGTGAGAAAGCATGCAGGACCATTGAAGGTTAATGCCATGTTTTCTCTGACTCCCATATAATCTTCCTCACAATTGGTAGCTATATCTATCTCTAGTTGCCAACTTAAGTTAAGGCCAACCTACCATTCCGCAACATTCCAATGATTTAAAGCTCTATTTTGTTCTTGCTGCCGATCGTTTCCTAGCTTCTTTTCCTGATCAAGAGTTCTTAGTTAATTACTGCTACCGAATAATTTTTAAGTTTTAACTCATCTTTTTCTTTAAATCGGTCAAAGCTAGAAATCAGTGAAAGTTATCAGTGGAATCCACCACGAGCGTCCAATCGAATGATTTCAAATTTTTTAATGCTTTGGTCGGTACTCAGTGCCTTCTTCTGTTGTAAGTTTGAATAAGATCTCCAATTCAAAGTTAAATTATAAATATTATAAATTATAAAGTTATCACAACCCCTCGGCCGGATCTTATACGACTATTGTATATTTTGTCAGCCTTGTTCAGATTCAAGTTTGAATTTGAATATAAATCCCACAATATCATAATTCTACAGATCTCTTATTCCAGCATATCTTAACGCAATGAAAAAAATTTTCAAGTATATTTTTATAAATTATATATAAATCATTCAAACTATTACCATCAAACCAAATACTCTTGCAATATTTACAATAAAGGTGCTTCATAAGGTTCAACTCTAGGGATAAAATAACTTTACATGCAAGCATGTAAAAGATAATACGATATCTCCAAAGGAATTTGCTCCACACTAATTTGAGCTCACTACTTTTCCTTGCATCACATCCTTGTGAATATTTAATAAATAAGAAAAATCATGACCTCTTCTACGTACGTAGGAAACTAACAGAACAAATTTTACATTTCTCGTGCCTTTTTGTTCTCAATCCTAGCTAGGCATTAGTATAAAGAAATATAGTGATCTCTGAGTAAGCAATGACCACACCTAAAAGTCGGTGATTAATTAACATAAATGAAGGCAGGATTATAAAGACAAGAATGCTGTGCCATTATAATAACCATAATGCACAACGCACTGTTAAGCTCTGCCTTTTTCTTTTGGCCCTCCATGGTTCTCGCCACGCCACATCCTCAGGCATACGGAAAACGCCAATTTGGACAGCTTCGTTTGTTTGCTTGCTTGCTTGTTTTTTACGGTCAGAGCCATTTTTGACTCTTGATGGATTAAAATATAAAAACCGTTGGCGAGCCAAAAGGAATTTATACTTAATTTCTTGTCAGCGGATAGCATTGGCTGATTTTACTTTTCATCACAGTTTTCTTTTTCCTTCGTGTTTAATATTTTATTAGTAAATTTTATGATGCTCTCCTGCGATTATAACATAGTACTATAAATAACAGCAATTCTAAAAATAAAAAACAAACATTATAAAAAATATAAGAGTATTATATAATAATTTTGAAGACCTTGAATTTATGTTTTATTTTTTTTAAAAAAAATGATAAATAAAGTGAGGCCTAAAAATTAAAGGATTTATTGAGATGACTGTTAAAATACCTTTAAAAGCAACTGCTAAGATAGTTGCTGGCTAATAGTTGAAGCCAGTTAATAGTTGAAGCCATTAAATAAGCAATCTCTAATATTATTGAACATTTATTATATGCACGCAAAAAGTTTATAAGGCTTGTAGTAATTTCATAATCAATTTATTTACCATATATATCAATAAATCTTGTAAATTGCACCAATCTTTTTATACTGAACAATAAAAGAAATATAATAATAATAAGATAATATAGTTAAGAAATTCTTGAATTTTATTTTCTTTTTCTAAAAAAGAAAAAGCAAGAATACACAAATCACTTTACCTAATTATAAGTAAATAGGACTGTCATAGGACATGACAAATTCTATTATGTTTTTGATTATTTATGGGTAATATCATAAACAATAGAAACTTTAAGGGCATATAAGCATTGTATAAGAGAATAAAAGCATTGTATGATAGGATAAAACGACTAAGATAGAGGCTAAAAAAATAATAAAAAAATGATAACCGAATGTAAAGGATATAATTTGAACGATAAATATAAAAAGTTTAAGGAGTTCGACTTAAATATTTTTTTATAATTTTTTTATTATACCATCTCTTATGTTCTTGATTTTTTTTGATTCACAGCATCATTCACGTGCAGCCAGAAGCATTATAAAAAAAAAAGGTTTAAAGATAAAAGATTAATATATAAATAAAATTATAAGGATTAATATATAATTTTTTAATAAAAAAAAGGAAAAAGGGGTTCGGTGGATCCGTTACAATGGAAATGGTTTTTGAGACCCAGAGCACCTAGTCGTTCAGAGTGCGATGGTAGATGTATAACATGTCAATGCCACTATGAGGCACTTATCAAATCCAATTTGACTCTTAAGCATAACAAACAACTCCATTATCTTTCTTAGTTAATGCTGCTTCCACTTCTTAGTAGGATTTGAAAAGATACTGATGGGACCAGTGGCTCCCATGGGCCACAATAACAGTATTTAAAATTAGCAACTCGGCTTTTTCCCCGTTCATCACCTTTTCTCTCTCCTCCGCATGAAGCCAGCTTATGTTCGGCCTCGAGCCTCCTCGGCTCCGGTCTCGAGCCTCCGCCTTGGCCCTGGCCTCGAGCCTCCTCCTCGGCCCCTGCCTCGAGTCTTCCTCCTCGGCCCCAACCTCGAGCCTCCCACCTCAGCCCCGGCCTCAAGCCTCTGCCTCGGCCCCGACCTCTTTAGGTCGGCCCCGTCGGCCATGGCGTCTCTAAGCCATGCCGAGTCGGCCCCGACCTCTTCAGGTCGATCCCGTCGGCCCCGGCTTCTCCAACCACGCCGAGGCGGCCCCGACCTCTTTAGGTCAACCCCAACGCCGCCGACTGATGGGACCTGGCCCGACAACCGGACGACTCTCTCTCTCCGATGGGACATGATCTACCAATTAACCCAAATGTACGTAACTCCTACGTGTTCCGCAGACGTACGGGACCTGGCCCGACAACCGGACGACTCCCCCTCTCTGATGGGACAGGTCCTATCAATCAGCCCAAACACATCTCTCCCTCCCGGGATTCCACGTGGCTAATCCCTATGAAAGATTCCACGTGGCTAATCCCTATGCAAGCTTCAACCACCTATAAAAGGGTAAGTCCACTAGAGACTCAGGTATGCAAACACAAGCACCCTCTTACTCCACCATTCCAGAGAAACTCCATCTCTCGGAGCTCTCTCTGCCCTAAAGAGCCTTCTCA
>UESW01003856.1:46820-87337 GCA_900491605.1 Calamus simplicifolius
TCATCTAACCACTTTTGACCATAATAACTTTAAGAAGCTTGGTATAAAAATGAAACTCTTAATGAATACTTATTGTGGTAAATAGGAAAACATAATGACATTAAGGCCTTGAAATAGGCCTTTTAGTTATTATTATTATTTTTTAGGAGAGTCTAATAGGCATATATATATATATATATCATAATTTAAAATGCATTGTGTGAACCAATTGATCATAAAATTGATGAAAAAGTTAAGATTTAGCTTTAGAAGGATTTTAGAATTTTTATAATTATTTATACTCAAAGAAAAGTAACTAATTTGACCCTTTTGTAATTATGGACCATATTAGTATAAATAGAAACATAATAATCATTTTTTAAATAAGTAAAATAAAGGGGACTTATAACCTTTTTTTTTACCTATTCTCTTTTTTTTATTATTCTTTTGAGAGATTGAAATTAAGATGGTTGAAAAAAATTCTCCACATTTCTATATAATTAGATCAGTTTTTTGTGATTGCTTATAATTTACTAATATTAGTACTTATGTTGTCTTATTTTATGTTTTGAGTTTTTTTTTTAATTTTAGATTTTAGTTCTTTTGTCATCATTCTTGTGTATTGATTATGTAATCATATTCATATCTTATATCTTATTATTTATAGGAGCAAATTATGTTACTTTCACAACAAATCAATTATTTTCATGATTGTCAAGTACGATTAAATGTAGAGAATCAAACTCCTAGAGAAAGAATATCATCTCTTTTAATTATAAAAAAGTTAAACGAAGGGATGTAGCGAGAAGAGAATCTTTAATCTATTTTTTTTAATCCATTGGTTACTTTATATGAAATCGTGTGTGTGTGTGTCTATTGATAGAACTAATCAGACTGTTAGAAAAGGAAGCAAATCAGCTAAAAGAGCAAGTTATTGGAGGATTATATCCACAGGACATATTGCAATAATAAAGGGAAGAAATTCAGCAGTAGCAGCAAATATTGTAGCTCCAATATATGATTGGATCACCTTCTATGGAGTATCTATATAAATGTAAGTTCTATTAATTCTTTTTATTTTTGTTTTCACATGAGGGTTGTCTTTAGTCAATATGTTTATTTTGTGTGATGACAAAGAATCTAGAAAAATTTATGGAGAGATCTTTATTAAAAATTTTAGTTGTTGTTGAGGGGTAAAATCATCATTGCGTTGATAACCGTGCGAAGGGACTAGGATCAGCCCCATCCCCCATTATGCTCATAAAGAACGAGCTAACTAATATGATCCAACAGGTCGAGCAACCCATAGTTCGGCTCTTCCCCGAGCTTCCCATAGCTCGGCTCTTCCTCGAGCTTCCCGTAGCTCATCTTTTCCTGAGCTTCCCGTAGCTCGGCTTCCACGAGCTTCCCATAGCTCAGCTTCCCCGACCTACCCATAGCTCGGCTTCCCCCGAGCTACCCATGGCCCGGTTCTCCGAGTAACCCCCGAGAAATCCATGGCTCGACACACATCTCCGTGGAACCCGACGCGGGAGATCCCAGGCCTAGCGTAACAGAATTCCAAACAAAGAATCATATCAAGGAGTGGCCTAGGATCTACAATAACGGCCTAGATCCTACGCACTCATCAGGTCTCAGGCGATAAGAGAGCCCTCCCAGCTATCGATCCTTCAACAAACAAGATACGGATCCCACCGGCCTTACAACAGCTTGATTCGAGTCATCTCCGTATCCTAACAACCTTCGAACCTTCCAGAAGGCGCTCAAGATCTAGGTGATTGCCTATAAATATGACACTTCAAGATTCTCTCAGGTATGCGCTCACAACCCCTGGCTTACTCTCACTCTCACTCACTCTCTCGCTCCTTCACTGCTCGTCGGTGCTCCCCTAGAGCTCCCGATTGGCCACCCCTAGAGGAACTCCCCAGAGAGATCCTTCTCCTCATTTCTGTTGATCATCGATCTCTACTAACTTGAGCGTCAGAGGGTCTTCCACGGAGGGCCACCCCCAATGCCTCTCGCGTGAGGACTTTTGTGCAGGTCCGCCCAGGAAGAAGCCCAGATCAGGAGACCGATCGCGCCCGAGTCGGAGGATAGATCCCGGCGGCAACAGATTGGCGCTAGAGGAAGGGCCTCAAGTCCCATTAAAACTTGAAAAAAGGAGATAAGGATCTCGATCTGGAATAGAACCTCTCCAATGGCTAATCGAAGAAGAGCAACCTCTAAGGCCAAGGACCAGGTCGTCTCCCAAAGACCTGATCCGACAAGCAACGCGGCATCGCAGCCGCTGCCAGTTGAGACCCCGTCACTGCCAGCCATTCCGGTGACCCAGGATCAGTTCACCACGCTGGTCCAGCAGGTCCAAGCCCTGACCCATTTGGTTCATGAGCGCCTCGCAACTGCCCTTGCTTCACGCCTCCCTGAGGAGGCCACTGCCCCTTTCTCTCTGGCCACCTCCTCTTCTGGCCCGCGTGGAGTCGCAGACCCCCCACACGACCCAAGGAGGACAAACCAGCCCCACGAGGTGGCTACAATAAGGATCCTCCCCGATCTCGGCAGGCCCGATCCCTCTCTTCGGAGTCCTTCTGCCATGATTCAATGCCCTCCCTGTGCTCTCCTCGCCCGGCTCCTCCTCTTACATCTGAAGAGGAGATCCACCGACAACTCTGGGAGATGCATCAAGAGCTGAATGCCGCCAAGCACGCTCATCCGCCTCAGCTCAAGGCAGAGCAGGGCATCCCCTTTACCAAAGGGATCATGGAGGAAGTGATTCCCTCCCATGTCAAGCTACCCACCATCGAGCCCTACCATGGCTCTTCTGATCCAGATGACCATCTCAGAAGCTTTCGGTCAATAATGATGTTCCACGGAGCATCAGACGCGATCCTCTGCCATGCCTTCCCTTCCACCCTTAGGAGATCTGCCCGAACCTGGTTTAACACCTTGAAACCGGGTTCTATTGATTCTTTCGATGAGCTGAGCCACCTTTTTATTGGCCAGTTCGTCAGTAGCCACTGTCACCGATGGAGATCCGACTCCCTCTCCGAAGTTAAGCAGAGAGAGGGGAAGTCCTTGAGAAATTACTTTGGCCGTTTCAACAAGGCCATGCTGGAGGTGGACCACCTTAATCATGAGGTGGCTATATCTGCCCTAGCGGGGGGAGTCTTGAAGGAGAGCGACTTCTACCTGGCGATGGAGGTTAGCTACCCCCCGAACCTCTCCGATATGATGGCCCTGACAGATAAATACAGGGTTGAAGAATCATGGAGAGCTACCTGCACCGAGCTGGCGAAGAAGAAAGAACCTAATGGTTCCGACAGGCACCACCCGTCCGTCAGCCAAGCCCGCCTCGTCGCCAAAGAGCTCCCCCGCCGCCATCGAGAAATCGCTTCCGGAGCCCGCCCAGGCGATTCGACCGGTACACTTCGCTCACTGTACCCAGGGCGCAAATCCTCATGGAGATAGAGTGCCAGCTCCTCCAACCAGCTCCTCTCCGAAGGAACCCAACTCGGAGGGACCCCACCAAATACTGCCGCTATCATAGAGCATGGCCATGACACCGAGGAATGTTGGCAATTGAAGAATGAGATTGAGAGGCTGATTCAACGAGGCCGACTAAACCAGTTCAGGAGGGCACCCGAGCCAGGACAAGGGGGTGATCGCCAGCCCGAGCTTCAGCAGCCTCCTCCTCCTCCAAATCCGCCTGTAATCGGTCACATCAACATGATCGAGAAGCCGGTGGCTCGAGCTCTAAAAATGACGATGAAGGCTCGATGCCAAAGAAAGCATGAACGGGTGAGCTCTCCTTCTCCGATGACGATCTCCGAGGGATACAGTTCCCACATGACGATGCACTGGTTGTATCCCTCAATTTAAATGACTATGATGTAAGCCGGATCCTCGTTGATAGTGGAAGCTCCGTGAAGGTTTTGTACCTCTATGTGTTTGCCAAGATGAAATTGCTCATGGAAAACCTCTGAGCCGTGGACTCCACCCTAATGGGGTTCACCGGCGACGTCATCATCCTAGAGGGGGTCGTAACCTTAACGGTTCGAGCAGGAACCTGGCCCCTTGTGGCCACTGTTCATACGTACTTCCTAGTAACTAAGCTCAGGTTGCCCTACAACGCAATATTTGGGAGACCCGGCCTGATGTCCCTCAAAGCCGTTATCTCCATCCCACACCTATCTATGAAATTCCCCATTGAATGAGGAATTGGTGTCATCCATGGGAGCCAAACTATGGCTCGGCAGTGTTTTTCACCAGCCTTCAATCTAGAATGCCTGAAGTCGATGGGCTGGACGCTCGGGAGGACTTCGCCAAGCAACGAGGGGAACCAGCCGAAGAACTAGGAGGAAGTACCATTGGACGAGGCTCGTCCCGACCGAACCATAAAGGATCGGGTCACTGCTGGAAGGCGAATCCCGGCAAGGGCTGATTGACTTCCTCCGAAGCAATGCCGATGTCTTCGCTTGGTCCGCCTCCGACATGCCAGGGAATCAGCCCCGAAGTTCTCGTCCACCGCCTTAATGTGGACGAGATGTACCGGCCCGTCAAGCAAAAGAAGAGGAGTTTCGCCCAGAGCGGCAGAGAGCTATTGAGAAGGAGGTTGATAAACTCATCAAGGCCAACTTCATTCAGGAGGTAAATTATCCAAGTTGGCTGTCAAATGTCGTCATGGTAAAGAAGTCGAGCAAGTGGAGGATCTGCATCGACTTCACCGACCTCAACAAAGCATGCCCGAAGGACAGCTTCCCTCTCCCTCGAATCGATCAACTTGTGGATGCCACCTCGGGTCACCAAATGCTGACGTTCATGGACGCCTACTCTGGCTACAACCAGATCCGATGGCCCCAGAAGATGAAGAAAAGACCGCCTTCATAACCGACCGAGGTACTTACTGTTACCGTGTTATGCCTTTCGGTCTTAAAAATGCAGGAGCCACCTACCAAAGGCTGGTCAACAAAGTATTCAAGGAACAAATCGGCCGGAATATGGAGGTATACATCGACGACATGCTGCAAAAGCAAAGGAGCATCACAGCACGTCAAGGATCTCTCGAAGAGCTTTGCGACACTCCAAATATCAGATGAAGCTCAACCCGACTAAGTGCGCCTTCGGCGTTAACTCTGGGAAGTTCCTCGGCTTCATGGTCTCCCAGCGGGGTATCGAAGCTAACCCCCAGAAGATCTAAGCTCTCCAGCAGATGGCGCCCCGGCGTCTATTAAAGAAGTCCAGCGCCTAACCGGGAGGATAGCGGCCCTTAACCGCTTCGTGGCGCGGTCGCCGAAAGATGCCTCCCCTTCTTCAAAACTCTCCGGTCGGCTAAAAATTTCCAGTGGACTCCCGAGTGCCAAAATCATTCAAGATCTCAAGAAGTACCTCGGCTCTCCGCTCCAGCAGTCCAAATCCTGGGGAGACATTATTCCTGTATCTGGCTGTTTCGGAAGGTGCGTTTGCTCGGTGCTGGTCAAGAGAAGAAGGCAAGGTCCAGAAGCCGATTTATTATGTTAGCAAGCTGCTCCGTGACGCGGAGACGAGGTATAGCAGGATTGAAAGATGGTGTTGGCCTTGATCACCTCAGTTCGAAGTTGCGGCCATACTTTCAAGCACATTCTGTGACAGTCCTGACTGACCAACCCATCAAGGCGGTGGTCCACTGCCCGGAGACATCGGGAGAATGACTAAATGGGCCGTCGAGCTGAGCGAGCACAACATCCATTTTCAGCCTCGCCCGGCCATCAAAGCTCAGGTGCTGGCCGACTTCCTCCTCGAGTGTACCATCCCGGAGGACGGCTCCACCCCAGACTCCCCTGAAAGCCAACCGGTGGCTCCTCCATGTCGACGGGTCATCCAACGCACATCGCTCCGGTGCGGGTCTAGTCCTCACCAGTCCTGGAGGGGATGACTTTGAATATGGCATCCGCTTCTCCTTCCCGGCCTCCAACAACGAAGCTGAGTATGAAGCCCTACTGGCCGGTCTTTGGATCGCCCGTAGCCTTAAGGTGGAGAAACTAATGCCTTCACCGACTCCTAGCTGGTGGCAGGTCACGTGCGAGGGGAGTTTGATGCCCGAAAACCGAACATGATCTGATATCTCCAAGAGGTTCGGAGCCTACTCTTGATCCATTTATTGATTTTGATGATTAATAAAGGAATTGAGTATATTTATTTGATTGCTAATGGATTTTATAAGTGTTTCAGGACTTAAATTTATTTGATCAATTTAAAGGAATTAAGAAATGAATTTTGAATCAAATACAAATTAGAGATTTCAAAGTTTCAGAGCTTGGAGTTGACACCTAGAAAGTCTAGAGCCGACCCCATGGCCAATTCAATTTTAATCTGATTTTTGATACAACCTGGAGCCGACACCTAGAGTTTCGGAGCCGACACCTAAGGTTTCGGAGTCGACACTTACAGTGTCTGGAGTCGACTCCGATGCGGGATAGAACGTTAATTTTTTGAGCATCCTGGAGCCGACACCTACAGTATTCGGGAGCTGACATCTGACGACAGTGAGCCAACACTTACTTTTGCGGAGCCGAGTCCATGACGAACTCAGATTTTACTATTTATGAAAAAACGATTCGGAGCTGACACTTGAAAAGCTAGAGCCGACTCCAACCCACCTGGATAAAAAATCAAAAATGCCAGATAAGCTCTAACGGTAATATTTTTGATTTTTGACATCTAACAGCTATTTTTTGAATGAAAAATCCTTCCAGGTACACTCCAACGGCTAGATTTCCACCCAAAAATGAATAAAAGAAAAATCTATAAAAGGGGAAAAACAACCGTTTGACATATGAAAAAATAGAAACGGATAGACAAAGATCAAAAATCAAAATTCGAGAAGTCTTGAGCCTTACATCCAAGAGAGGAGCTTTCAAATTTAAAACCTTCCACTCCACAAAGCTCAAAGAAGAATCCAAGCCATTCAAATAGTAAAAAATTGAAGGATTCTCAACTAGAAGAAAGAGACCAACTTTTAATCTTCTCAACTGCATCTACTGTGAGGAATCGGAGCTGAGGCTTGATTCAACCCAGCAAGGAGAAGAGGAAAAGAAGAAAAGAAGAAAAGCTCAAAGCCAAACAACTTCAAACCAGGCTTTTCTAAACTTATTTACTTTTCTTTGAATATTTGCTCATTAAGGAGCTGTGAAAATTTGTAAAACATTCTTATACTTGTTTGTGCCTAGTTCAATCAAAGGGGATTGAACTAGTGGAGGTTGTTAACCTCGGGTCAAGCTAGTTTAGCTTGAGTTTTGGGTTTGTGCTGGTGAGCCCAAAAAACCGGCTGGGTTCGTTGTGATCCCGGATAAAACAACAAGTTTGAGTTGTGAACTTGTAAAACAACTCGCTGTAATCGAGGAGATTATAGTGTGGACCCAAGTAGGATCTTGGGAGTGGACGTAGGTGTTGGATACACCGAACCACTATAAAATCTTTGTGTTTACCGCTTCCATTGTCTCTATCTCTATCTCTGTTTTATTCATTGTACTTTATATTTATATTGCATTTATTTTCATTCATCTTAAGCAAATAATTTTTCAAGAGGCTAAATTTTTAAAGAACCCAATTCACCCCCCCTCTTGGGTTGTCATCTGGGCCAACAATTGGTATCAGAGCAAGTGCTCATTAGATTTTGATCACACGATCAAGAGCTAAAGATCCAAATGGCAACTCAAGTTGGATCATTTGCCGAAGGTCATTCTACAATAGACCTCCCTTGTTTAATGGTTCCAACTATTCTTATTGGAAAGCAAGAATGAGGATATTCATTCAAGCTTCTGATTATGAATTATGGGGTGTTATAACTAATGGACCTAGTACACCCACACACGTTGTTGATGGCACTATTGTTCCTAAGCCCGAAAGGGATTGGAATGATAATGATAGGAAAATGGCACAGCTCAATGCTAAGGCCATGAATGTCTTATATTGCTCTTTAGATGCTAATGAATTTAATAGAATCTCCACATGTAATTCCAAAGGAGATTTGGGATAGATTAGAGGTTACCCATGAGGGTACTAACCAAGTAAAAGAATCCAAAATAAACATTCTTGTTCATAAATATGAGTTATTTTGCATGGAACAAACTGAAAATATAGCAGCATGTATACTAGATTTACTGATATTGTAAATGGTTGAAAAGTTTAGGCAAAACATATTCTAACTCTGAACTTGTTCGAAAATTCTCAGGTCACTTCCAAGAACTGGGAAGCGAAGGTGACAGCAATCCAAGAAGCAAAGGACCTCAACACCTTACCCTTAGAGGAGCTTCTAGGATCCCTAATGACCCATGAATTGACCATGAAGCAGCACATAGAAGAAGATGTGAAAAAGAAAAAGACCATAGCTCTTAAGGCTGCTGAAAATGAGGAGAGCTGCAATGATAGTGAAGAAGATGATGATGAGACAGCTCTTCTAGCAAGAAAGTTCAAAAATTCATGAGGAGAAAGAGACCCTTCCACAAGAAGAAATTTGGAACTAAGATGGAAGGAGAAAAGAAAAAGACAAGGACAAGGATAAAGAGAAAGACCCCTTGATTGCTATGAATGTAAGAAACCGGGGCATTACAGATATGATTGTCCTCAACTGAAAAAGACTTTCAAGAAGAAAAAGAAAGCCTATGTTGCAACTTGGAGCGACAGCGATGAATCCTCATCGGAGGAAGAACAAAAGGAGGTTGCCAACATTTGCTTTATGGCAAACGAAGAGGATGAGGTAAGTTCTGAAAACCCTTGCGATGAATTTGCTTTTGATGAATTATTTGATGCTTTTAATGAACTTGTTGGTGATTTCAAAATTTTGAAAAAGAAATATAAGTTTTTGAAAAATGAAAATTTAACTTTGATTGAAGAAAAAAAAAATCTTAATAATGAAACTAAAGTGCTGAAATCTGAAAAAAAAATTTGACTAAAGAAAAAGAATCAATTTCCAATGAAAATGATAAACTAAAGAAGGAAGTTGATAAATATAAAAGTATTGTTGATAAATTCACTTATAGTTCAGAAAAACTTAATTTATTAAGTAATCAAAGAGCTATATATGATAAGGCTGGTTTAGGATATAGACCTAATTTGAAACAAAAATTTGTCAAAAACTTTTTTAGAAAAGAACAAAAAAGATAATGTTACATGTCATTACTGTAACAAGAAGGGACACAAAGTTTTGAATGCAATTTTAAGAAAATAGATAAGAAATAAATAGTAAAGGAAAGAAAATTTGGGTTCCTAAAGGAACAATTTTTATGCTACTAACCATGAAGGACCCAAGAAAGCTTGGGTACCTAAATATAAGACTTAATTATTTTTGCAGGAGTGTCTTGCGGCCAAAAGATCAAAGAGAAAGTGGTATCTCGATAGCGGCTGCTCAAGGCACATGACGGGTGACAAGGATCAATTCATCACCCTTGAAAGCAAAAGAGGAGGAGTAGTTACATTTGGTGACAATGGCAAAGGCCAAATCTTGGGGTTTGGTAACATTCAAATAACTCCCTCCACATATATTGAAAATGTCTTATATGTTAATGGTTTGAAACATAATTTAATTAGCATTAGTCAATTATGTGATAAAGGTTTTAAAGTATCATTTGAATCTTCTATATGCACAGTTTCTAATCCCATTGATAATAGCATTGTTTTTATTGGAAATAGAAATGGCAATGTATACTGATTGATTTAGACAATTTGTCTACTAGTAATCATTGCTTAGTTGCTAATAATGCTAATATAAATGAGATTGGTTGGTTGTGGCATCGTAGATTAGGTCATGCAAGCACACACCTTATTTCAAAATTAATTAGAATGGATTTAGTAAAAGGACTTCCACAATTAGATTTTGAAAATAACAAAATTTGTGATGCATGTCAATTTGGAAAACAAACTAGAAATTCTTTCAAAACTAAAAATATTGTTTCCACTTCTAGGCCACTTGAACTACTTCACATGGATCTTTTTGGACCTACTAGAACCACAAGTCTAGGAGGAAAGAAATATGGTCTTGTGATTGTAGATGATTACTCTAGATACACTTGGGTATTATTTTTAGCTCATAAGGATGAGACCTTTCCATATTTTTGAAATTCTTCAAGAAGGTCACAAATGAGAAAAACAACACCATAGTGTCTCTAAGAAGTGATCATGGCACTGAATTTGAAAATCATTTATTTGAAAATTTTTGCATAGAAAATGGCATCCATCATAATTTTTCTGCACCTAGAACACCGCAACAAAATGGAGTAGTTGAAAGAAAAATAGAACCCTAGAAGACATGGCCCGTACCATGCTATGTGAAAGCAACTTACCAAAATACTTTTGGGCAGAAGCTATAAACACGGCATGCTACATCCTTAATAGAGCTTTAATTAGGCCAATCATTAAGAAAACACCTTATGAACTATGGAATAATAGAAAACCAAACATAAGTTATTTTCATGCATTTGGTTGTAAGTGTTTCATTCATAATAATGGCAAAGATAACCTAGGAAAATTTGATGCAAAATCTGATGAAGGCATATTCTTAGGATATTCAACATCAAGTAAAGCTTATAGAGTATTTAACAAGAGAAACTTAATAGTAGAAGAATCTATTCATGTAATTTTTGATGAATCTTTAGCATCAAGTTCTAAAAAGATTGATGATGAGGAAGATACAAACATTCTAGAAAGAGACATTGAAAAATTAAATATAGATGTATCTTCAGATCATGAACAAGAAGCTAAAGATAATGATTCTCCTAGTGTTGATGTTGTTGATGCAAATCGTAATGATATAGATCTACCTAGAGATTGGAGATATGCCTATGGTCATCCAAGAGAATTAATTATAGGTGATCCATCTCAAGGAGTAAGAACTAGATCATCAATGAGAAACATCAATAATCATCTTGCATTTGTATCTCAAATTGAACCTAAAACTATTGAAGAAGCTGAAAAAGATAATAACTGGATGTTAGCCATGCAAGAAGAATTAAATCAATTCACTAGAAATAATGTTTGGACATTAGTAGATAGACCTAAAGATCATTCTGTAATAGGATCAAAATGGGTATTTAGAAATAAATTAGACGAAAATGGCATAGTAATTAGAAACAAAGCTAGATTAGTTGCAAAAGGATATAATCAAGAAGAAGGAATTGATTTTGATGAAACTTTTGCACCTGTAGCTAGACTTGAAGCAATTAGATTGTTACTTGCATTTGCATGTCATATGCATATCAATTTATTTCAAATGGATGTTAAAAGCGCATTTTTAAATGGATTTATAAATGAAGAAGTTTTTGTTGAACAACCACCGGGATTTGAAGATCATGAATTTCCAAATCATGTTTTTAAATTACACAAAGCACTATACGGTTTGAAACAAGCACCTAGGGCTTGGTATGAAAGATTAAGTAAATTTCTGATTGAAAATGATTTTGTAAGAGGAAATGTCGATAAAACACTATTTTTGAAAACAAAAGACAAATTTATTAGTAGTACAATATATGTTGATGATATTGTTTTCGGTGCTACTAACAATTTGTTATGTCAAGAATTTGCAAAGTTAATGCAGGGTGAGTTTGAAATGAGTATGATGGGAGAACTCAACTTCTTCCTAGGACTTCAAATCAAACAAAGCAAAGATGGAATCTTCATCAATCAAGCCAAATACACAAAAGAACTGCTCAAGAAATTTGGAATGGAGTCAATCAAACCACTTGGGACACCTATGAGTCCTTCGTGCAAATTGGACAAAGATGAAGATGGTAAGAAAGTAGATCAAAAATATT
Source organism: Calamus simplicifolius (assembly GCA_900491605.1). Lineage (NCBI taxonomy): Eukaryota > Viridiplantae > Streptophyta > Magnoliopsida > Arecales > Arecaceae > Calamus > Calamus simplicifolius. Next base: position 58,580 of record UESW01003856.1, read on the forward strand.
ACAGAGGTATGATTGGATCTCTTCTTTACTTAACTGCTAGTAGACCAGATATTATGTTTGCAGTATGTCTATGTGCTAGATTTCAATCTGAACCTAAAGAATCTCACTTAATTGCTGTAAAAAGAATTTTAAGATATTTAAGTGGAACTAAAAATGTAGGTTTATGGTACTCTAGAGACTCAACCTTAAATTTAATTGCATATTCTGATTCTGACTATGCTGGATGTAAATTGGATAGAAAAAGCACAAGTGGTGCATGTCAATTCTTAGGATGTAACTTAATCTCTTGGTTTAGCAAAAAGCAAAATTCGGTTGCATTATCTACTGCTGAAGCAGAATATGTTGCAGCTGGAAGTTGCTGTGCTCAAATCCTTTGGATTAAGAGACAACTTGAAGATTATGGCATAACCCCGACAAAACACCAATTAGATGTGATAACACGAGTGCAATAAATCTAACTAAAAATCCAATTCAACATTCAAGAACAAAACACATTGAAATTAGATATCATTTCATAAGAGAACATGTAGCTAATAATGAAATTTGTCTTGAATATGTTAATACAGAGGAACAATTAGCTGACATATTTACAAAACCTTTGAGTGAAGAGATTTTGTTATCTTAGAGGTGAATTAGGGATATGTGACCCTATGGATTGATTTTGATACATTAAGGAATGAGAATCTAGATTTCTATCAATTTCTTGATATTCCCTTCACTATTTTAAGGACAAATTATCTAGTCATTTGAGCTATTTGATCCTTAATACTCCAAAATTTTATCAAAATTTTATAAAATTTATTTTGACGAGTTTCAGTCATTTGAATCTCATATATTTTTGCTGAAACTGTCTTTGGAGTCGACACCTCAGAATGAGGAGTCGACACCTCTGACTGTGTCGCTCTCGGTCCCTGACCTTGGAGCCGACACCTGTAATTCGGAGCCGACTCCAGTTCGAGCGCTGACTGTGTTAGCGATTTGGAGTCGACACCCGACTTTGCGGGAGTCGACACCTGGGAATCAAAAGTTGATTTATTAGGGCAGAGTCGACACCTCGTCATTCATCTTTCTCAAATCCTAACCAAACTCTTCCAAAATTTTTCCAAAACTTCCCATCTCTAATTCCATCCAAATCGAACCTTTCCAAAGATCAAATGGCACCCAAAAGGAGAGAATCAGTGGTTGGAGCGCCGGTAACTACGGGAAAGCGGTCCGCACGTCGTCCCGTTCGTGAGCCGACTCCAAGCAGCGATTCGTCCACAGATTCTGACAATCCCAACACATCTTCCACAAAGGTAGATACCCTAGCTGATAGAGTCATCACAATGGGTAGAAAAGTCGATTTTGACCTATTTGAATCCGAAGGTTTTTCAATCGGGAGACAATTGAAGGAAATGGGCTGGGATAAGCTGTGTTCTCTTGATGTTCCTACCTATCCAGCCCTAGTAAAAGAATTCTATTTCAATTTGGCTAGAGGGGATGGAGGTTTAGTAAGCAATGTTAAAGGGAAAAGGATTCATCTCACCTTTCAAAAGCTCGGAAACCTCAGCATCCCGATCACTGGTTTAGCAGCTGACATGCATAGTGATAGGTCAGCAGCCCTTTCAAGGATGTTAGGAAGGGATGTAACTGAGTTTGAAGAAATTAGAGCCAATCAACTACCCCTAGAATTGAGATTATTACACAATATATGCAGTAGGATCTTGTTTCCAAAAACTGGTCGGTTTGAGTATGTCTCGGAGCGAGACATTGTGTTATGGACAGTGTTCTAACTGGGCAGCCGATCAATCTGGCAGCAATGATGATTTTTTATGGCAGAAGCTGGAGGGAAAAGGAGATCATCCCTACCGTATGGAATGGTACTAACTATGGTATTCAAGAGCCAAGGGGTTATAATTCAAGAGAATGAACTTTCCAAGAACCTAAGGCACACAGATTACTATAGCTTAGCTACATTGCATCGGATGGGTTTTGTCAAGGTGAATGGTCAATGGGATAGGAAAGGACACCTAGATGAAAGAGCCCCTATGCCGAGAGTTTCTGAGCCTTGCGAGGCTGGACCATCATTTAGGGTTCCTTCTCCACAGCCTAGGAGTCCCATTTCTGCTGTTCCTGCTCCTGCACCTGCACAAGTTTATGATCAACCATCCACTTCTTCGACTGGATTCTCAGACCTTCAAATGGAGCAATTAAAAAGTTTGTTTGCAGCTCAGAAGGATGAGTTTGACAGTAAATTTATGAATTTAAAAGAATCACTTTACTCCCTTGATGATCGGATTGCAAAGATTGAATCAACTCTCAACTCCTCCGCAGAATCTTTAAGTGGTGATTTGAAGAACATCTTTGAAGAGCTTAAAGAGATTTGTGGAGATGGTGAAACTTATTCAAAGTGCAACGCCGAACTTCAAGACAAAATCACAACAGCTTGCACATTTGTGGATGAGAGACTAAAAGATTATGTTAGACTTCAATGTGATGGAATGAAAAATATAGTAGACCATTTAACAAGAATAGTTAGAAAGAACTTTTGATGTAGTTATGTTCAATTTGTTGAAATGTTGTTTACATTTTGATGTAATGAAGTTAATGTAATGAATTTAAAGAGGGAGAGAATTATGTAATACTTGACATATGTTGATGTAGTGAAGCTTATGTTAATGAATGAAAAGTTTTTATGTAATATTTACTTTTGTTGAAATGAAATTATCCTTTGATTATCTTTTGCAGTAAAATATTCTTTACCTTTTTGTTGATTACAAAAAAGGGGGAGAGAATTAGGATTGTATATGCATTAAGAGGGAGAAAATTATATGGAAAGAATTATAGTTGTTAATTGATTATGTTAATTGATTAATATGATATTGAGTTATTGATATGGATTAATAATCAAATTGAATTGTCTATGCACAAAGAAATCTTAAGTACCAAATGTGTAAAGTAAGAAAGAATAATTTGAACTTCATAAGAGAAGCTACCTTATTCAGGGGGAGCTTACTCGTAAAGATCACTTCCTTGATATTTTTTAATTTAAGAATTCTATGCATATACTCAATGTTTTTATAATCATCAAAAAGGGGGAGATTGTTGATCCATTCATTGATTTTGATGATTAATAAAGGAATTGAGTATATTTATTTGATTACTAATGGATTTTATAAGTGTTTCAGGACTTAAATTTATTTGATCAATTTAAAGGAATTAAGAAATGAATTTTGAATCAAATACAAATCAGAGATTTCAAAGTTTCAGAGCTTGGAGTCGACACCTAGAAAGTCTGGAGCCGACCCCATGGCCAATTCAATTTTAATCTGATTTTTGATACAACCTGGAGCCGACACCTAGAGTTTCGGAGCCGACACCTAAGGTTTCGGAGTCGACACTTACAGTGTCTGGAGCCGACTCCGATGCGGGGAAGAACGTTGATTTTTGAGCATCCTGGAGCCGACACCTACAGTATTTGGGAGCCGACACCTGACGACGGCGAGCCGACACTTACTTTTGCGGAGCCGACTCCACGACGAACTCAGATTTTACTATTTATGGAAAAACGATTCGGAGCCGACACCTGAAAAGCTGGAGCCGACTCCAACCCACCTGGACGAAAAATCAAAAATGCCAGATCAGCTCTAACGGTAATATTTTTGATTTCTGACATCTAACGGCTATTTTTTTGAATGGAAAATCCTTCCAGGTACACTCCAACGGCTAGATTTCCACCCAAAAATGAATAAAAGAAAATCTATAAAAAGGGGAAAAACAACCGTTTGAAATGAAAAAATAGAAACAAGACAAAATCAAAAATCAAAATCCGAGAAGTCTTGAGCCTTAATCCAAGAGAGGAGCTTTCAAATTCAAAACCTTCCACTCCACAAAGCTCAAAGAAGAATCCAAGCCGTTCAAATAGTGAAAAATCGAAGGATTCTCAACTAGAAGAAAGAGACCAACTTTTCAATCTTCTCAACTGCATCTACTGTGAGGAATCGGAGCTGAGGCTTGATTCAACCCAGCAAGGAGAAGAGGAAAAGAGAAAAGAAGAAAAGCTCAAAGCCAAACAACTTCAAACCAGGCTTTTCTAAACTATTTACTTTTCTTTGAATATTTGCTCATTAAGGAGCTGTGAAAATTTGTAAAACATTCTTATACTTGTTTGTGCCTAGTTCAATCAAAGGGGATTGAACTAGTGGAGGTTGTTAACCTCGGGTCAAGCTAGTTAGCTTGAGTTTGGGTTTGTGCTGGTGAGCCCGAAAAACCGGCTGGGTTCGTTGTGATCCCGGGTAAAACAACAAGTTTGAGTTGTGAACTTGTAAAACAACTCGGCTGTAATCGAGGAGATTATAGTGTGGACCCAAGTAGGATCTTGGGAGTGGACGTAGGTGTTGGATACACCGAACCACTATAAAATCTTTGTGTTTGCCGTGCTTCCATTGTCTCTATCTCTATCTCTGTTTTATTCGTTGTACTTTATATTTACATTGCATTTATTTTCATTCATCTTAAGCAAACAATTTTTCAAGAGGCTAAATTTTTAAAGAACCCAATTCACCCCCCCCCCCCTCTTGGGTTGTCATCTTGGCCAACAACTCTCCCATTTCCCCAAATTTGAGATCATTCAGATTCCTAGATCTGAAAATGCCCGTGCCAACCTGCTATCTCGGCTGGCGACCGCGGAATCAATGGACGCCGAACAAAATTCCACCTGGAGACTTTGGAAAGAACTAGTATCGCGGAAGCTAACCGTGTAATGCAAGTTGAGGCCGAACCATCATGGTTCGACCCCATCCTGAAGTACCTCAAAGAAGGGTCACTCCCGGCCGATCGAAGGGAAGCTAGAAGGCTAAAACTGCAAGCCATCCACTATGTGCTAATTGATGACCAGCTCTACAAGCGGTCCTTCTCTATACCACTGCTCATATGCCTTCGCCCATCTGAAGCTGATTACGCCCTTCGGGAGGTGCACGAGGGGATTTGTGGCAACCATCTGGGGAGCTAGTCCCTGTGTCACAAGGTGTTACGTCAAGGTTACTATTGGCCAACCATGCAAAAGGATGCTGACGACCTTGTCCGAGCTTGCGACCCATGCCAAAGGCACTCAAGTATTCAGAGGCTCCCCTCTGCCAGCCTGGTCCCCATTTCCTCCGCTTGGCCCTTCGCCAAGTGGAGAATGGACATTCTCGGCCCATTTCCACTCGCCACGGGGCAACGGAAGTTTTTGTTCGTCGCCATAGATTACTTCACCAAATGGGTCGAGGCGGAGGCAGTTGCACAAATAACCGAGGCTCGGGCCAAGGATTTCGTATAGAAGTCCATCATCTGCTGCTTCGGCCTCCCACACACTATCATCACTGACAACGGCAGGCAATTCGACAATCCGAAGTTTCATCAGTTCTATGAGGAGCACGGGATCCACCACCACCTTACCTTGGTCGGGCATCCATAGGCCAACGGAGCAGCCGAAGTAACCAATCGGACCTTGCTTCAAGGGATCAAAGCTCAACTCTCCAGAGCCCGAGGCAGGTGGGCAGACGAATTGCACCATGTCCTGTGGGCCTACCGCACCACCCCAAGAGTACCCACAGGCGAAACCCCATTCCGAATGGCCTTCGGTACAGGGGCCGTCATCCCAGTGGAGATAGGGCTCCCTTCTCTGTGGGTGGAAAGCTACTCGAAAGAAGCCAGCGATGAGCAGCTCCGCACCAACCTTGACCTGGTAGAGGAGATCAGAGAAAAAGCTCGGATCAGAGTGGCTGCCTATCAGCAAAGAGTGGCCAGCTACCATGCCTCCAGAGTCAAAGGGAAAGCTTTCTTGCCTGGCGACCTCGTTCTCCGGAAAGCATCTGTCTCCAAACTGCTGGAGCAAGGAAAGCTGGCCCCAAACTGGGAAGGCCCTTACCAAGTAGCGGAGATCGTCGGACCTAGGACCTACAATCTGCAAGATCTAAGCGAAAGATCCATCCCTTAGACATGGAATTCGGACAATCTCCGCAAGTATCACCAGTAGGGTACGCCCTCTACAGGCTCACCTTCTTAAATTTTTGTCGGCACAATGTTTCATAATTCATGACATAAATCACCACAAATTATATCATTAAAAATCGTGAAAAGAAACAAATGTTGCTTACTAATCCTCGGCATGACCGAGTTACCTATTTAAGTAGGAAAATCTTCGAACCTCGGCAAGGCCAAGCAACTATTCTTCGAACCTCGGCAGGGCCGAGCAACAATTCTCCGAACCTCGGCAGGGCCGAGCAATTATTCTTTGAACCTCGGCAGGGCCGAGCAACAATTCTCCGAACTTCGGCATGGCCAAGCAACAATTCTCCGAACCTCGGCATGGCTAAGAAACTATTCTCCGAACCTCAACAGGGCTGAGCAATAATTCTCCGAACCTCGGCTGGGCCGAGCAACTGATCTCCGAACCTCGGTGGGCCGAGCAACAATTCTCCGAACCTCGGCTGGGTCGAGAAACTATTCTCCGAACCTCAGCTGGGCCGAGCAACTGATCTCGAAACCTCGGCTGGGCTGAGCAACTGATCTCCAAACGTCGGCTGGGCCAAGAAACAAGTCTCCGAATCTCGGTTGGGCCTAGCGATGAATTCTAAAGCCCTGGCTAAAACCGGAGTGCGTAAAGCCCCGGTAAAAACCAAAGTACGCAAACCTCGATTAAAGCCGAAGGACTTCCGAACAGTCCCTAGAACTTCGGCCAGTTCAAAAAATGCACACCGTGCAAAACCACCAACAAACACAAAGTCTGTGCCTTTAGCAAATCCCTAAAGGCCTCGACAGGCCCTACATGGCCGCCCACAAACCCCAGACAAAATCGGGGAATCCCCCCTACTGCTAAATCCTCGGATGATATCCCTCTATCTTACCGCCCAAGTGCCTATCTCGCTTCGCAAATGAGACCATGACTTAGCGCGTAAGCCCACGGGACCACCCAGGTCCCCCATCGGTTCAAACAGAAGCGAGCGATTTTACCTCTTTTATGAACTAAACGACGATCCCATCAGAGAACAGTAAATTGCCAAAAAGACCTTTTTATTTATTTATTTATTGAAAGAGAAAAGTACATAAAGAAAGAAAAAAGTACAGAAAGAAAGAAAAATGGCCTTCGCAAGGCCTAACGTCTTCCTCCAGGAGCTGCCAGGTCTTCCACACACCGGGACAGCTCGGCGACTCGCTGACAGAGGGATGCTATCTCCCCTCCTGCTGGTGTACGACCCGGCGAAGGGCCTCGGTCTCCCTCATGGAAACGGCAAGGTACTCCTGGACAGCCTTCTCAAGCTGCTCATGGCTTGCGAAAGCTGACGCCAAGGCCAGGCCATCAACCATGACGGTGGAATGGCTCCCCTCGAAGCCCCCATGACCGTTGCTCACTACGCCTGATCCATTGGATGATCACTCTCCACCCTGAGAAGCCATATCGAGAGCTGTTGATAGGTTAACCAAAAGGATGGTAAATGCTGGCATCCCTCTCATCCGTATTTATACCCCTCAGGCGAGTATCTCGATCAGTCGGGTCATAAATACCGACCCATGAGAATCGGCCGCGTGTCGCCGCTTTGACAGGCGCCCATAGGACGCGAGGGTCGTGCTCCTTCCTGAGGGAAATCGGTAAACATTGACGAATTACTCGGGAACCCCCCTCCTTCTCTAGAAACTGGGTTCCTCTCGATCTGTCGGGCCTCCACAGAGTAAATGCCCTCGAAACTCCTCCAAATTGCCTTAAATCGGCCGCCCTTTGGAAAGCGCAAAAAGAAAAAAGAGCATCAGCAGCCGATGATGACTCGCTTCCCTCGGAAGTAGCCAAATCATAAATGTCGGGTGTACCCATGCACCGCCCGTTCCGCTTTGGCATTCCATGACGAATCTCACAGGAACCAAACATCATGAGTCTCGGTGGCGACCAAGTCATCCCTCTGAGCTATAAATCTCTGAACCTCGGCTGGGCCAAGCAACTATTCTCCGAACCTCGGCAGGGCCGAGCCATAAATCTCCGAACCTCGGCTGGGTCAAGCAACTATTCTCCAAACCTTGGCAGGGCCGAGCCATAAATCTCCGAACCTCGGCTGGGCCGAGTAACTATTCTCCAAACCTTGGCAGGGCCGAGCCATAAATCTCCGAACCTCGACTGGGCCAAGTAACTATTCTCCGAACCTCGGCAGGGCCAAGCCATAAATCTCTGAACCTCGGCAGGGCCGAGCCATAAATCTTCGAACCTCGGCAGGGCCAAGTAATAAATCTTTGAGCTTCGGCCAAAGTTAAGAAATATGTTCCACTGCCGAACAATCTCCAGGGTTCCATCTGAATTCGGGCAGCTTATGAGCCCTAACTAGGTCGGATAGCGTGGGATCCTCGGCCAAGAACGAACGATATCCCCGCGCCTTGTTTCATTGCCAACAACAACTCTCGGTACAAAAGAAACAGAAACTAGGAGAAAGAGTAAAACTACCTTTATTTCATTACCATCGAAACCAATTACAACTGCCTGAGAGGCATTACAAGTGCATTGAAATGCACGAAATAAGAACGGGTACATAACTGGGCAAATTGCTCCAAAGCAGATTCGGGTGACTATGATGCTCCGGGATCCGGTCCAATAAATCAGGCAAACCATGAACCAGTCAGCTCGAGCTGATAATGAGCGGACGACACGGCCCAACCATTGCGACCAGCTTCGGTTAATAATGATATCTAGGCGTTCCAACCGAGATATCAAAGAAATCAGAAAGGGTGGACGGGTTTTTGCCCCAAACCAACTAATCGAAGGGCCCTCCGACGAGTAGGAAGGAAGCTCGCGAACCCTGATACTAGGGCACTCCCCCAAATCTAGTGTGTATAGCTAGCCATTGCCCAAGTCAAAAGGCAATGTACCAGTGAGCGACACACCATCACCCCTCCTCACGTGGCAAAAGATTCCCCGGGAGGACGAGTCCAGGGATCCGGGCCAGGGGAGGAGGAGAAATTCACGCAAGCCATGGGGAGCCTGCGTACACTTCCTACCGCACGTCCCCAAAGGTGAACCGCAAAGGTCACACAGGAAGCGTATATGTCAGCTCTCCATGCGATCTCTGCGGACCTCCTGTGCGCTCTCCATATGATCTCCGGAGCTCCTTTCTTGAGGGCAATCCACCCCCCGATGGCTCCTTCGTCACCCCAACTATCCGGAGGACGACGACGACTTGCGGGGGGAAAGCTCGGTCCTCCCGCTCTAAGCCCCAAAGAAATAGGCATTGTGTGCACCTCCACAGTTTACAGAAAAGAAAACTTTAGGATGGCCAAACACTGTCCTCTTCCCCCTTTTTATAGGCAGAGATGAACCGGGAACAGCTACGAGAACAGAAAGCCCCAAGATTCGAGACGTCAAGCCCGCGCCACCATGTGGCCTCCTGAAATAAAAAAGTGCCCCACAATGCGCGCCAAGCTCATCGCTCGAGCCATGAGGCATAACCAAAAGATTATCTCTGATCCCGAATCATGAGCTTTAAATGCAAAAAATCGTCCGCCGATCTTGCAGATACTGGCGGATCCGAGGGATCGCCCTGCGAAAACAACATCCTCCAATGGTAAAAAAGCACTTACACCACACGACAAAGCAGCCCGCGTCGGGACAGACCAACACAGCACTGGTTCATCGAAAAGTGCTGGGCGACCTTTTGCTGGCTGCAGAGCCGTACCACCCACTTCGGTGAAACAAAAATTGACCCACCTTGGAAAAGACAAAGCACTGACTGGGGTAATAAATAGATGCGAAGGCCAAACCCTCTTCTCACCAAAAAGAATAGAGGGGTGATAGCGAAGGTTCAACAAACCCCCTGCTCGGGGATGAACTCCCCTCTTTTCGTTGAAGGCACGATCTCAGTTTGGCTATTGATGAGGCGGACTACCTCGGCCCTAGCCGAGCCACTTTGCCTCTCGGCCCTAGCCGAGCTACTCCATCCCTCGGCCCTAGCCGAGCCACTTTGCCTCTCGGCCCTAGCCGAGCTACTCCATCCCTCGGCCCTAGCCGAGCTACTCCGTCCCTCAGCCCTAGCCAAGCTACTTTGTCCCTCGGCCCTAGCCGAGCTACTTTGTCCCTTGGCCCTAGCCGAGCCACTTTGCCTCTCGGCCCTAGCCGAGCTACTCCGTCCCTCGGCCCTAGCCGAGCTACCTTTTCCTCGGCCTTAGCCGAGCTACTCCGTCCCTCGGCCCTAGCCGAGCTACCTTTTTCCTCAGCCTTAGCCAAGCTACTCCGTCCCTCAGCCCTAGCAGAGCTATTTCATTCTTCGGACCTAGTCGAACCACTGTGTCATTTGGCCTAAGCCGAATTGAATCGTCTCTCAACCTCCCTTTGTACCAGGCTATGTTGTCGCTCGACTCTTTCGTCGAGGATATCCCTATGCCTTGGCCTCGACTAGGATGTTCTTTCAAAATTCGAGCCCGAAAACCAACCAAGCGGCACTCGTAGTTAGGACTAAAAATTCGAGATAGGGAACCATCCAGGAAAGACAAACAAATGAAAAATGGCTGATCCGTTTATTGATTTCCAGTCAAACTACAAAACAAAAGAAAGAAAAAATATATAGCCCCCCAAAGGGTCAAGACTTGGGATTAGGCCCGGCATCTCCTGCGGCAGCGCCAGCAGGGGCATCGCTTGGACCCCCCTTCTCGAGGGTGTCTTGCCGGGGTACCTCGGCGGCAACGTCAACTTCCAGAATAGCTTCAAGATCGATGTCAGAAATCTCTCCATATTCGTCTTCCTCGGCCCCTGGGATGTGTGCCTCATAATACTCGGCCTCCAAACAGGACAGGTCCAGGTCAGGATAAGTCTGGGCAATCTTAGCCCGTGCCTCCTCTTTGCCGAGCTGGAATGCATCAGCGCAGGCCACCTTGCATTTGTCGGCAAACTCGATAGAGTTCTTGTACTCCTCCACCGCTGAAGAGGCCCACGTGTTTGCCTCGACTAATTGCTTCTCCAATTCGGAGATCCTTCGATGCCTCGAGGCCGCCTCCTCTCCGAATGCCGCCAACCACCTTGAAACTCCTGGCTCATCCTGTTCAACTGCCGACAAAAAGCCAAGTAAAGCGAAAGCTGAAAGACCAAAATGGGTAAAACAAATAGCGCCTTACCTGCTCCTCCCGCCGGGCTAGCTCACCCTCCAGCACTTGAACCCTATTGAGAGCCCTAGACTTAGCCGATTGGTTTTGGTGAAGGCTTTCTTTTAGCTCATCCACCCGGGACTAGGTATCTCCAATTTCTTGACGGGTGTAGTTGAGCTCGTCAGAAAGTCGGGCAGCTCGTTCATCCGGCCACTTTAGCCGATCCTTTGTGTGGCGAGCTCTTTATTCAGACGGGTGAGGTAGTCCTGCTGCCACCGACACCTATGCTCTTCCTCCTCAAGCCTTTTGCTCCAGTTGCCTTTATCTTCAGCATGGCTGGCTTTTAACTGGTCCCACCTTTTATCAAAAAACTGTTGCATAGAATTGACCTTGCTCTCGTGCTCCGCCTTGGCCTGAGAAAGCTCCAGACTAGCCTTCTCGGATTGCTCGCGGAAGCCTTGGAGTTCACTGACCTGTGTAGCGAGTTGAGAGGCTCTTTCCCTCTCAACTACCAGAATCCTGCGAGCCTCCTCGAGCTCCCTATGAAGGACCACCAGGGCTCGAAAAAGTTTATCTGAAGAATCCACCCTCTCCTTGAGGTGATCGACCTCCTGGCGGGCTTGAGCCCAAGCCCCAACAGACAGATGCAAGCACCATTTCAGCGCCCTCATGATCAGGGCATTCTGCAAAAAAAAAAGATTGCATACATAAAGAATACAGTCGAACTAGCTGACTAAAGACCCTACTTCAGCGCGACTACTTACCCGAGACGCGTAATCTGTAGCGATCCTCGTGAGAGCAAGATTGTCAATCTCGGGGAGAAGAAAAGCCTCATTCGGCGCCCCGGTGTATCTAAAGGCCATCTCAACAAGGTCCTCTGGATAACTCCCTCCTGTCGAGGAACTCTCTCCCCCTTGGAACACGGACCGCATCAGAGCGGAGAACTTGGACTCACCTCCGGGTCGCGTGAGTGGAAGTCCGCACTCAGGGGGCCAACCTGGGCACCCGCAACCCATGAGCCCCTCGGTTGGCCAGCTTCCTCCACCAGAGCCCTCGTTTGAGAAGCCTCGGGCACTTTGACTCCGGTGAGGGGAGCCCCGGCCCGAACATCCCCTTCGCTCAACGGCTCGCCTCCTTCTCCTTCTTCCCCTTCTTCTCCTTCTTCCTCCTCTTCTGCTTCTACCTCCTCGGAAATCTCCGTGCCCACAACAGACTCTTCGGGAACTTCGGCTTCCCCGGAGCCTCCTATGCCTCGGCGGAAGGCCCCTCACCGGAAAGCACCCCGCGAGGTTCAATCGCTGGTTCGGCAGGTTCGGCCATCCCCTCGTCACCTGCCGGCTCTCCCAGCAACGGCCCAGGCCGAACCTCAGAAGCCGTAACCGCTTCTCCCACCTCGATTGAACTGGAGGTTGCTCCCACCTCCGCCTATAACCTCTCCAAGCCACTGGCCTCCAATGAGGGAGACCGAACCGCCCTGCCCACGGGGGCACCCAAGTCGACCGGCGTTTCTCCCTCGCCATCGTCGGACAGAACGACGACAGGCGGGGAGGAAATCCCAGCAGCCTCCTCTGAAACCCCTGCAACATCCCGACTTTCACCTCCGGACAGATCCTCCTCCACCGCCGAAAGATCATGCATCGCCAAAACTTTGATACCTCCGGTCCGTGGCGATGAGGAGCGCCGGTCATCACCATCTCTCCTGATCCCCCTAGGGTGGGAGCCGGAGGGGCGGGGCCTCTTCTCAGCTCGATGCTTGCTGCTGGAGCCGGATCTCCTACGGTGCTTTCCCAGCTCCTCCCTCATCTGGTCTGCGAGCACCGTTCGGCTGTACGAGCATGTTAGCTCGCACAAAAATCAAAAAGGGAGCCACACTAAGCAGTGATACTCACTGCGAGGATCGACGGGACTCAACCCGGCCGCAAAGAGAGCATCCTTCGATAGAAGGACACTGGCTGGAAGCGCTCGACTGCCGTGCAACACGATCAGATCCCTTTTCTCCAACTCGGTTAACTCGGGTGCGCTTCTGGATCCTTTGCGTATTGTCCCCACACCCGAGGAAATCCGAGCCGATATTCCCTCGACTATAAAGAATTACGACTTTCCACTCCTTTATCAATGACGGGTTGTCGGAGATCATCTTGAAGGACCTCCGATGGTCAATGTAGAGCCACTCTGAGGCCTTCCTGGAGATCAGATTGAAGCACACCCTGAACATTGGAAGGGTCGCGGTCACTCCGACACAGTTGCACAACGAGATGAACCCGATGAGGTTGCGCCAACTGTTGGAAGCCACCATGGTGAAGCATATATTGTAGAACTTCATTACCTCTTGCACTAGCGGATGAAGAGGAAACCTAAGCCTGCCCTCAAACTTTCCTCGTAGCAGAACGCTCCGTCTCCCAATCCGGATGTTACCCTATCCTCAACCGTCGGAAGCAACAAGGTAACATCATGGGGGATCTTGTACAGACGGCGTATCCGCTCCAGGTCTGCCAAGGTCACCTCCGAAGCCTGATCACTCGGACTCACCATGTCTTCAATCGCAAGAGACGCTGAGCAACGGATTGCTGTGAAAACGAAAAGACGAAGCTCTCTAAGGGAAAGCGAGAGAGCGCTACAAATAGGGAGGGCACCGCCTCAACTCCATTTTTCCTAAGGAAAACCGCCTCAGGGTGAAGACGAGGTGTCTCAACCAAGACATCCAAAACTGCACTACGGGCACCATGAAAATCGAGATCTCCTACGTGGCGCTTTCTCAGCTATTACCTTTGCCCCTAAGGAATGACGGATCCACCTCGAAAAGGCAAAATGGCCACGCAGCATTAATTGTGACATCATTGCGTGGGCTATCGAATACATGTCCCCTCGTCCGGATTGTGCCACCTAGGCCTATACTCCTTACGCCCGAACCTACGCTTCGAACTAGGAGTGGGGGGCATGTGTTGAGGGATAAAATTGCCATTGCATTGATAACCGTGCGAAGGGACTAGGATCAGCCCCATCCCCCCATTATGCCCATAAAGAACGAGCTAACTAATATGATCCAACGGGTCGAGCAACCCACAGCTCGTCTTCCCTGAGCTTCCCGTAGCTCGGCTCCCCCGAGCTTCTCGTAGCTCGGCTTTCCCTGAGCTTCTCGTAGCTCGGCTTCCCCGAGCTTCCCATAGCTCGGCTTCCCCGAGTCACCCATAGCTCGGCTTCCCCGAGTCATTCATAGCTCGGTTCCCCCCGAGCTACCCATGGCTCGGTTCTTCGAGTAACCCTCGAGCAATCCATGGCTCGACACACATCTCCGTGGAACCCGACGTGGGAGATCCTAGGCCTAGCGTAACAGAATTCCAAACAAAGAATCATATCGAGGAGTGGCCTAGGATCTACAATAACGGCCTAGATCCTACGCACTCATCAAGTCTCAGGCCATCAGAGAGCCCTCCCAGCCGTTGATCCTTCAACAAACAAGATACGGATCCCACCGGCCTTACAATAGCTTGATTCGAGTCATCTCCGTATCCTAACAACCTTTGAACCTTCCAGAAGGCGCTCAAGATCCAGGTGATTGCCTTTAAAATGACACTCCAAGATTCTCTCAGGTATGCGCTCACAGTCCCTGGCTTACTGGCTTACTCTCACTCTCACTCACTCTCTCGCTCCTTCACTGCTCGTCGGCGCTCCCCTAGAGCTCCCGATTGGCCATCCTTGGAGGGACTCCCCAGAGAGATCCTTCTTCTCATTTTTGTTGATCGTCGATCCCCACTGACTTGAGCATCGGAGGGTCTTCTGCGGAGGGCTACCCCCAATGCCTCTCGCATGAGGACTTCTGTGCAGGTCCGCCCAGGAGGAAGCCCAGATCAGGAGACCGATCGCGTCCGAGTCGGAGGATAGATCCCGGTGGCAACAGTTGTTATATTCCTTATTTTCATTGAATATCTTATATAATCTTTGAGAAATCAATGATTGAAGTTTGTTTCTATTATAATTAAGAAATTAATTAAAAGTGATTCAGTAGTTTACACTTGAGAAATTCTAACTCAATAACATAACTTTAGGAATAACAAGATAGCTCTAAATCGTTTTTAAATAATGTAGATATTCTAATGAAAATTTAAACTTAGGTTGAGAGGATCTGTAAGTGTAGTTTCAAGAACAAAGTTGTCTTGGCATATTCTAAGGTAAAACAATGGTTTCAAGCTTATTTTCATGCCAACAAATAAAGATAAGCTTCTACTTTATAGATTTGTCAACAATATAGTCACCGGTATACTTGTTAGTAATCTAATTGCCAACTATAATCTGAGCATTATAGTGACTGCGGAGCTATAAAGCATAAAGCGGCTAACCATACTACATAAAATGACTAATCATTTTTGTGCCACAAGGGCTTCTATTGAAAATGATCTATTGCTCCCCTTTGGATGATCGATTGGACCTTAAGTGCTAATAATCCTTGAATGCTGTGTTGGTTGACCATATGGCTTTGTACCGGTTGATCATGATTGATTAATATAGTAAGCTTGATATATGGTTAGTATACAATTTAGAAACTACATAAATTGAAATATATATAGTAAAACGGTTATATATGCTATTTTTCTAATTACGATTTTGCATTTCTTTTTTGAATATGAATGTTGAGATATTAGAACATGATGCCAATTATATGCCGGTAATACTATCTTTTGTTGGGCATGCTAACTATATATATATATATATATATATATATATATATATATATATATATATATTGCGTACAAATTTGTTACTAATTTTTAAATGAATATGATCTTGTTTGGAAATTCAATGATCATTTTGACATGTGTTTATTATATTTGATATTTAGGATGGATATACATGTAAAGATTTTTACTGATTTATTGCTTATTTCATTTTATTCACGTGCTTAATTAAATAACTAGAATATGCATATAATAAGTTTAAGAGAATGATAGAGGAGTAATTTTTGTGTATTTTTATTCATTAATCTTTAGATATATATATATATAAGATATAAATCTTATGTTCTTAATCTTTTTATTTTATTGTTACTTTTTAATTATATAATATTTAAATTTTAATAGAATTGAGAATGTTTCGTTAAGTTGGAAATTATTTTTATAGCCGGGGTGATATCCTTTATTAATTCCTAGTTTATTTTTATCGCCTTACGATGGTTTTGCCTCTGTAATCCATCGACCACTAGCAAATCATGGGCGCTTTACGCCATTCTGAAGCAGATCGATGAATTCTTAATTCCACAAAAAAAAAAAAAGGCAATCCAATGAATGGAAGCGCTGCGTTAGTGGCTGCTCTGGACAATATATATACATCATCGATCATTTAATAAAGGTCGTTCAAAATTTTATTGTCATCGCCATAAAACAACTGCAGGATCATTGATATCCAAGAGTGAAAATTTCACCACTTGAGAGAAGCCTAGTTATTAGATGACCTATATATATATAATAATAATAATTATTAAAAGCCATGCATGCAGCATATATCTATCCCATCTAGAAGAAGCCATGACCGAAAGTGAAGCCGCCACCGAGGGAATTATTAGGACGGATGACATCCTCATTGTTGATGGCAAGGGGCCCAGGGAGAGCGACGGCAGCGCCGGCAGTCGAGTAGTACTGCTGCTTGTTGCGAGCCAAGGCCTCCTCCTCGTGCGGCAGCTGGTCAGCAATCCTGGCGACGTTGTTCCTCAACTCCAGCAGCGCCTTCTCGTACTCCTCCAGCTCCTGCAGGCTGAGGTAGTCCACGTTGTTGTCCCACCAATAGGACTGCCCCCCTGCTCCCCCATCATGGCCTCCTCGAGCACGTCGCGCCGCTTCCTCTCCGCCTCCACCAGGCCAAGCAGCTCCAAGTACTGGCGGTTGAGGTCGCGCAAGGCCGCCCCGCAGCACGACTCCGCCGCCGGCCCTCTGCCGGCGCCATGGTGGGGGTTGTTGCCGGTGATGAAGCGGTCCAAGACGACGTCGACGGAGGGATGGCCAAAGGAGAAGGCCTTGCCGGCAGGGGAGAAGACGACCACGCCAATCTCGGCGCCACAGAGGATGGAGATCTCGCTGGCCTTCTTGAAGAGGCCGGCGCGGCGCTTGGAGAAGCACACCTGGCGGGCCTCCTCGTTCTGGATCCGCTTGATCTCGATCTTCTAGCGGCCCATGCTCGGCTTCCTCCTCACCATTGATGCGATCAAGCGACAACGCCTCTACTGCATGCTTGTACCTTCTGCAACGATATATATATATATATATCACTACAGCAAAAGAAGGATTTCTCAACCTTTTTTGCCAACGCTAGGGGGGAGCGTCGTGAGATCCCGCAAACTGCCGACGCTTTTAAATAGCGTCGCAGACTGCCGATGCTTATAAGCGTCGGCAAATAACGATGCTTATAAGTGTTGGCATATTTATAGTTTGCCGACATTTTTTGAAAGCGTCGGCATATAACGACGCTTAAAAGCGTCGAGATATATCGATATATAAACCATGCCCTAGCTCCCTTTCTCTCCAGCGTGTTGTGCGATCGGTGCCCTAGCTCCCGCCCGCCTCTCCGCCGCCCTCTTCGTTCGTCTTCGAATCGCCCTCTTCGTTCGGCTTCGAATCGCCCTCTAGTCGCTCAAGCCCTCAAGGTACGGCACCCATCTCCAACTCTTCTTTTTCTTTTCTCTTTCTCTCTCGCTTCTTTTTCACTTTTCCCTTCTCAACGAGTTGTCCATGGACAGCAAAAGATTTGATGGGGGAGAGACGGTTCGTTTCCTTGTAGCTTGCCTTTGGATCTATAGACGCTGATCGATGTAGCGGCGAGGGATCATGGCAAGGAGCTGCGGGCACGGCGGGACAAGATCGTGGAGCGGCTCTACTCGGATCGGTGCCAGAAGTGCAAGAAGTACAAAAACGACGCTTCGATCGACAAGCAGACCAAGATCTTGGCTATTAAGCAGTTTCTGCAAGACCCCGATCAGGTCCATCTCCTTCCTTCCTTCCTTCTCTATTTTTCTTTATTTTATTTTATTTATTTGATGAACTTTTGATTTGGTTGGGACAGTCTCCGGATTCTCTGGCGAGTTTGCTGCGAAATCTCGCAGACATGGAGGTCACATTCCAGGTTCTCAAGGTAATAAAATAATTCTTTTATTTTTTTCTTGAAATTTTGTTTTACATCTGGTGAATTTTCTAAAATTTATTTATTTTTGTTTCTCTTCCGTTTTCTGGTCTCAGGAAACGGATATAGGAAGGCTTGTGAACGGCTTTCAGAAGCATCCGTCGGCTGAAGTACGGCAGTTGGTGAAGCAACTCGTCAGGTGATGATGCTAACGATGATAAAAAAAAAAAGGGGGAAAGCCAATTATTTTTTTTCTTTCAAAAAAAGTTTCAAAGAAAGCATCTGATCATCCTCTTCTCAAATTTGGTCTTTAGGAGGTGGAAAGATACCGTTGATGAGTGGGTGAAATCGAATCCCGCCGGCGGCGACATTACATCTCCCGCAAATATAAGTAGGTGTTGCCAAACTCAAAACCCAAAATTAAAAAAGAAGACAAGGAAGTAAAAAATGAACGATCTTTTTTGCCGTCTAATTTTACTATGGATTGGATTGCAGCTGATGGAGACTCGCCGCAGCAAATTCCTGTGAGAAATAGCAAACAAAACAGCCACCACCAGGTACTCGATTCTCTGCAAAATATCTAAATCTAATTCCCTTCTCCCCTCTAATTGTCTTGGGATCGAAATCACCACAATTATTTTGTCCCCTTCTTCAAGGTGTGGCTGTTGGATGAATTGAAACGGTGAGTTCCGTTCTCTGAGGAGTAACGTAAACGAAGCTTAAATAGAGTGGGTGTTGACTCTCCAGAGTTTGATTTGGGTGAGCCAGAGGTTGAAATGGAGGAGGAAAAGGAAAACCCATCTCGATTTTCATCAGTGGGTGTTGATGATTTCTTCTGATAAGACTTCTACCATGTACAGCTTATTGTTTCCCTGTTCCTGTGCTTATCATGATTCTTAAAGTAATCAGGAAACTGGGGCTTACTCCTTAATTGCCTCCTTAGATCAACACTGTATATTATTAAATATCAAAGAGAATAAGGAGGGGGAAAATCAGTTGTTAGGTGGTCTATATTGGTTTACATGTGCTGAAATTTATGTATTATATCAGTGCTTCTACTAGCTGTTTGCATGTGCTTAAATTTATGTATCATTTCAATATTTCTGTGGTAATGGTGGATTAGTATATAATTATTAATTTCTTCTGAAGTTGAATGAACTGAGCGCCGGAAAGGGGGAGGGGGAGAGAGAGAGAGAGAGAGAGGGACAGGGGGAGGGAGTTGGGCGCTGATGGGAGCGGGAAGGGGGGGGGGGGGGGGGTGCTGCTGCTGTGTTATGGGGGGGGGGGGGGGTATGAAGGTGCCGACGCTTTTAAGCGTCGGCAAAAACATTAAGTTTTCGACGCTTCAAAGCGTCGGCATATTCCAACACTGATGCCGACGCTTTTAAAAAGCGTCGGAATTTCGCGCCTCCACCCCCTGTATCCCGATGCTTTAAAAAGCGTCGGATGATATTTCTTTGACGCTTTTTAGCGTCAGAAAATATTATTTTTAGCGTCGAGAAATGCTAAATTTGTTGTAGTATATATATATATATATATACATTCATGGAAGCAGATCGAGAAAGGGCGCTGGTGCTCGAGGCGATCGATGGAAACTTATAATTAAGGACAATGTCAATTTCTATGTACGTCAGAGGAGATTAAGCTGGCCGGGTTGGTGATGATCTGGATTCTGTAGGGAGCAAACATCATCCTAAAATGAACGATCAATCATGGCAAGACAGCGAAATTTTTTTTTTTTTTAAAAATTAATTTGTTCGCAAGATCAGTCTGCGCGCTCTGTACGTAAACGTTAATTAGCTGGTTTCCTTTTTCGTCATTTAATTAGCTCTTACGTAACTGAGGTCTTCATGGGCCTTCAGAAACACGAAGAGGTCATCTTCTTCCCCTGAAAGTCTGATGACGCCAAGAAACCCTCCTCGAACGTCGGGGATGATGGACGTCTCCCTCCTCGAAGTCCTGCAAGAAAAGTCCCCGGGGACCGATGGCGCCGGTGGGGACCCTCCGACGATCAAGTCAGTTGCTTGGGCTCAGACAAAGAACCGCTCCAGCGAAGAGGAGCTGAGGCGGTTAGGGTTTTTGCTGGGAGGAAGAAGCTCAGAAAACCAGAGTTCAGATCCCACTTACAGCGTGAGTATGTGTCTTTTATACCTGTCCGAATACCATGACTCGCGGCCTCGGAAGATCTCTATCGTACCGTTGCCGGTTGATATGACTGGACTCCATTGCTAGAGGTAGCGAGTCGTATGCCGTAGCGAGGCATGGTGATGCACAGGGACATGCAACGCGCCAAACACCATTATGAGGCATGGCCCTCCGTAACGGGGCACAATCACGGAAGTACTGAATGGTACACTGCGGCAAGGCATGGTCATGCGCTGAAATCATGTGCAAGCATCGTGCAACCTGATGGTTGCTATTTCCTTGGCAGTTGAGTCGCGTGCTGATCGCTGATGACCACACCCCGAAGGGATATCGGAGGTGGGGAATGACGGTGTACCCCGAGACCGACGGGGGCCCCGGGGTTAAGAAATGATGACCCCACCCCCCGACCCCGAGGGGGTGCCGGGGGTGGGGGAATGATGATGCACCCCGAGACCGGCGGGGGTCCCGGGGTTAAGAAATGATGACCCCACCCCTGACCCGAGGGGGTGCCGGGGGTGGGGGAATGACGATGCACCCCGAGACCGGCGGGGGTCCCGGGGTTAAGAAATGATGACCCCACCCCCCGACCCCATGGGGGTGCCGCGGGTGGGGGAATGACGGTGTACCCCGAGACCGACGGGGGCCCCGGGGTTAAGAAATGATGACCCCACCCCCCGACCCCGAGGGGGTGCCGGGGGTGGGGGAATGAACGATGCACCCTGAGACCGACGGGGGTCCCGGGGTTAAGAAATGATGACCCCACCCCCCGACCCCGAGGGGGTGCCGGGGGTGGGGGAATGACGATGCACCCCGAGACCGCGGGGGTCCCGGGTTAAGAAATGATGACCCCACCCCCCGACCCGAGGGGGTGCCGGGGGTGGGGGAATGACGATGCACCCCGAGACCGGCGGGGGTCCCGGGTTAAGAAATGATGATCCCACCCCCCGACCCCGAGGGGTGCCGGGGGTGGGGGAATGACGATGCACCCGAGACTGGGGGGGTCCCGGGGTTAAGAAATGATGACCCCACCCCCCGACCCCGAGGGGGTGCCGGGGGTGGGGGAATGACGATGCACCCCGAGACCGGCGGGGGTCCCGGGGTTAAGAAATGATGACCCCCCCCCCGAACCCCGAAGGGTGCCGGGGGTGGGGGAATGACAATGCACCCCGAGACCGGCGGGGATCTCGGGGTTAAAAAATGATGACCCCACCCCCGACCCCGAGGGGTGCCGGGGGTGGGGGAATGACGATGCACCCCAGACCGGCGGGGGTCCCGGGGTTAAGAAATGATGACCCCACCCCCCGACCCCGAGGGGGTGCCGGGGTGGGGGAATGACGATGGCTGCCGTTACCTTTTCTGACGACGCTGGGATCAGTCATATCAGTCTGCAAAAAAAAAATCCCGGGTCGGTAGCTCCGACGGGGACCCTCCGATGCTCAAGTCAGTGGTCTGTAGAACAGGAGTTTTGTAATCAATTAACATTTCAGAGAGAGATCTTCCCTTCATGCAGAGTTGGATATTGTTGGCCCAGATGGCAACCCAAGAGGGGGGGGGGTGAATTGGGTTCTTAAAAATTTAAGACTTTTTAGAAGATTTAAACTGATTTGCTCAAGATGTGCAAGTGAGTGAAATTAACTAATAAGCAATGCACAAGCAATAAAGAGAGATAGAGAGAGAGCAATAAGCACGGCAAACACAAGATAATTTTATAGTGGTTCGGTGCAACCAACACCTACGTCCACTCCCAAGATTCACTTGGGTCCACACTATAATCTCTCTAGATTACAGCCGAGTTGTTTTCCAAGCTCACAACTCAAACTTGTTGTTTTCCCGGGTGAACAACGAACCCAGCTGGTTTTAACTCGGGCTTACCAGCACAAAACCCTACACGTTGTTTTTACGGGCTCACAACTAACCCAACACAAGCACTCCGGCTTGCAACGAGGTATATCAACCTCCACTGATTCAATCCACTGATTGAATCAGCAAACAATTAGAATAAAAGTGTTTGGATAATGAAGTGCTCCCCTTGAGCAAATATACAAATGAAGTACAAAATAAAGAGTTAGAAAAGCCTGATTGTATTGCAGATGGTAGTGGCTTTGGCTTTCTTCCTTCTTCTCTTTAACTCCTCTTGAAATGTTGAATCACGCCTCAGCAAGATTCTTGACCGTTGAAGACTTTGGAGTTGAGATGAAGCTTTTTCTCTTTTGAAAATCCTTCGATTTGATCTTTGAAACGCTCTTGGATTTTCTTTTGACTTTTGTGGATTGAAGATCTGGAGCAGACGAATCTTCCTTTGATTTCACTCCTTTTGAATCACTCTCCTTTGAGCTAGAAGATTTTTCCAATATGCTCTATTTTTCCCTCTTTTCAAAAGATATTCTTTTCTCTCTTTTTGATTTCAAAAACTTGTGATTGAAAAAAGCTCCTCTATTATAGATTCTGCAAAAATATATCCGTTAGAGACAAGGAAAAATAGCCGTTATTTGAAAATCTTACCGTTGGGGCTGATGTGTCATCGTTAAAAATCGCGCCCAGATTTGCTGGAGTCGACTCATGCTTTTCCCGAGTCGGCTCGAGCTCGTCTTACCAAAAATAGAAATGTTTAAAAAGGTTAGGGGTCGACTCGCTAAAAGTGAAGTGTCGACTCCTGAAAGTCGGGAGTCGACTCGTGAAAGGCTTGGGGTCGACTCGCGAGGTGCTCAGAAAAACACTCTTCTGGTGTCTGAGCGGAGTCGACTCGCACAGTCCAGGAGTCGGCTCGACAGAATCAGGGGTCGACTCGACAATTTCATGGGTCGACTCGACACAGATGCACATTTCTGTACACTGAGCGGAGTCGACTCTGAAACTCAGGAGTCGGCTCCGGAACGTATCAAAAATCAGAAACTTTTCTGATTGACATTAAAATCGTTCCAGATTCATTTTAATTCATTGTTTTGACATGAAATCAATAAAATTGACATTTAGAATTGATTCAAGAACTAATCCAAAAACTTATTGAATAAAACATGAATTATAACATTTCTTTTCGAAAGTTTGAATATTGAGCTTAAAGTTACTTTCAAAATTGATTAAAGTTAAACTTGAGCATTCTCATTGATTGTTCAAAATAAATTTGTTGCTCATTTACATAAACTCATTACATCCTTTAATAAACTCAATGGCTTTTAGTAATCATCAAAATCAAAAGGATTGGATCATATAATTTTTCTATAATCTTCCAACAATCTCCCCCTTTTTGATGATGACAAAAATATTGAGTTTGTTCATGATTGATTAGTGAATTTATTTTTTTTCATAGTTAGGCTTAGGCTCCCCCTTAATGAGGTAGCTCCCCCTATGAAACTTAATTAATATCTCATTGTTTATCTCATTTTATCACAATCATAGAACTATAAAATTCTCCCCCTTTTTTGTTATCAACAAAAAGATAGAGAATCATAAATTCATTCAAATTTCATTCATTCATTGAAATAGGGAAATAGAGAATTCATTTCATTAAAGGTCTAATACATCAAAATGTTCAGTACATTGATTTCAAAATGAAAGCATAAAAACTTCAGTACAAAACAAGGATTGAAACTCTAGTAACTCAAAAATGAGTTCTTACAATTCTAGTTAGATGATCTACTATATTTTTCATTCCTTCAGATTGAATTTTAACATAATCCTTGAGTTTTTCATCAACAAAGGTGCACGCACTCTGAATTTTGTCTTGAAGCTCTGCGTTGCTTTTGCATATGTCTCTCCATCTCCACATATATCCTTAAGTTCTTCAAAATATTCTTGAGATCACCACTTAAGGATGCCGATGAAGAGCCGAGAGTGGACTCAATCTTTGAGATACGATCATCAAGAGAATAAAGAGTCCTCTCAAATTCATAAATTTATTCTCAAAATCAGTTTTAAGCTTATCAGATTGATCTTCAAGTAAGGCTTTGAGTTGCATAAGTTGTTGATCTGAAAAACTAGCAGAAGATGAAGTTTGAACAAAAGTTGGAACTGGGGCTGGAGCAGGGCAGAAATCAAAGGGCTCGGAGGTGCAGGCGAAGATGTCTAACAGAGGGTCCTGCAGCCTCAGTATCTATAGCTCTATCTTCTGTCACTCCTTTCCTTTCCCATTACCATTCTTTTTGATAAATCCCATCCGATGAATAGTGCTAGACTATAAAAATCAGTGTGTCTTAGATTCTTCATAGGTTCATTATCAAAAATGACCACACCTTGGCTTCGAAAAATCATAGTAAGGATCATCCCATAAGGCAGACTCGATTTCCTTTTCCCTCCACAATCTGCTATGTACCACAGAATCATGCTGGGAAGATTGATAGGCTTGCCTGTCACTATGGCGTCCATTACAAAGACATCTCTCTCGAACATAGTCAAATCTACCAGTTTTAGGAAAGAGAATCCTACTGCAGATATTGTGTAGTAATCTCAACTCTAAAGAAAGCTGATTAGCAAATACCTCTTCAAATCCAACCACATCCCTGTTTAATAATCTGGATAAAGCTGGGGCGCGGTCATCAGAAGAAAAGGTGGAAGTGCCAGACAAGGGTAGTTCCAACAATCTAGAAAAATCTCAGCAGTAACAGATAGCCTGACTCCTCTTACATTGCTAATAGTCCATGGTCTCCTCTAGATAGATTCTTGTAAAATTCTTTAACCAATGAGGGATAAGTCGGGCACTCTAGAGAACAAATTTTCTCCCAACCCATCTCGATAAGCTGTCTCCCAACTAGAAAGCCCTCATCCTCAAATAATTCAAAATCCACCTTCCTACCAGTAGTAATGATCCTATCCGCTAGACGATCTACCTGGGAAGACGAGGCAGCAGGAGTAGCAGTCGGAGTAGAAGCAGATGAAGTGGAGTCCGTGCTTGGAGAAGGTTCACGCACCGGACGCTTCACCGTCTTCTTCACGGAGCGCTTCGCTTGACGCCGCCGCCACAACACAGATCCTCTAGTTTTAGGTGGCCATTTGATGATTGGAGGTGTCAATCAGGGATTCTAGGAGTTTTGGAAGGTTTGGAAGATTTTGAGAGAGTATTTTGAAAGATTGGATCGAATGGAAATGAGCGGCGAGTCGACTCTGCCCTAGATAAATCAACTTGGGACCACCTCGAGTCGGCTCGCGCAAACCCAGGTGTCGACTCGGCACAGACACAGAAAGGCCGTCCCGACATGGAGTCGACTCGCGCCTAAGAGGGGTCGACCCGAGAGTTTCAGTAGAAACCGGGAGTCGACTCCGATACGCATCGAGTCGGCTCCGAGACCATTTCAGACCAAAATCATGAAATTTCTGAAATGTGTCCGGAATATGATCATAAAATTGATAAATAATCATTGGATATGAGTGAATCAATTAGATATGAATTCTAGATAAGATTTCCTTAAGGATTGAGGATTTGAAAGAATCTTAGATAAAATTTCCTTAGGGGTTTCAAATTCATTCTAAAGGATCACAAATACCTAACTCTCCTCTAAGATAACAAAATCTCTCTTCATTTAAAGGTTTAGTGAATATGTCAGCTAATTGATCTTCAGTGTTAACATAATCAAGACATATTTCATTATTTGCTACATGTTCTCTTATAAAATGATATCTGATTTCTATGTGTTTAGTTCTTGAATGTTGAATTGGATTCTTTGTTAGATTAATTGCACTAGTGTTATCACATCTTATGGGTGTTTTATCAAGCGTGATACCATAGTCTTCAAGTTGTCGCTTAATCCATAGGATTTGCGCACAGCAACTTCCAGCCGCTACATATTCAGCTTCAGTAGTTGATAATGCAACTGAATTTTGCTTTTTGCTAAACCATGTGATTAAGTTACTTCCTAAGAAATGGCATGCACCACTTGTGCTTTTTCTATCTAGTTTGCATCCAGCATAATCAGAATCTGAATATGCAATTAGATTTAATGTGGAGTCTCTAGAATACCATAAACCTACATTTTTGTTCCACTTACATATCTTAGTATTCTTTTAACAGCAATTAAATGTGATTCTTTAGGTTCAGATTGAAATCTAGCACATAAACATACTGAAACATAATGTCTGGTCTACTTGCTGTTAAATAAAGAAGGGATCCGATTATACCTCGATAATACTTTTGATCAACCTTTTTACCTTCTTCATCTTTGTCCAGCTTGCATGAAGGACTCATTGGAGTTCCGAGGGGTTTCATTGATTCCATACCAAACTTTTTGAGTAGTTTCTTGTGTATTTTGTTTGGTTGATGAAGATTCCCTCTTTGCTTTGTTTGATCTGGAGTCCAAGGAAGAAGTTGAGTTCTCCCATCATGCTCATCTCGAATTCTCCCTGCATTAACTTTGCAAATTCTTGACAAAGAGAATCGTTAGTAGCACCAAAAATAATGTCATCTACGTATATTTGTACTACAAGTAAATCTTTACTTTTTCTTTTCAAAAACAAGTTTTATCAACATTTCCTCTTAAAATCATTTTCTATTAAGAATTTACTTAACCTATCATACCAAGCTCTAGGTGCTTGTTTCAAACCATATAAAGCTTTGTGCAATTTAAAAACGTGATTTGAAAATCGTGATCTTCAAAACCTGGTGGTTGTTCTACATAAACTTCTTCATTTATAAATCCATTTAAAAATGCGCTTTTTACATCCATTTGAAATAAGTTAAAATTCATATGACATGCAAATGCAAGTAATAGCCTAATGGCTTCTAATCTAGCTACTGGTGCAAAGGTTTCATCAAAATCAATACCTTCCTCTTGATTATATCCTTTAGCAACCAATCTAGCTTTGTTTCTAATTACTATGCCATTTTCATCTAGTTTATTTCTAAAAACCCATTTTGATCCTATTACTGAATGATTTTTAGGTCTTTCAACTAAGTCCAAACATTATTTCTAGTAAATTGATTTAGTTCTTCTTGCATTGCTAACATCCAATTATTATCTTTTTCAGCTTCTTCTATAGTTTTAGGTTCAATTTGTGATACAAATGCAAGATGATTACTAATATTTCTCATATATGATCTAGTTCTTATTCCTTGAGATGGATCGCCTATAATCAATTCCTTGGGATGACTATGTGCATATCTCCAGTCTCTTGGAAGATCTGTATCATTATGATCAATATTGACATCATCGTCCTTATGTGAATCATCATCTTTAGCTTCTTGCTCATGATCAGAAGATACTTCAATATTAAGTTTTTCAAGATCTTTTTCAATTATGTTTGTATCTTCCTCATCATCAAGCTTTTCAGAACTAGATGCTAAAGACTCATCGAAAACTATATGAATGGATTCTTCAACTACTAAGGTTTTCTTGTTAAATACTCTATAAGCTTTACTAGTTGTTGAATATCCTAAAAAGATTCCTTCATCAGATTTAGCATCAAATTTTCCTAAATTATTTTTACCATTATTATGAATGAAACATTTACATCCAAATGCATGAAAGTATTTTATATTTGGTTTTCTTTCATTCCATAATTCATAAGGTGTTTTCTTTAAGATTGGTCTTATTAAGGCTCTATTTAAGATGTAACATGCTGTGTTAATTGCTTCCGCCCAAAAATACTTTGGTAAGTTGCTTTCGCATAGCATGGTACGGGCCATGTCTTCTAGAGTCCTATTTTTCCTTTCAACTACACCATTTTGTTGTGGAGTCCTAGGGGCTGAAAAATTATGATTAATTCCATTTTCAGAACAAAAACTTTCAAATAAGTGATTTTCAAATTCTGTTCCATGATCACTTCTTAGAGATACTATAGTAGTGTTTTTCTCATTTGTGACTTTCTTGAAGAATTTCAGGAATATTGAGAAAGTCTCATCTTTGTGAGCTAAAAACATTACCCAAGTATATCTAGAATAATCATCTACAATCACTAGACCATATTTCTTTCCTCCTAGACTTGTGGTTCTAGTTGGTCCGAAAAGATCCATGTGAAGTAGCTCTAGTGCCCTAGAAGTTGAAACAATATTTTTAGATTTGAAAAACTTCTAGTTTGTTTTCCAAACTGACATGCATCACATATTTTATTATTTTCAAAATCTAGTTTAGGTAATCCTTTAACTAAATCCATTTTAATTAGTTTTGAAATAAGGTGTGTGCTTGCATGACCTAATCTACGATGCCACAACCAACTAATTTCATTTATGTTAGCATTATCAGCAATTAAGCAATGATCACTCAAAGATAATTTTTCTAAATCAACCAAGTAAACATTGCCATGTCTATAACCAGTAAATACAATGCTATCATCAATAGAATTAGTTACAGTGCATACAGAAGATTTAAATGAAACATTAAAGTTTTTATCACATAATTGACTTATACTTATTAGATTATGCTTCAAACCATCAACATAAAGTACATTTCAATAAATGTAGATGGAGTTATACGAACTTTACCAAGGCCCATGATTTGACCTTTACCC